>NW_027019597.1:9133179-9454161 GCF_013076305.1 Rhopilema esculentum
CTCTTTTCCCATACATCCATTTTCCTTCTCTACTTGTTCTTCTTTTGCCTTCTTTCTTTCCTCTTTACTTTTCTACACCCTTTTTTCTCTTTCCTTCCCTTCTACTTTCTTCTCTTCTACTTTCTTTTTTTCTACTCTCTTCTTCCTATTCTTTCCTTCCTTTTCCTTCCCCTTTTCTCTCTTCTCATTATCTCTCGTCTCTTTTCCCATACATCCATTTCCCTTCTCTACTTGTTCTTCTTTTGCCTTCTTTCTTTCCTCTTTACTTTTCTTCTATTTTCTTCTTTTCTACACTCTTCTTCCTATTCTTTCCTTCCTTTTCCTTCCCCTTTTCTCTCTTCTCATTATCTCTCGTCTCTTTTCCCATACATCCATTTTCCTTCTCTACTTGTTCTTCTTTTGCCTTCTTTCTTTCCTCTTTACTTTTCTACACCCTTTTTTCTCTTTCCTTCCCTTCTACTTTCTTCTCTTCTACTTTCTTTTTTTCTACACTCTTCTTCCTATTCTTTCCTTCCTTTTCCTTCTCCTTTTCTCATCTTCTCGTCTTTCCCAAGCTTTCCTGTTTCCTACTCTTCATTATCGATCCCTTCTACTTTCTTTGCATCTATATCTTTTTTTCTTCTTTTTCTGTTGCTTACATCAGTCTTTTACATCTTACCTTTTTCTCTAAAGTTAGATTTACACAACGTTTACATCTCCCATCAACAGTGACATTAATATCAATTTATAGTGCTTTGTTTATGTCCTTCTTACAATATAGTATTATTGTTTGGGGACAAACGTTTGATCCACATATTAACCATTATTCAAATAACAAAAAAGAGCTGTTAGAGCTATATCACATCAATAATTCCTTGCTCATGCTCTTCCTATTTCTAAAAACTTAGAATTACTTAGAATCTCGTATGTCTTTAAACTGAAACTATTATCTTTTATTTATGAATCAATCAATAAGCTAACTCTAATGTATTTCCATAACTTCTTTTTTCCTAATACATCTATTCATTGTCACGCCACAAGGCAATCAACACGTGGTGATCTCTTCCTCACTATGGCAAATACTTTACAGTACGGCTTGAAATCAACTCGATTTATGGGGCAAAATTATAGAACAATCTATCTGTAGAAATAGGAACTACCTCTTCTATGTTCTAATTCAAATATTTCAAAAAATTATCTTCTAGAAACTATTTGAAAGATTATCTTCTAGAAATTATTTGAAAGTCAGTGAGCTTCGCAAAATTTCTTGTTTAGTTCGAAAAGTAATTTAATTCGATGAGAAACTTTTATAGATGAACATATAGATCGCTTAAACAAAGGGATCGATGTTACTGTTGTTACTGTTGCGTTCTTTAGTTTATTTGTTTATAACTGATACAACTAACTAGCTTTTTTAGAAATGTATTAGAATTTGAATCAAATCAAATCAAATCTAACATTCCTTTCTCATCTTTCACTTTTTCATCTTCTTCCTCTTTCTATCTTTCTTTCTTGCTTTTCTCTTCTGCTCCCCTCTCTTCTGATCTCTTTTTATCTGTCCCCATCCTACTCCCATCTTTTTCTTTATCTTCTGACCCTTTCATTTCTGTTCCATTCTCTTCCTTCCTATGTTTGATCTTTCTTTCTTCCTGTTCTTCTTTCTTTCCATTTATTACCTCCTGCCCCCATTTGCTTATTTGCTTCCAACTCTGTTCCATTCCTTTCTGTTCTCTTCTGTTCTCTTTTGTTCTCTTCTGTTCTCTTCTGTTCTCTTCTGTTCTCTTCTGTTCTCTTCTGTTCTCTTCTGTTCTCTTCCGTTCTCTTCTGTTCTCTTCTGTTCTCTTCTGTTCTCTTCTGTTCTATTCTGTTCTCTTCTGTTCTCTTCTGTTCTCTTCTGTTTCTACTTACTATATAAAGATATCATTGCATGTAATTAATGCTAGGTCTAGAACCTAAGCTCTATCTAGCCTTCGATAGTTGATGTCATTGCTCGCTACAAGTTGTACAAATGTCGCTAGAGAGATATTCAACTGCCGCAAAACAGCCCTAAAACAGTACCTTGCAATTTTAGGATAATGGTGCTTCTACTTATTTATCAATTTGGCTCGAGAAGCCGTCGATAACAGTAGACAGCGATAACATTGCAAGCTACCTAATCAATACCACAGATAAACACCTTCACTGCAAATAAAGTGGTCCTATGACATTTGAACTAAATTTGCTATGTGTCAAGTAGCTTAGACTATTAAGCTTAAGGTATAAGATAAGATAAATTAATCGTCCAAATCCGCTTTATCTGAAGATATTTTTGGATTAGCGAGTGGCGACAAGACTTTCATTTAAACAAGATAACCAAATTACAAGACAACCAAGTTTTTCTGCCCCACCCAGATGCAGCTTAATAATTGCTATTAGTCTTATAGCTTAGGATATTTTGAAGTTGCAATAGACGTTATATATTGTACAATCAACCCGCCCCATGAAAGTTAGGGGTCTGGATCACAAGCTGCCCACCCCGACTAATTGATAAGCTCGTTACATTGTTAGACGACAAGAATACCTAGCTATCACTGCTCATAAACTTGCAGAACGTGGACAAGAAAAATGCGATAAGCGACATCACAGGAGACCAGTGGCATGTTGGCCGTGGAGAGGACAGGGGAGCGAAGAGGGGTACGCAAAAGTTGATCTAACTACAAAGGGGCACAAAAAGCCCAATGCAAATATTTCAAGAAACGCATATTTCAATGTTAAGAAGTCTTTCTCACGCCTCTTTAATTCCTCCTCCTCAATCCCATGCCTCTTCTCCTTTTCCGCAACTTGTTCAAAAGTCTGGAACCCAGGGTAGGGCAAGGTGCAACAGCTTCCAAGCATCCATTGTTAATCCACCATTGCTTAAAGAACGCCCGTAAACAACTAACGTTATGCTTAACATCAAGGAGGCGTAACCTGGGAGATAACTACTGGAGAAAATTTCTATTATCAGATTAAACAAAATAATAGCTCAACTTTACAAAGTAACGAAGCCTGGGTATTTTTAGTTGTAGAGGCCTATTCTTGATATTTATATGTTCATGCTTCATTGTGAAACATACTAACTTTTGCATTATCTTTGACTTTGTCATATGGCGGTCTTGTTAAATGAAAAGCAGATAAACAATGGGGCGTAACGATGAAAATAAACTTACTATTATTTCATAGCATCTTCATTGGACGTAAATATATTTATGTTGTATATATTTTAAATGCGGTTTCCAGCCATATACTTTCCGCATACCATGGAGGCTGCTTTCACAAAACCCCTGAACAATCTTATCCTTTTTGAATAATGATGAAGAAAAGGGTTTTAAACATTGCCTAGGGTCTTCCTTTGTCTAAATTGATGTTAAAAATATTTTATATACACTTTCTGGTCATCCCTATGATTTATATTTGTAAAAATTTTGTTGCCACCAACAATATTTGCGGAATTCACAGACCCCAGGACAGTCTAAACATTGTGGTTGCCCACGCTTAGTCATGTTTCGCCGGCTCCGATAGAGCTGTACCAAGGGCGTAGTTCTCTAGGAGTTACCTAAATGGAGTGGCGCCCTCTAGCTAACTTGGAGCCACCACGTCACTGCAGAAGACAATCGTGAATACTTGCGGAAGATGGCCAGTACTCTGTGCTTGATGCATCAACCAAAATCTGCAATGAAAGAAAGTGAAAAGACACTGTCTCGATGGAAAAATGCTTCCCGTGTAAACGCAAAGCCTATCTTCACTCTTTTGAATACGATCTAGATTGGATCTATTCTCTTGTTAACGGGGCCTAACAATATTAAGCCCTTGCAAAACTACTCAACATTTCACTAAACATTTCACTCAACTTTGTTTGGTGAAATTGAGCGAAGTTTAGCGAGGGTGGCAAAGCGCGACTAAACTTTTCACTGAACTTCACTGAACTTTTTTTGAACTGTGAGCTATGTAGGACGGTGTGGGGGATCTTGACTAGGAATTTGTTTTTTGGTTACTTTGTTGTATGTTAACATAAAATAACGATAGAGAACACAAATAAAACTTAGCTCATTGATGACAAAGTTGAGTTTTGAAGAAGACATTTTTCTTGAAAAGCGATCATGCTCTTAAGGTATATGTAAAGTGTTCTTCTNGTTATTCACCTTGTTGCGTTCTTTACGTGTTCTTTTGTTTGCCAAATAGAAATTCCACACTAACCTAACCTATTTTTAGAAATGGTATCTAGAATTTGAATATCAAATCAAATCCAACTCTCAACATTCCTTTTCATCTTCTCACCTTCTGTTTCAAATCATTCTTATCTCTTTCGATCATTTTGCTCCGTGTGTGTGCCTCTCTCGTTCTAGATCTCGCTTTCTGATCATGTCCACACTCCTCACTCCTCCATCCTTTATCGCTCTTATATTCTGCACCCTTATCATTTCCCTTGTTCCATTCTCTTCTCCTGTATCCTCACTGTTTGGAATCTTTGATTTGTCTTCCCTGAATCTTCTGTCTAATAATCCCAATTTAATTAAACCTCCTACGCCATTTTTATTCTCGCTGAACGTCCAAATAAACTACTAAGTCTTTCCCCATTCACCTTTTGTTCTCTTCTTGTTCTTGCTTTCTGTTCTCTTTCTGTTCCTCTCTGTTTATTCTTATGTTCTCTTTGTTCATCTTCTGTTCTCCCTTCCTGTTTTGTTCTGTGCTCTTCTGCTTCTCATTCATCGTTCTCTTACCTGTTCTCCTTCTGTTCTCTTCGATTATCTTTCTGTTTTCTCGTCTCTTCTGTTCTCTTGTTCTCCTTCCTTCTCTTTCTGTTCTCTTCTTTCCTCTTCTGTTCTGCTCTACTGTTCTCTGTCTGTTCGTCTTTTTTCTCTTCCTAGTTCTCTTCCCACTTCTGTTCTCTTCTGTTCCTTCTGTTCCTCCTTTCTTCTCGTCGTTCTCTTCTGTTCCTCTTCTGTTCTTCTTCCTGTTCTATTCTGTTCTACTCTGGTCATCTTTCTGTTCTACTCTTCTTCTTTTTCTGTTCTATTCTTGTTCTCTTCCGCTTCTCATCGTCTCTGTCTAGTTCCTCTCCGTTTCTCTTACTGTTCTGATCGTAATGTTCTCTATCGCTGTTGTTCTCTTCGGTTTCTCTCTCCTTTTCTCCTTTACTTCATTCTTCTTCTGCTTCTCTTCCCCCATTCCTCTCACTTCTGGTATCTCTGCGCTCCTTCTCTCTGTTCTCTCTTCTGTTTACTCTCTGCTGCCTCCCTCTTCTGTCCTCTCGTTCTGTTCTCATCTTTGTTCCTCTTCTGATTCCTCTCTCCTTACTCTTCTGTTCTCTTCTGATTGCTTTTCTGTGTCTAGCTTCTGTCTCTATTCTGATTCTCTTCTGTCTCTTTTCTGTCTCTTACTCTGTTCTCTTCCGTTCTCTTCTGTTTGATCTTCTCTTCTCTTCCGTTCTCCTCTGCTTCTCTTCTGTTCTTCCTGTTCTCTTCTGTTCGTCTTCTTTCATGCTTCCGTTCTCTTCTGTTCGTCTTCTGTAGCTCTTCCGTATCTCTATTCCTTGGTTCTATTCTGATTCTCTTCTGTTCTATTTCTGTTCTCTTTCTGTTCTCTTCTGTTCTCTGTCTGTTTCTACTTAATATAGTAAACAAATCATTGACATGTAAATTAATGCTAGGTTTCAGAAACCTAAGCTTCTACAATCTAGCCTTCTCATCGCTCCGTTTATGATCATTGCTCCGCTACAGAGTTGTACAAATGTCGCTTTAGAGAGATTACTTCAACTGCCCTGCAAACCAGCCCTACACACTCCACGTAGCCTTAATGCACCATTTCTAGCAACTGGCTAACTGGTCTGCTCCTTACCTGTAATCTTATCAGCTTTGAATCGAAAGGTCCGTCGATAATCACGAGTACGACAGCCGATAACATTTGCTTATATATGCTACCTCAAATCCAACACCCACAGATTATTACAAACACCCCTTAACCGCAAATAAGAGTGTCGGTTCCCTATAGACATTGCTGGAACTATCAAATTTGCCTACCTCCGGCTCAAGTAGCTTAGAACTACATTAAGCGTCTAGTATGATGCATAGATAAGATTGATGAAGAAAAGGGTTTTAAACATTGCCTAGGGTCTTCCTTTGTCTAAATTGATGTTAAAAATATTTTATATACACTTTCTGGTCATCCCTATGATTTATATTTGTAAAAATTTTGTTGCCACCAACAATATTTGCGGAATTCACAGACCCCAGGACAGTCTAAACATTGTGGTTGCCCACGCTTAGTCATGTTTCGCCGGCTCCGATAGAGCTGTACCAAGGGCGTAGTTCTCTAGGAGTTACCTAAATGGAGTGGCGCCCTCTAGCTAACTTGGAGCCACCACGTCACTGCAGAAGACAATCGTGAATACTTGCGGAAGATGGCCAGTACTCTGTGCTTGATGCATCAACCAAAATCTGCAATGAAAGAAAGTGAAAAGACACTGTCTCGATGGAAAAATGCTTCCCGTGTAAACGCAAAGCCTATCTTCACTCTTTTGAATACGATCTAGATTGGATCTATTCTCTTGTTAACGGGGCCTAACAATATTAAGCCCTTGCAAAACTACTCAACATTTCACTAAACATTTCACTCAACTTTGTTTGGTGAAATTGAGCGAAGTTTAGCGAGGGTGGCAAAGCGCGACTAAACTTTTCACTGAACTTCACTGAACTTTTTTTGAACTGTGAGCTATGTAGGACGGTGTGGGGGATCTTGACTAGGAATTTGTTTTTTGGTTACTTTGTTGTATGTTAACATAAAATAACGATAGAGAACACAAATAAAACTTAGCTCATTGATGACAAAGTTGAGTTTTGAAGAAGACATTTTTCTTGAAAAGCGATCATGCTCTTAAGGTATATGTAAAGTGTTCTTCTGTTGCTGTTATTTAACATCTAAAAGCGATAAACAGGGACTTGTCTAGTTTTGGAGGCCTGTGAGTCGTTCTTAGTTTCACTCGACGGTAGCAGCCGGATTCAAAGAGACTGGACAGATACGAAATCAGAAAACCGCCGATTAGATTTATGTACAACAAGTAAGATGCCGGTTGGAGATAACGAGGCGATATCGACAGACAAAAATTTTGCTAGTTTATTTAACAAGAACGTCGATAAGCGTGCACTTTCCAGTCTGAAATTGTCAATTCTCAAAGAAAATTCACATTTTTCGTCTAGAATATTACAATATAATTGTTGATAAACAGTCACGAGTTATGGAAATAGTTTTTTTGCTATCTTTATGTAAAAACAGTTACGAGATACGGGACAACAAACATAGAAACATCACAGGGTAAGAACACAATACTAAAAACAATGTAATTGGTGCCAGTTGAAAAGCTGTCACAAGGCAAAAACGCATTGTAGGTTCGTTAACAGGTTTCGTCATGAAAAATTTGATAAAAATTTCCCTTATGAAAAGTAACGAAACAAAATGTCCAACGATGCGAGACAAAAAAATGCTGCTTTGTCTACTATAATCACAAACCTTGCTCGCAGCATCGAACAAAAGCACATTCTTTAACACCAAAATGACGTCACTAGTTCCCAGCTCCAAAAGGTTGAGCCAATCTTATAACCTTTCCCATTCAATTCTCACAATCTCATTAGATGTAATTGGATGAGATAGCGCCATAAAACTATCTTATCCAATTCAACACTATCACAACTGCAAACTTTTCTCTCCATTTTCCAAAGAAACTCTACGAGAATATTTTGGACTTAAAAGCGGGCTGCTTCTAACAGTCTGCAGTAGCATACTTCGTAAGAATATTTGGCTTGCAGAGACTGCCACATGCCGATGAAACAGCGAAAAAATCACATCACCAATCAATTAACTCGGTAGTGCTATACAACACAAATGCTGTTTAGCTTAACCAACTCGGAGAGTGAAGTTTCGAGCCCCCAAAGTATACCACTGCCCCCAGGGCTAAGTGGGAGCAAGGCTGATTATTTCAAGTTTTACTAGCTTTGTAACTTTGACTTTTTCGACCGCATAGCTGACAGGGAAAACGATGAAGATAAGCAAAAGTTTGGGTGCTCGATTATAGAAAGCTATTGACGTGGTGGGATGGTTGCCCATGAAACTTTTTCATTGAAACTTTTTATTAAAGGATTCGAAAGGACGTGCATTTAGATTCCCTGAAATCTGTTTTTGTTAACGTTCTGACTTTAAGTGTGTCGTTATGAGCCTCAATTCTGTGTTTGGTTGCCTGTCATTTTTTTCTAGTAAATAACAATTTGAGTAACTATACTGAAATGAAAGAGGTACTGAGATTCTTTTTGTAAAATTCTTTATAACATTTACAACACAAAGTCTCTTGAAAATAGGACTCGGCCTAGGGCATTTGTTCTCTACCAGAGTTGAAAAAGCATGAGAGCTTGCTGTTATTAAAATTAAACGATTTAATCAAAGTAGAAAAAGGGACAATTATGGAAGAAAAGTAACGCAACCTCTTTATTGAATAATTCGTTGCATTTGTTCATCATTTCTTTTACCTTTATCATCTCGTTTAACATAAATAACGAATTAAGAATAAGAATGACTAGCAGGTTCAAATAACGAACGTGGCGGCATTCTATCTTTCAACTAGAATGAACTCAGGGCAACTGTTTGTAATATTACTTGAAATTAGAAGCAACAATTTAGTTGGTACTTTCTTCTACTGCTGCACCGAACTTATAGGTCAATGAACAGTTCTTACGTCAAAAGGAATTTATTGCTTGCAGACACCTTCAATATCTTTAAGGAGTCTAATGCAGGTTGAAAATGGGGTGGGGAAAAGTACAATTAAGCATAAATGGTTTTACACCTAACATCGTGAGAGGGCCATTTCCCCTGTCGTTGGAGACTATGAGACAATGAAAAACTGGGATGACCACCGTCCCATCGCTACACTTCGCATCGACGATCTGCACAGGGCAAAATGCATCTAAAATTAGCTATCGGTTTTAAGCTTAGGAAATATCGTCAGAAAAACATGCCCGTGCAAGTCTCTAGGATAATGGACATCACATGGTCTCGATTGAAGAAGTAAATGAGAGTCATCCTCGGCTGATTGTCATAGTACACAAAAGCTGTGGCCCAAAGGTCATTTATACGATTCGATCGGGTAGAACAAAAGCAAAGAAATGCAGAAAAATATCACATTTACTTACAAAATTACCAATTTATCATCGACTGCATACATAAAATAAATAATGTCTTTTGGAAAAACGTCATCAGGAGAAGAAACGTTTGGCCTCGCGTCAATTTCGTTGACTGCATTAAAACACCTAGCTCTATTGTCCGTGAGGAAGACACGGCAATTATCCATCCAATAGACTAATTGACACAAGAGACAATCTGTCCCTCAAGGCTTTTTTACACTCAAAGTGTAATGTTTCATTAAATTTCGTAATTAATAAGATTCAAAGGCAATTAGGTTTTCTAGTTCAACAACAAATCGCAATACACTCTTTTTTACAAGAACCAGCACATTGAAGTTTAGGCTAGCAGTTCTTAGCAGTTCTTAATTTTTTCGAATATCTGAGGTTGGGTTGCTCTTAAATTATTCTTGCTTGGGTGTAAGCAGTGCAATTGTTAATTAGTGAATGGTGAGACATTCTTTATTTGCCGACAAGTTTAAATGTTCACCGAAGAAGCACCCTTTGAGATAAACATTGTTCAAAATTACATTCCACAGCAGCTCAACTTCAGCTTATTCTAAATTTGTTCTTAACTTTTGATAAATTTTGAGGCTTCCTATAAAATTGTCCTTACAAAAAGGAGTGTATTCACAGATGACCTAATTGAAAATAAGACTACTGAGGCAGTAACAATAAAATAACCATTCACTAGTTATTTTGAATACATCTTTCAGATGTATGTTTGAGATTGTTACAACAAATACCTGTATATTGCATTGGAAATATAGATTTGATCTGCAACAATTGTCATATAATACATGAGTTGGGTATTTCAATAATCAGCTATTTCTCGTTTCACGCGGGGCGGGGATGACATGCCTCCTGCTATTTTATAAAAAAACTAACTAATCTAATTAAAATCTAAAATTCGGGGCAAAAATCGGTAGAGTGGCAGGATCTATGATCTACAATAAAATACCTTCTACTGCTTAATATTACAAGCGGACACAAAATTTATACCTAAAAATAGACTCAGGCACGACCAGTTCTAGAATGAGGATCACAGATTAACTTCTAGATGAATGCAAAGTTACAATTCAATTGATCTTGAATTTATCCCTGATTTCGCAAAGTCGAATAGGCAACTCATAGCGCGCCAGTATCCATGTAATTACCATTTTCAATGATAAAATAGTCCTCTAAGTCAAACCTAAGCGATTCGAAAGTAGGCCGTTCCTCTGGATTGGCCTTCCAGCACCGTAGCATGTGCTGATAAAGGTCATTGGGGCAGCCATCTGGCTGGGGCATCCGGTAGCCGGTCTTGATGCTGGCCAGAACCTCTTGGTGGGACATTCCTGGGTAAGGCAATCGACCATACGTGATTATTTCGTATAACAAAATTCCAAAGGACCAAACATCAGATTTAGTAGAGAATTTCTTTTCCAGGGCAGCTTCTGGAGAAGTCCATCTTATGGGAAATTTAATATCAGAATGGTCCTTGATTTCGTTTTGATCAGTCAGGAACCTCGATAGGCCGAAGTCTCCTATTTTGACGATGTTTTTATCAGCAACAAGCACGTTCCTTGCAGCTAAATCACGGTGGATGAAATTGTTTTTCTCTAAGTAGGCCATGCCCAAGGCGACCTGGGCCGACACGTCTATCAATTCAGGAAGCTTCAGCGATTTCCCCTGCTTCTCTTGCAGAAACTTCAGCAAATTACCATGTCGGAGTAGCTCGGTAACAATGAGGATGGGGTCACAGTCGCTGCATATAGCATAAAGCTGGACCAGTTTCGGATGTGACAACTTTTTCATGACCATTGCCTCTTTCAAGAAGTCCTCCTTGCTCATGCTGCCCGCCTTTAATGTCTTCACTGCAACTTCAATAGCGCCATTCCACCTTCCTTCCCATACTTCACCAAACTGACCCTTGCCTAAAATTGTGCTAAATGTAATACTGTCCCGTGGTACTTCCCACGGGTCTTTATGTGACAGCGAATGCAAGGTTGGTGACTCTGCCGGACATGGCTTCACCAATCGAACTGAAAGCCCATCTGCACTATGCATATAGTGGTGAATGAGCTCAGGCAGGCTAGAGAAACGCAGCTTTGTGCTGATGTAGTAGCCTCCACTGTCAAGGCTGCGCACTCTGTAATGTTTTATTCCATCCCCGTCTCTCACTGATAGTGAAAAGTCATTTGGTCGACTCTCGCTTTCACGAACAATGAACGTTCCATTTTCGCCTTGAATTAAGAGCATTCTCTCGGCGTGAGCACGGCGCAGTTTCCCGAAATACCAGCTACGGAGGAAAATATATTTTTTAAAAAGGAGAATATATTTCTGCCCTTGGAAATATGGTTACTATAGATTCCAAAGCAATAGTTGAAAGAACCGCAAACAATAAATCAACAAAGTTTTCTCTTTACTTTTGAAATTTAAAATTTAGAGGTATTTCAGCGGAATGTAGAAAAAAATGAGACACGAAAACAGTTTAACCTTGTGAATTTCAAAGCTCTGAGCTTTTGCTGTTCAAAGTGGCATTTAAACAGTTTTTTGCAAAGGCTCATTCTCCTTTAAAAAAAAACATCACACAAGAAGCATACTGAAGATTGTCCATATTAACAAGAGATCAAAATTAAAAGGGAGAAGGGGGGGGGGGGGTTCATATAATCTTGTAATAGCCATAAGAGTGTAGATTTTGCAAAAAGGATACTGAACTTTTCGAATCTCTAAACTTTTCAAAGCAGCCTGTCCCACTGCCCCCAAGGCTACTGTACCCAAAGATACAGTGCCAGATCTTTTTTCTTACTTCCTTTCTATTGTAAACTGGCTTCGCAGAAATAGCCTCTGCGCAGATTTATTCTGCACTCTCCCCAGTCTTTTTCTATCACTATAGCATGTATGAGGAGGCATGGTTTTGGTGAATTGAGAAGGGGGGGGGGGGGGCTACAGCCAATCCAGTCCCCTGGCTCCGAAGTGTCTCTTAAAATCAAAATCATGTAATTAAGATGAAATGAGTCTACATAAACAATGTACATAAAATTTTCTTCTTTCAAAACTTTCATGAAATTGGTGTTTTGGGCTCACATTCAACATTGATGGCCCAACACACCAATCACTATAAAATCTTTACAACTTTCCTCATTTAACTTTTTCTCTCTCAGAGCTATTTGAGTTTGAATTGTGCCAATATCAGATACTTGAAAGTAAGAGCAGAAGAGTTCAATTGCCAAATACTACAGACCGTGCCAAATATTACAATTGGAACAGCTATATGGGTGCTTTTGCTAAGTCATCACCAACATTGGTTTGCTTTTTCTCTTTTAATTTGCAACTTAGCACTGCATTGACTCAACATAATGAGAGAATAAATTTTCCAGGGTGGCTGCTCTAAGCAAGAATGCAATGCTAAATTTAGTCGGTTGGAGAAGGTGGAAAAATTCCCCAATTAATAATAAATAGGGTGAATGGCTAGCATTCCTTTTAAATTAAACACAAAACTGGTTTCTTACAATAGAGAAAAAATGTGTCTATAAGATAACAGATAATTAAAACATCCAGTTCTGAATAGTGTAATTATTTGTTTTTGCTTTACGTGCTTCTTTACATTGTAACAAGCTTTATGCTTTAATGTATACACCATGTTACTTTGTTGTATACACCATGTCTTATAACACAAGACTTGAAAACAATAAATGGGGTCTGGAATAAGAATGTCATGGGTGAAATTTCAGAGAATTAATAGACAGAGGAGGCGGATGGAGATACAGAAGGGCAGAGATAAAGATTTTCTGAAAAAAATTTAGTAAAAGCATAAGGTCACCAAAATCTCCCAGACTATGAAGTTGGGCAAATTGTTTTGAGCTTCTAAATGGGCCAAAGCACTTAAAACGATGAATGGTGTGGTGTCACCAAAATCTCCCGAACTAGAAAATTTGGCAAATTCTTTCTAGTTCCTAGCTGGACCAAAGGCCCTATAAGAGTATGGTGTGGCAATTTAGTCAGAATTTCTTTGAATAATTCACCAGATATCACCAGGGATGCCAGAGAAGGGGGCATGGGGGGTCAACTGCCCCTGTTGCCCTCTGATAGGAGGGACAAGAGAGGCCAGAGTGCCCTTTTCATTAGAGTGTCCTTGAACTGGCCAATTGTAATAATCAGAGAGATTCATATGAAATTCTGATTGTAGTGCTTAATTCATGACAACATCTCTCAAAACATTTATTATAAATCATTATGCCAAAAGTTAGCCAATTTCAAGATACCTCCAGAAGACTGAAATAAAATGGCAGTTAGTAGAAAGAATTAGTAAGAGCTTGGAGTTATCTATCAAACACCATTTTACTCAAACCTGCCCCCCTTGCGTCGTTCTGGTGTCCCTAGATGTCACATTTGGGGAAAAGTGTCATACTTGAAATTGTTTTGATACTCTATGCTCTTGGTTGTGCCCTATTCTAAAAATTTGGATGCAGAATTTTTGTCTCAGAAACTTTCAATGTTAAATTGTGCTAAGAGGTCCAAAAAACATTTGAACTTATTGGCAACCAAACCACTGTTTTATCACTGTTATGTCACTGTTATGGTAAAAAAAGGAAACGTTTAATTATCTTTTTTGATATTATCACTCTGCCATTCTATTGTTGCTAAGTTAAGAAAAAATTAATTTCATTTTGGTCTTGATTGTCATTATTAATGGTATTTTTAAAATTTACTCTATGGTAAGTTTTGCCTCTACAAAATGTTTCACAGAACTCCAGTCTTGCCTACCAAACAAAAACAAAACAATTACTATCTCAGAGTACAGTACAAAGAGTTAATGAATGTTTTTAGTTGTTATATGAGCATCCTCTTAATCTTTTGAAATGAGAAATTTTCATATGAAATTTAAAGTTTATCAAATGATCACTACCCGTGACCACATCGTACTATGGCGGCTTGAATAAATAAAACGAGGTGGGTTTGGTTGCACGTGTTGTCGACCTGTTGCCTAGCAAGTGCCATTTTTGACCACTGGTTCTGATTTTGCAGGTCCTTATGTGTATCATAAAATACTTTTGAATCTGTTTAACTATTATAAAAATCATGGAATATTTGCTGAGCTCATGCAAGTGATCAGCAAAACGAAATTCGGAGAACCCTTGAAATTGGCAATTTTGGAATGAATTTGACTTGATTTAATATACAATATGATTTTCCTTCCCATCGTTGATAAGAAAAGTATCTAGCTACAAAGCTGATTTATGAAAGAAGGTCGATAGCATCGAGCTACAAGTTGTATATTTCTATTGTTTTGAATTTAAAAAAGTCATGAAAACAAACACAGACAGACTTGTTGATGTATCGAAAATTCATAACAACCGGTGTTTCGACTTTCCCTTCTTCACAGAAATTAAAACACAGTTAAGTGAATACTTACTCTTGCGATTTTAATGAATTAACCGGCTCGATGTAATTGCTAGGAACGTAGCCGACGGCCCGGCTCTTGAGAGACAAACCATACCACCAACCCCCTTCCGCGCTGTTCAAAATCTCGATTTCTTCTCCTTTTGTAAAACTCAGGTCCCCATCGTTCTTCCCATTGAAATCGTAAATCCCCACATAAACCAATTTTGGTGGGGCTACCGGCTCGACTGGGGCCAAATCATTCGTTTGTTCATTGTCATCTTTATTTGCTGGTTGGCCTACTTCGCTACTAATTTCTGGGCCTAAAAGTGGATGATCACTGGCAGTATTGGTTGGTGATAATTGCTCACCACCAAGGGTTTTGTCGTCCCTATATTTCCTGCACCGCGACGGGTAGCATCTTGATATTCTGTTTCCCATCAGTGCAGCTGTGCAAAATAACTAATTTCCTCGCAAATCTCCATGCTTCTCTCAACTTGGTTAAACGCCTCTTTAATCACAGTTGCATTTCATTTTTCAGCGAGATTAAAATGCCATGGCCTTCACGGATGACGGAACACAACAATGGCTGCAATTGTTACCAAGAGAGGGAAATTGTTATGCAATGTTTTTCACAGTCTGTCAGGATCAGAACTACACCATACTAGCGGTGTTTTCGCTAGACAAACACGATATAAGTGGACCAGGAAGCACCGAGACAAAAAGTTTCTGGCAACAAGAACGGACCACAGGAACAGTAGAATAGAATTTACACAACGGACAGAGAATAGACGTATTCTGTGCAACGAACAAGTTTGGGAAACGACGGCGGAGGGGGGTCCTGTCCGAATCTTCAATGTCCAAACGATTTAAACTAACAAATCATAAAAATGGCAAAAACAAACAAGGGTTTGTGTGGAATTCTTCCAAAGAAAATGCCAACCATTTATCTTAGGGCAAAAGAAATCGGTTATATTGTATGTGCCGAGAAAATGTGCCTGTCGTCCAGTGTCTTTGAACCGATTTAGTTTGGTTACCTCAGCAGTTGATGTACTTAGAATTTCTAACTAAAGACTATATGGTTTTAGGTGGTGATCACTACCCAAATACATTGAAATTAAACGCATGTGTTCAATCTTTAAGGTTGTTATAAGCTGGCTTGATGTAAGTTATATCTTTAGACTTCAATCATGTAAATTCCCTTGGAAAGTCATTGAAAAGAAAAGCAGGTGATATTGGACGTGTATAAGTTATAAGCCGTCCTTGTGGACATTGTTATTCTTTGAAAGAAATTCCTTTATAAAAATGCGTTCCAAGAAAGAGAAAGACGCCGTCATTGCAATCTTTTTGTACAAAGGATAAGTGAAGAAAACCCACTTTCGCGAAGGAATCTTGATGTCTAAACCAAACAGGCCTTAAAAGGATAAAACAATATTGACACAACTAGAATATATTTAGTCAAAAGGCTATTTCGTAGTCAATGTAAATAGAAATGGTTTCAATGCAAAAGGTGTGCGTTGAAAATGACATTCAAAGATATGATGACAGTTTGTGATTGGCTCGGCCTAATTAATCCAGTTTGCTTTGAAAAATCGGTCAATACTGAAAGTATGCTAAAACTTCACGTGAAAAGACGAAGGACCTTGTTTGCTATAGACAGCACGAATGACAATCATTGCTCTGCCACTCCATGTGAACCTACTTGAAATAACGCAGCCCAACAAAGCAATTTAATTGAGTAGAACAAGATAGAGGACATAGAAGTGTTCTGTGGTCATTTCTGCATTTTCACAGAGAAAAAATTGTAGCCTCAAATTGGTGACAGGTGTGGGATTACTAAAGAGAAAAAGAGTTTGAATAATACGGGTGTTTATTGCAAATAACTCGAGAAAACCCTTTCAAGCTAGGTCAATAATTTGCGATGAATACTGTTGGCTCGTTGTGAGTAGACATTTCGAAGAAAAATGCTCAAAGTACTGTTAAAAGTAGACCTTGAGTAGAAAGAGGACACAACGCGAGGCAACTGTGCTATGGATGGCAAAAGTTTTTTATTCACTCCTATTGTCTAATATAATATTGTAAAACCAGATCCTTTTAACTAAAGCGTTCAAAATTTTTTAGAGACAGACCGTTATAATCTGATAATCTATAAGCACATAACACACTGCTTCAGGAGCAGTCAATACACCTCATTTATACCATTATTTTTTGTGGCAGCATCAAATGTAGCATTAATCCCTTTTGATAGTGGTTTTTCTATTCGACCTTAGTACACGCACTAAGTACTGTGATGAACAACGAAGTAGGATTCGCAAAATATCATATTCGATGTTAAAACGTAATACTTCTATGCCATGTCAATAAGACACCTACTGTAGTTTTGGCCATTTAAGGGATACTTTTCCCAACTGATGGACTCAGATTTTGTAACTCCCTTAAAACCTGCCGGAGTTAAGTTTTATTACCCCTTTCGAGTTTTTTGGGCTTTGAGATGACACATTTCAAACTGAAGTGGCTCTGACAAAGTTACGTCCCAGACCAGAAAATCGTAGACAGAAAAGAAAGGTATTCCCTACGTGCATTTTTCCTCTTCTCTCACATAAAAGAAGTTAAGAGTGCAAGCGGTACATGAATGATACCCCCCTCCCCATTTTCCTGGCCCCTGGATAATTCCAGAATTCGTTTTTTCTTATCGACAGAAAGAAGTATGTTTTTAAGCCAAAAAAGAAAGCGCTTACACGATGACAACGTTATCAGATGACGAGAGAATGTTTTAATCAGAAATATTTCCATCTTTCAATCTAAAACCAAGTTTCGTGAAATCAGATTATTTTAGGCTATTAAATCAATACAACTTTCCATTTCAAGTTTCTTACGTTGAGAGAAATCAACCAGACGACTACAAACTTCGACAATAAAATAAGAATATGAAGCGGAAGGTTTAGCCATCAGAACTAATTGTCTGCATCTTGTGATAAACCAATAATTTGCTGATAGGATTTGTACACAATAATTTTATACAAAAACTAATTCCTCGATAGTCTTGCGGTTTTCCGCAACGAAAGAAGAAGGCCTCCGTCTGAATCATGACACGGAACAAAAATATTCTGGAAATCCACAAAACAGCGTGTACAAGCGATTTTTCAAAGTTAAATGTTAAATAAAAAGTGTAAACAAAAGATTGCTTGCGGGTGGATCATTGTTCTACTTTCTCAGCGTTGAAGCTTCGTTATCTTACCAGCAAGCAGCTTTTTTTAAAACAGTAACAGCACAAGTGCCGTAGGAACGAAATTCATATTTGAGGGGCTGCCCATGGTTTTCCTTCTCATCTCATTTAGTATACTGTTATAAAGGAAACATACTACTGTTTGGCAATTATTGAGGGAGGGGCGGTTCCGACAGGCTTGAATAAGGAGGCAGCCAACGATGTCGAAATGAACGGAACACCCTTTCCAATGAGCCCCCTATCAGCCCTAATGAAATTAAGAATTATCGAAGAATCAAGTCACTATGAATTTGCAAATGGTGGTGAATCAATTTTCACAACATATCTTAATTAAAAAATTCTAATACGCTGTAAAGTTCAGGTTAACAATAATACAACACCATATTCAGCTTTATTTTGGTAGAACATACAGGTTTCACTCATTGATAAGGCTGTGACGCAAAAAATTGAAAAGGAACGCAAAAGATAGGCACAAAAAAGGATCCCTGGGGCACTTCGGGAGATCATCGCCCAGGGAGCTGAAAGGCAAGGGCTATCAGGGGCGTGGCGGCCCACCGATACTCGGGAAAATTCCCGGTAGGCCCCCTAACACTTTTTATGCTGCCCCCTCAGATCGGGGCCAAATCTGTACTATGGAAGGGCACGTTCTGTAAAGTTTTTAATCAGGAATAACATTTTTGAAGCCATACGAAAGGATTACTCTTCATAAGAAGAATTTGTCAAACGGGCCTCTGCTTCAAAGTCACGAGCAAAGTTATAACACGACGTAATCTGTTCTTCTGGAAACGAGATCGTGCAGTTCAAAGGTGCAATGACCGTTTGCAACTCGGGTATCAGCCATGAAGGCTTACAAATCAAATAGAAAGACGCCCTGTTACAGTAAATTCTTCAACAGACAAAGGAAGTTTCCATTTCACTTTGGTTGTTGAGACATAGCAGCAAGCTTGAGCTGTCAGGAAACGTTTCTTTATAGGCTAATGATTCATTTAATCGAAAAAACTTGCTCATCTCTTCGAAAATATAGACAATTGAATAGTGTGATACAAATCAAGCCAAGAGGTCATTTAAAACTATTTTTGTGTACGAGGATTTGCCCTAAAATAGGGTAAATAGTTGACTCAAAACTTCAACTATTTTCTATGCCTTGATAGGATATGGACACCTTTGGTCTTACTAATAGTCTAGGCTAAGAAAGGTCGTCTGGCGTTCGCCAAGAATGATTTCAACAGAGGTCAAGAGGCGAGTCTTCGCTCTCACCATATAAAAAGAAACTAAGAATAAACCTGTCGCGACGAAAAATGTATGAGTAAACGATGAAAAAAACGAAGAAGAACATTTGATATTCAATTAAAACCCATTAGAAAAGAACGTAGGATTAATATAAGCCAGTAACACTGGATTTCAAACTCCAAAGTTTCGAAAGATTTGCACAATCTTGTTGGTCATTTATTTTCTAAGCGTTCATGCCTTGCCATCTGTGGCCATTGAAATCGTCGAGGATTTTTTGGATAACAGCACAAGATTCATCATAAGCATCATAAGACTCTGGAAGCAATTTGGGTGCAGGATATCCTCAGTTCCCATCTGGATTGCCGTACCATGGGTAATTCTTGGGGCAAGGCGATTCGCATGATCTCAGGTATACATGCTCCCCCCACGGTGGGATGGTGTACTCACATGATGTAGCAACGGAGCAAGCAGGCGGCGGAGGAGCAGTGCTGCACTGCCAAGGTTCAAATTTGTTTATCTCGCTGAGTGGCGTGGGGTTTTTCATCCATTGAATTACCTGGCTCAACGTCACAATGTAGACATCTTTCATTTGCAAGATTGCATCGAGAAATTTTCCCAAGGCTGTGGGAAAAGGAGCAGGAATTCGGTTTACAGGGATAAGGGAGAATATGAATTACACATAACGACTTCAGTTTGAGGGAAATCTTGATGTTATCTCAGATTTCAAAACTAAAAGTCTCTTCTGCAAAATTAGACTCAGCTCTCACAACATTTATATTGAAACAGGTCAACTTTAAGGCAAAGGGAAGAACGAGAATACTGTTTTATAGAAATAAAACTTAAAATCTTATGCGGAATTGGCCTTCTTTATGATTTGGTTGAAGAAAGAAGCAATAAAAAAGTGCCTAAAATTTTACTTATTTGGGGTCACTTGATGACAGGCAAATGTATCAGGAAGAGATACAGAAAATTGAATTATTGGGTAAAACGATAAATAAAAGTTATAAAAACAGCTCTTAGATAACGTAAGCATACATTTTGATCTTCGAGATTTTATTTCTAAAATTAATGCTTTTTCAAAGTTGAAAATCACTTAGAATCTTCATTGTTATTTAACAACTTAACTTTTTATGTTATTTGAAAAATTATTGGAATATTCGGTTATGTAACAGATATAATGAGGCCACCAACAGCGTTTTTGTTGTGTGAACACTTACCGTATTCAAATTGTTCTCATTTGAAAACGGATAAATGTGAACAGACGGCGTTTTCATTAACGAAAACGGAGCGAAACGAATACGGAGCAGTGTGAATGTAGCCTAAGTGCGATCCGTGGAACTGTGAGGGAGGTATAAATGCTATAGTTAAATGTTATAGTTAGTAAATATTCAAGGCTCTATGGGTTTGATCTCTGGAACGTCTATCCGGAGAGAGAAAAGTTTCCAGGTCTTCACAAAGAGTGGGGGGAACAGCCTATTCTGACCCAGTGACGCCAATAGCTTATTGTCTTTAGCAAACCCATAACAAAAGTCGTACAACTGGAGAGACGTCATTCGTAGTATGGTGCTCATTGGAAAAGAGAGGCCAGTTCGAAGAAATTTAAATATAGATCAGTTGAATAGCAAAGCAGCCAAGATTGCTTACCTTCTGTAGTAAATGAATGACTGCTCAGCCAGGATGCATGGATGAATATCGGGAACGGAGATCTGTTCTTTTTGTAGTGGCTCAAGAAATTTGTCATCAAAAGATCGTAAATGTCAGTGACGTCATCATTGACTGTGCACTCATCCACCATTGCACACTTGGTTCCAGTCTTATCTGTGTAGTCTGTCATGGGGATTTCCCATAAGCCAGGAAAAGAATCTGCGTGGAAATTCGGCAGTAAAGATTTTCCATTTTACATTTATCCAGCCAAATATTAAACTGCTCATATCTTAATATCTGCAGAAGGATTAAACTTTACGAAATAGAATTCTCATAACATCCTTAAATATTTGATACGACTCGACATAACTGATTGAACATCTTCGCATGTTTAAACTTTACATCTATTGGTCATATTTTGACCATTGCTGGCCCCAAAGAAAGGATTTGGCTACTTTTCTAGCATCTGTAACTTCTCGTTAGTTTTCAACTGTAGACCTGGCTAATGTTGCTTACCTTCTATCTTTTTATCTAAATGAATTGCTTAATTAAAAACTGGATGCATATAAGTGAGGATGGTACTGATGCTTCGGCGAATGAGTCTGGCAACATGTGGCTTATACACTGAAATGACAGCATTTTATTACAGCTGAAAAGGGGTGAAAAATCCAACAACCCTCCTGTGGTGGCCAAGCAGCAAACAAGAAATTGTTGGCACAAACCTGTTGGACATGGTTTCACAGTGCACTCTTGTGTTGTCTTGTAGTCGAGCGTGTATGGCCAAAATTCTGTCTGCATGGTGGGCATTGAGCAATCGTATAGAAATTTACTGCTGTATAAAGCTCGGAACTGGTTGTTGCCTCCAACTTGCAAATACGGTGCCCGAAAACCCTTGATACTGTCAGCATCGATATTTCCAAACTTGCGTAGCACTTCTTGTTGCCCTGCGATCTCATTTCTCCATTCGTCATACGAAGCATTCTTCCACCATGTTGTCGGTGTTCGATGGGTTATTGTATGGTCCGCAATTTCGTGTCGCCAATGCCGCAACTGTTGAACCATCTGGTAGTTGGTGTACTCATGGCGGACGAAAAAGGTTGCAGTGATGTTGCAGCCTAAAATATTGTTCGAAGTATCAATTACTTAGGTAAAGATACCATCAGAAGGGGTGAGGTTTCGATTTGAGAGGAATTCTTAATTTTCAATATAGTCGAAAATAAGCAGCCGAGCTGAAAAGTGAAAATTCTTATGGCGCACAGCAAGGGTCTCTACTGGGACTCTTTCTTTTTCCTGTCATACTCTTCGTAGCTACGCAATAAACCGTTAAACGAAGGATGGCAGCGACGGATTTACGCAAAAATGATTACGGGCTGTTAGACACTAATTGGATTTTCGTTCCACACCCTTAAGGTCACTGCTTAAAAGGCCAAAAAGCCCATTTTCAAAATTCGGTAAGATCAGGCAAAATTTTGGCTTTGTTACTAGTAGTCAGTAGTTGCTTTGTCACTACTGACTATCAAAAAATGATTTTTGCCGAAAGGAAGCAAAATTTACCGAAGACACAGAAATATTGGGGGGAGGGGGGGTATTGCACCCCATACACCCCTACTAAATCCGTCCCCAAAGGATGGTTATCTGTCTCTGCTAATGTGAACAAGAAACAATGAGTTATATTCGTGGCGTTTCTAATACAATATCTGTATTTTTCCCAAATAAAAGCATTTTCAACTTTCATATAAATCATTTTAAAAGATGCAGTGAGTAAATCGCACAGGTGAATCGAGCAATTCAATAAACGGCTTCTTTTGAATGTTATCCGGCAAATTTTTGAGCCACGATCTGAAATTAGAAGCAGGATTTCCACATTTACGAACGGACTTCTAAATTACTGCTTCATGTCGAAAAAGTTAGTGGCCATTTGAAGGTAAAAACTTATTTAAGAAATTTTGCTAGCGGAGTATTTTAAGAAATTCAGTAATACGCAAGCTTCAAACTATTCTTGACACCCGAGACTCAAAATATCCAGAAAAACAAGAGTTTCGATATCAGACAAACGTTATCTGGTTCCTGTAATAAAATAAACTTGTATTTAACTTGAAATATTGGTGCCAAAGCCGAATTTGACCAAACCTTGAATCGCAAGCTTTCATAATGACTTTAAATGCGAGGCTTGACTGGTGCATATCGCCTGAATTTCAACAACTGGACACTGATGTAGCGGGGATTCGTTATCGTAAACCGAGTTCTTGGAGAAAGGCCGACACTTCCGGGATGGAACTCAAAATGTCGATGGAGTGGCAAAAAATCAAAGTTAGTGAACCTTACCGTTATGGTTTCTCCTAGACGTTGCACCATTGTTAAACAACAATTGATAATATTTGAAATTTCCAACATTCACAGAATCGTCAAATGAAATAGTGACCATCTGTGGCACTTCTTTGACATCTAGGCCACCTGGAATGGCGGTACCGCTGCACCAGCAGTCTGGCAACTTGCATTTGGCATCACTGCAAGGCTCTGCTTCATTTGCATGGCATCGATTGACAAGCAAAATGCTCATAAGTTGCAGGACAACTAACATTATGCCATGGACAACCTTCATTTCAGCTACCTATGGGAAAATACTGCTCCACTCGAATCGCAAGCAACTGGAATTGTCAAAAATTTGTCAGGCGGTACAATATCATAAAACTGTGTATAAAAGTCAGACCAGTTTGATGGTATCAAATGCATCACAGAAACCTTCTCTTGTAAGATAATTTCAAAAGATCAAATCCTCGCAATACATTTTTTGGAGTAGAACTTAATGAATATTTGCTTCGTGTCAGTCAGAAATATGGTTACAGAGATTAATGTGGTCAGCTCATTCCATACATTTCTCAGGCTACAGGAGATCCCGATCAAACAAGCAGAATGGGGATTCCCACATAATAAGGAAAGTGAAAGCACAGAATCTATTCTTGAGAGAAAGTTTCAAAGTGAGAAATTCAGTAGCATGGAAATAATTGTTTCCTGGGAGTCCGAGAGCGTGCTGAGATACAAAGAATGACCATGAACCAGCTTAATTGCAAAATATTACGCTTTGTTTTCTCATGCAATTGCTCTTCAACTATCCCCTTTAATGGACAAAGAAGTGCTCATTTAATTATAACATCTTTATTGAAGGGTAAATGGTATGGAGTGGACACTTCGTGGTTCCCATATGACGTCATAGATTTTGCATCTCGCTATCTGAGAACTTTGTCAAAATCCAACTTCAGATTTGAAATCAAAATCATAAAAATGACAACGCTAAAAGATCCACATATAAGAAACTGTTATGCATGCACTGGTTGCCAAAACACAGAAACAGTTTTGAAATATGGTCGATCGATTTTGACGAAATCTTTTCCTTGGAAGAAAATATTGATCAAAGATTTCCGATACATCGTAATCCGCATCTCAAAGATTTTATTAGATAAAAGTTAACATGATACAGACATTTAGTAAAAATTTTTGAACTGACATTCGCACTAACATGTCACAGTTACGATTTTATCCTCCTAGCAATTAAACTTGTTCTGAGTAACTTCCTCAACTGAAAAATTTAATTCGTTAAGAAATATCAAGCAATAATTCAACACTTATAATGATCTACAAATAGATTTTAAATGCATAGAATTTTCCATATTTACTTTCAATTTATGTTTAAAAAGCATTGCTAAACTTTTCAAGCACAACTTTTTTATTAAGAGTGATATTTTTAAAAAGCCAAAGTTTATTTAAAAGCGGGCCCCTCGTAGCTTACGGGCTTAGAAACAGCCCCCCCTTGTTCCCACCTCTCGGTGGGCCCTGTCTACAAAGTTATGTAATATTGTTATTTTACAATTTTACATGTTATAGTACATAAGAACGTTGCATGATATTTTTCTATCCTCAAGACCATTCACATATTTTCAGTTTATTTTTACCAGTCGATATGCTGAGATATAAATACGACTTATGGTCAACGTCATGAAAGTGTCATGAAATACTAAAGGCAAGAAAGGGAAACAAATTTTATTCAACCTTATCTTATTTGCTTGCTGAAAAGATTTTCTCAGGTGAAACTTGAAAAATTGTTCATGCAAAAACTCTTTTTTTATCAAAGAGAGGAATATTTTTTAGACATAACTATCTAACTTGAAAGTTTTTTTAATGCACTGCGAGCTGTAATGAACGACAGTTTGTCCCCTCTATGATTGTCTAATTCTATCTTGGAAGCCTCACCTCCAGAAGGTCTTCAGTTAACACATTGAGTAAACATGGGTGAACACGATCAAAATGATTAATCTCTATATCATCGAAACTGACTAAGACGTTTGACCAGTTTGACACAAAAACAAAATTCATAGCAACTCGTTTAGAGAGAGTACACAGTGGTGGTTTTTCATTCTGATTGGTTATTTGAATCAACGATGCATGAATATTATGGCCATCCAGTCACTGTCTAGAGGAATTGTCGGACATACTGTGAGCGACCGCGAGGAAAAGAAAACAAATGGTTTAAGGTCCACGACCAAACTATGCCTTGTTGTTACTACAGTTGTATCCCGTTAAGTCGGACTTATTTTCTCCCCGATTTCTCTAAACCCGAAAAGTTTTTTCCCAGATGTTTTTAATTCCCTCCTACCGTTAAGAAAAGTAATGTTTTTCCTAGTTGTTGGCATAGTTTTTATAAAATTGAGTTTTTACCCTTAACAACTGGATTTAAATTGTTTTGCAATAATTTTTAAATTTTAGTCGGAAAAAAGCAAATGATTCGAAAATTCAATGTTGAAAAGTGATTACACTATCCCCCGATTTTCTACACTGCACCCCGCCCCCCCCCAATAAAGTAAATTCCATTACGCAGATTATTTACAGCCTCACATGTATTTGTTTACATCCTGAACTCTCTGGTTACTCAATTGTTATGTTTGTGTTCACAACACAACTCATCCTCCACAGTAGACCAACTGCCTTTTTTGCGGCTGTTTCACTGTGTTGAAATTATATTCCCTTATTATTTTGATGTCACTCCCATGATGTGATTCCTTAATTATTCCCACTTTCAAATACGTTTCATCGTGTTTTATCATCGAAGATTTTCAGGTTTTTAAACACGAGGCATAGTTTACAACACAGAGATATATTCATACTTATAACACATAGATATATATATATTACTTTTACTATACATATTTAACTAATTCAGCGACACCATATGGCATCGATTTACAGCACAGCTGAAATTTAGAAAAATCATTTCTAGATATATATTTTCACGAATTTTTAAATCAATCATTGGCAAATTATGTGACTGGTGCGGAAAAATTGATTACTAAGGTTATTTTAAATAGTTAGAAAATAAGACAAATCCGCTTTAAATTTAAAATCATCTTTAGAAAACTTTAAGGTCAGGTTTCATTTGTTTAAGATTTAGTAAAATTTGTCACAATTACGCTGTCACTAAATTCGGTTGCAGCAACAAAAAAGCCTTGTGGAATAAGAACAGGAAATTAAACGAGGCGAGTTGTCCTTTGGTGCCAACGAAAGAAGGGTAGATTGCTTTAAGGCCTACATTAGGAGACCGGCGTGATGTGCGCCTTTGCAAAGACGAAAAATTTCTAAAGAAACGTAAGACAGATCAGAAGCGATGGTTTTCGTAGGGCTCAAGCTTTGGTTTTCAACAGGTTCCTGAAGCAGAACGAGAGAAAAAGGACGGTTGTAACACCAAGCAATTGAATCGTCTTTTGCAAATGCTGGGATGAAATTGGAGTTAAGAACATGCAAAAATAAAGTTAAGAACGGACATTTAGAATTACCTTATATAATTTAGGCAATCTGGCAACTTTTTGAGATCACATACTGGCTCTAAACATCGGTTTTTAGATGAGGCATTGCAATCACTGAATTCGTAAGAAATCTGTAAAGCGCTTGTCACTTCCACAGGGCATTACGGGTAGCGGGTGGATGCTTTAACTAAATTTGAAATTGAAATAAAAACATAAGTGATATCAACGTTAACAAAATTAGACAATATCAAATATGAATATGATCATACTTTCGTAATCTAAAATAAATTGACTAAAATTTAGATATTTATGTTTGGCGTTGAAAATTGTCGAAAAATTACTATTGAAGTGACTAAACTAAAACTAAAAAAAAATTAGATTGTCACTTTGATATAGCAAATTATGACTTATTTACTATTGAAATTTATATATTTTAAATATTTAGGCAAAATTAATAAAGTTCTTTATTTATGCCTAATAACATACGCTTGTTTATTTACAAAAATGGAACAGCAAATTGGCATCATTGTTTCAATTCCATACTACTTATTTCATTTACATATTAATTTACTGTTGGTTTACCAATCGCTCAGTTTTCTTCATTATCTAAAAGAGACATCAGATAATTGATTAAAATAAACATAGAATTAATGATAAATTTAGGGCCGGAATATATTGGAAAAATTAGCTTTATTGTCGTTAAAAAAATGATAAGGTTGCATGACTCGCTTCCACGTCACTTCTCTCATTTTAGAAAAGAAAAAAAAAATTCACTTTTGTCTTTACTCTTTCTTTTAAAAGGTAACTATCAATATTTTCATTTATAAAATTTCTCATCCAATAAGATCAAAATATTCGTTGATCTAAAATCTATATACACGCATAAAAACATTATTGAAAATATTATAAAATACCATTATTAAACATCAATTAATTGATATATAAAGTATTGAATGAATATTGAGATAAATATTGCCTCCAACCTGATACAACCTCAAGATTTGCTAAATCTAAATTTTGGAAAGTTCTTTGTAAAATTTTGAAATACAAATTGACTTGTAAAAAACATTGTTCAAAAGTAAGTAAAGTTGAATACAGTAAAGTCGTCCTACCCCGGACTTTCTCAGACTTTCACTAAGTCGGACTGATCTTGATAACAAGTTTGATTTCCCTATCTTATGCAAGTCAATAGTCATAGCCCGTTTTTTCTCACACTTTCACTGAGTCGGACTGATTTTCATTGCCTGTTTGATTTACAAGCTTTATTCAAGTCAACAGTCGTACCCCGGATGCGTATGACTTTTGCTAAGTCGGACTGATCTTGATAACAAGTTTGATTTCCCTATCTTATGCAAGTCAATAGTCATAGCCCGTTTTTTCTCACACTTTTACTGAGTCGGACTGATTTTCATTGCCTGTTTGATTTACAAGCTTTATTCAAGTCAACAGTCGTACCCCGGATGCGTATGACTTTTGCTAAGTCGGACTGATCTTGATAACAAGTTTGATTTCCCTATCTTATGCAAGTCAATAGTCATAGCCCGTTTTTTCTCACACTTTCACTGAGTCGGACTGATTTTCATTGCCTGTTTGATTTACCAGCCTTATTCAAGTCAATAGTCGTGCACCGGATGCGAAAGGACTTTTGCGAAGTCGGATCATATAGCTGACCAACCCATAAAGGAAGTCAATAACTTTTACGCTAATTAATTAGAACATATCCTATGTTCAATTATCATCTAAAAATCTTTTAAGTATTTATTTCTCCATTCATTGCTATCCTAAGTGTGTTCCAATATCTATGATTCGTTTTCGATTCGACTCTAAAAGAACTTTCCACCGAACCGGGTAATTGCACCATGTTTATACACTTAAACTATTAAAAATACATTCAAAATGTTAAAAGCAGATGCGAAAGATGGGAAACAAATTAAAGTGTTTAAAACAAATTCAAAAAGGTTAAACCAAAATCAAAATGTTTAAAACACATTCAAAAGGGTTAAACCAAAATCAAAATGTTTAAAACACATTCAAGAGATTTGAAGCCAATTAAAGTGTTTAAAACATATTCAAATGGGTTTAAAATTAATCAAAGTGTTTAAAACACATTCAGAAGCGTCAAAGGCACTATGTCCAGTCAGTCAACCGTTCAGAGGTCAAATTGGCTTTGCAGCGCGTTTATGATGAGAAAACATTGAGAATTAGCCGATTGGATACGTAACAATAGGTCTATTGTATAGTCCAACCAATGGGAGATTAAATGGGCGGCGAAATGCGTCGCGATATAGTGCCTTTAAACAAATCAAAGTGTGTAAAACATATTCAAGGGTTTGAAAACAATTAAAATGGTTAAAACAAATTCAAAAGGGTTAAACTAAAATTAAAATGTTTAAAATACATTCAAGAGGTTTGAAAAAAATTTAAGTGTTTAAAACGCATTCAAAAGGGTTCAAAACATATCAAAACCGTAAGAACCAATTAAAAAACAATGAAAAGCCCTCCCATTTTGGTCCTGTGACCAATAGAGGCTAAAAAGGCCTTGAATATGGTCCGGGTCCTTTGGAAGACTACGCATTAATGCAATGCGAAATGAGTAAGAAGCCGCTGACCAGGGGGCAGCCGAGATGCTCGCTAATCAAGATACCAACTCGCACTCTGTTCTGTCGTGGCTTGGTCAAAACCTGCAGTCACTGACAAATTTCCATCATTTGGCTGCACGAAGCTTGCAGCGTAAAATGAGAGAACGGGTAGATAGGCTGAAAGGTATATTAATGCTGGCAATAGTCACTTACAGATTCACAGCGAAAATTGCACGTTTCTTGCATATTATGAAAAACCTTTGTAAGGTTTTGTCAATCATTTGTTTTCAAAAGTGCTTGTCGTATTTGCAATGTCAGTCCCAGTAATGCTAGCTCAATTCATTTCAAGTTACATTCTTCTGTTTAAGCATTTTCAGTTTCGGGAATGTTTCATAGGAGGTTACAAATCAATTTCGACGTCTGGTTTGAAATGGCAACGAGATTTTAGCCCTTTTCAGTGTCATTATCAAGGTTATTTTAGGCCCATGGATTTTAGCCATTCCGGCGTCTTTATTAAAAGTTATTTTAGACCCATTTGGGATGCAAAGATATTCTGGCCTATAGAAATATCCATCAACAGAAGTTGAAAATCAGACTTTCAGCCAAGTGTCTGCCCTTGTTTATGAATGTTTTAAACGTGATGAGTTACTGCTTTAGATGAGTTAAGAGAAGATTCCCATGAATCCAAATACAGACAAAAGTACAAAAAGCATTAGGACAAAAAGATCGTTAATGACAGCAGCATCAAAATAATGTAAACACTTGTTGAATTCAAGAGAAAATAAACCTACGGCCCTCGTCACTAAAGAACTTCGTATAGAGACTTCCAAGGTCAATAGAATGATCGCTGTGAACTATGAAAATTGAGATACATGAAACTTGTAAATAACCCTAGCACTTCAGGTGGAACAAAGATCTAGAGAAGCAATATTGGATATACCTGCGAATAACTCATTTCTTTCGACTAAAGGGCTTTCAGATTTTTCTTCTTTCCGGTCACCAGTGATTAGGTACACTCCAAGGAAGGAAAGCATGCAGCTGAGAAGGAAACGAACAATTCATGAGTCCTGGCTTATCGGAATTTAAAAATATATTTCCATAGAAAAATCATCTTTTTATAGCGACGAAATTTGAAATACGAAAACTACTGCAACACGAAATAAACTTAGACTGCTCGGATGAGAGGCAGAGGCTTAGTTATTGAGCTGCCTCTCACACTGCAACCCTAATGACTTTCATCAAAATTGTTTTTAGGGGTAGTCCTAGAAGGTTTTACAGAAGTTCAAACCTCTGGAAAACTACCCATGAGCAAAATAATGCAATATGCAAAAGAATGGTAGTTGAAAAAACCTTGAAGAACAGCTGCTACAAGGCTGTTTTTCAAAAACTGTCTTGCGAAAATCAAAATAACATCACGTTAACGAATCAAAAAAAGCAAACAAAATCTAAAAATTAGATGGAAGCGATGACTCACCCGAACAGAAACATAAATATCTCAATAAACTGAAGACCGTAGAATTCTCGGTAGAAGACAATACCTGAAAAAAGAATAAGATATATGACAAGGATAATTAGAAGAAATATTTCTAAATTCTGGGTAGTACAGTTAAGGTTTTTTGTGGCAGCTCGCATGGATATTCCTAAGAAAACAGTTCATAATCTACATTTTTTTTGAAAAATCTGAATCAAAGATGCGAATATTTTTAATTGCGTCATTAGAATAGGCCGTAATTCCTGAACTGAACAAACTGCCTATTGAGTCACTGTAAGGTTCCTTTAAAGGAAGGAAATCTTTCATCTCTATTGTTTTATCACACTGCAATCAAATTATACCTACAGTACCCAATAATTGCTACAGCTTTATAAGAAATTCTAGTATCAATTCATATTCCAATACCAAATGGCAAAGAAAAGCAGAATCATAGCATACTAAAGTACTTTCCGTCCGACAATCTCTTTAGAACTCTGAGGACACTATTCTGAGGAGTGTCGGTCGAAAAGTACATCCGTAAAATGTGTTCGCTTTTCGTGCCATTTCAATTATTGCAGTACTAAAGACTTGCTTATCGTAGAATGTTTATTAAAACCTGCCTTCTTATCATCGATGCCTGTCTTCCTTCTTATCTAGTGTGTTTCTGATAAAACAAGCGGTAGACTTCGAAAGGGAGTAATTATAAATACATACAGGTTTTATTGAAGCAATCTTCACATGCAAATTCTGATAAAAGAAGAAAACGAAGATGAACAGATGCACAAACCGCTGATAATAGCGCTGATTGTGAAAAGCACGAAGTTGGTCGGAACAACAACAGTGGCATCGAAAGCTTTCATGGCACGGTTCAGGCATCTGGAATCAAAGCAACGATTTCATGTGGTTATATTTGTGCCTGATAAAGTTGAAAAATTGCAGTATTTGCTGATATAATTTGTTTTTACAGGAGGGAGATCATCAATGACGCAAAACGTTTGATGTAAGTACCCTACAATGCTTGCCAAAAGTCTTGGAACACTGACGTCATTTTCCAAGGTCAAAATCAATCATCCCCTTCTCCTCCACGGAACAATGTTGGTTTACTATCAAACGGGCTAGGATTTTAGGAAGCACTTTCTTTTGCGCTTCTTTTATGATATTTCTCTAAATCATCAACATTGTTTTAGGGGGAAGGGGGCGGAAGTAGCAATTTTTTTCATGAATGGAATGAAAAATATCAAATGCAGCGTAAATTGCTGGGTGTTCCAAGTACTTTTGGCAGGCATTGTAGGTATTAGCAAGGATTTTCTTAGGAAATTTTGATAAATTTGCATCGTTCATGAGAAATGTGATATCTCAAGCCTTCTTACTAAATAAATATATATAAGAAATAAATATATATAAGCAACGATAGCTGAAAATGATGTCCAGTTGTATCACGAATTGTACCAGACTTTAACCCTATCCCTAACCCTAACAGTCTCGACGAAAGTATGGCATTTGCATATTGTGTATTTCTAATAAAAACAGGTTTACATACAACCAAGGGGAGGAATGGAGCACTGAAAAAGGGTGCCAGTCGGACTATATAAATTTTGTGATGAAATGAAATGTAAAGAATATGTGAGCAGGAGAAATTCAAATCAATACAAAAATTCAATCAAATGGTAAACATGTACATAGATAATTGCAATTCAATTAGATTTCGCTTTGGCGTACAAAGGGTATCTTAAGAGAAAAGATGAAGATACCTGACTTGTCCGATGGCAGTCACGACCATCACGATGACCATAACATAGAAAATCGGATGCGACAGTTGCATGCTGCCCTGGAATGTGATGCTCATCATTGAAGAGACGGCCTTCGCTGATATAACAGTGAAAGATCCTGGAATAGAAAGCACTGCATTAGTTAATGGGTAAGGGGAATTCGTCCTTTCACATCCACCAGGGAATGGTGGCTCTGTCATGGGAATGGTGGCTCTGTGATGGGTGACTAAACCTCGATGCGGGCTTTTCGTTAAAGGCATTTTAGAAAAAGATCTACTTCCCGAGTCAAAGATAAAAGGCATCCTGAATTGATAAAGCAGACATTTACAATTATTGCCAGCTACCTACGAACCTACGAGTTTTTGTAGAGATGAATTCGAGTCCCTTCAAAAAAGGGGCAAAAGCTAATTTCTCATTATTACATCATAACTAATGGATTCAAGCGGTGTTTCTAACGAATATGTCAATAAACTGCCTGTTTGCCTCACATTTGATTTGCATTAAAACGGGCTTGAAGCGTACATTTGAGTTCAGAATGTAGATTACTATCCATTCTAGGTAGAAGGCATATAACATCGATGCTGACATTCTAGAGATGACATTGTGGCCTAATTGAGATTATAATGGCTCTTCTTATTACCCTTTCACCCGACTTATTTATCGCTTTAATAAAGCTTAAATGCGATGATGCAAAGAGAATACAAACCTAGAATAGCAACTTGTAGTAAGTGAGTTAAGATTTCTTCCTCCTCTCTCGTCCTTTGAACGTAAACTAATGCACCAAATGCCAATAATTCTAAGAACTGCAAAACAATTCCGTGTTATTAAAACCGCCACAAGATATCCAATAGACAATCAGTACAGTCGTTACCTTTGGATATTTAGAAACTATCGCACGTTAAAATTTAACAAAACCCGAGTCGTGTGCCTAACAAGAAAAACAACGTATATTACATTATGGGCTATAAATCGACAAGAAATATAAAAAACACGAAAAATCAAAAAAATGGCGACAAGACGTTTCAAAGAATGATTAGTATTTCCCAGCATTTGATCATATTAGTATTCGTTTATTTAATCTATTTTGAATTACATTGGATTCTCGTTGCCGTTTTGCTTTGTTCCTGAACTTTATCTTCACATTTATACTCATTGCAAGATTCAAATAATCCGGCGGACAGCCATCCTGCGGTTCTTACTTCTTACTTCTTACACATAATGATTACTATCCTTTAGGTTTTCAAAATACGGTTTTCAGTCATTTTAACATCCGGATGTGAGAGGAGCAGGAACAAGAAAATCCAGGTAAGAAAAATACTCTGCTTACATAAATTATCATAAATTATCACGTTAATTATCTGCTTACATAAAAATTACATCCCAATTGAAAAGTCTGACTTCCAAGAAAAGAAGCTACCCAAGAAAAGGAGATAGAATTTGCTGGGACTCAGTTTTGAATATCATCGTTAGAATTCATTTTACTTACTAAGTATAAGAGAAATGTCCACTGCTTCAAGTAAACAACGATATCCTTCGCCATTAAGACTGTATCTTCCTGTAGAAAACATTTAAAATTGTCAGGTTTCAATCAAAAAGGTCACAATGATTCATAGTTTGAAATAGCCATCGTAAAAGCTACAAAATTCAGGTCTATATTTCAAGCTTTTCCTATTCTTTTAACCCGATAAAGAGTCATAATCAAAACATCCTAAAATAATTTCCTTTCATGAATAAATTACTATCTAAATTCAATTAGATAAAGCCTAAATGCTATGCTTCAATCTATGTGAGGAGGATAACTTGTTCAACATTTGAAACTTTTTTTCTATGTGACGAGCAGTTGCCCAAGTCGTGGGTGATAAGCTGACCATTAACCGGTCAGTGTAACCGAATTTTTTTATCGTCAAGATCACAATGCCTTCGTATTAGCAATAGAAAGTTGTAGACAGTATACTTCATATTTCATACATGTAACGAATAAATCACTGTGAAAACTAGAGACCGGTTTAGCGTGAAGAGCAAATAGTGATGTAATGGCATGAGAAGGGTTTTCGACAAAGAAATTGTGAATAAACATTCAAGAAGAACTCATTTTTCAAACAGGAATAACAAGAATATTTTTTGCCTTTAAAATTGCCTAGCATGTTCATGACAGAGATTAGATACATGATTTGAAAATGTTTAGCTTAAGTCTCTGTTTGCTAGAAATTTTTAGCTGAAACAAATAATTAGCAAGGAAGTTGAAGTTACAGCCTCATATTCAGTTGTTGGCGAAATTTTGTTTGTAATTATTCAGCCTCATATTCAGTCATTTTTCGAGGCTATTTTTTGAGGTGCTTTTATTATGGTTGTGCAGATAGTTAAAATGGTTATTCTGATTTTGGAAAAGAAAGAGGCAGGAATCAAAACAGGTTGTTCTAACTCTTTGCATCTGCAAAAATCGTACGATAAGAAACTAACAATCTAACAATCTAATCTAACAAAAATTGTTAGTAAAAGAACTAGCAATGCTTTTACTAAAAAGTCAATGAATCCCTTCAATTAAGTGGGCAACGAACGAAATTTTCCAAGATTCAGATACCACAGCAAGACTTTTTAAAGTGAGAAAATTTTAGGAAGAAAACAAGACGAGAAATCTTAGCTTAACCCTTAACCATAGTAACAGAAATGAATACCTTTGTGGAAAAGTTTATGAGAAGGAATCCACCAACTATAGCTAGCGATATGCCTGAAAATAATTAATATTTTTAATACATGATATGATATCGTCAATACATGATAATTAACTGTCCTGTTCAATACAGCTGATAGAGATATCGTTAATACATAAGAGTCTGGTTTATGTCTAGCAATGATAGATAGGGGCAAAATGATGTTTAGAAAAAGGAAGGTTTAGGATCTTAATTGCAAAATACAAACGAAAGTGGCAAAATTATCGCAATCCTAAAGTACAGAAATACATTAAAAGTTATAATCGATATAATGGCAGTGTATATTAAGTGTAATGATTTGTTTATACTATGTCACTTCAATTATTGTCCATTGATATGAATGATATGAGGTAAAGGAAGTCAGGACAAGCTAGAGAAAATTAACGAGAGGGCATTAAGACTAGCCTATTCTGACTATTCATCTTCTTACAAAGATTTACTTGCTAACTCAAAAGAAACTACCATACATGTCCAATCAGTTAGAATTTTAGCGCTCGAAGTTTGTAAAACACTTAACAACCTTAATCCTGTTTTCATGAAAGACTATTTTTTACCCAAAACAACAGGTCACAACCTTCGACTCAAAACCCCCTTGACATTCCAAAAGCAAGAACAACTAATGGTGATAATTAAGTTTTCAAGGGCTTAAAATCTGGAATTCACTCCCGGAATCAATAAAGACAGCACAAAGTACTAGACAATTCAGGAATTCGATCAAAACTTTCCTTGTAGTAAGTATTTTGTTTTATGCAATCCTTGGAATTGCTTTATGTTAGTCTTAATAAGTGTGTTTTCATCAATGCAAAAATTAATATTAAATAATATATACAATAAAATACAATACTGATTAACATGTGATGTCTATATGAAATAAATAAAGTAAAAATAACAAACCTAAAACATCTTGATACCGAATCGTTTCTTTGAGATACATAACTGCAATTGCTGCATTGGCTGAAAAGAAAACAAGTTTTTCTTACGACAATTATTAGTTAAAGTTTAACAAAACGTTTGCTGGAGGTGGAAAACTTTTTTTTGTGAAAACCCAGCAAGATTACCATGAAAAACAATAAACTCAACTTCTAGTTTCGTTGTTTCTCTTTGATTCTAATTAAAGTTTTCAACCGGGCATGGAGTAAATCAATAATTCGAAGCTAAAAAAAAAGAGATCAAATCAAGTAAACACTGCAGATTGCAGAATTCTAGAAATTCGTGCAAGAATTCTTGAATCTTTCATAAAAATACACGAATATTTGTGTCGGCAAAAAAGTTTTTAAATGAAATCTTAACTAGGTTTAAATGAACCGCTGTTCTGAAAACGTCATGTCTCCAAAATCAAGCCTACTGCCCAAAGAAGCAGCCTCCAAAGACCTAGAAATCCTTTTTTGCAATGATTTTTGCAAGCAATTAAGAATAAGAAAGGTATAGAGGTATGAAGAAAATGAAACGGCATAAACGTATATGTGTGTTCTTACCAATAACAGTTGTTGTTCCTAAGGGTGCGACAAGAGAAGCTGGGGCGAATCCATACGCAGAGAAGTTACCAATTTCACCAAATATCATCAGTATTATGCCTAGCCTATGAACACAATGAAACGGTTTTGTAAAGATCGCAAAGAAAGCTGCAGTAAATCAAATGAAGAAAGATATTTATTCATGTTGAGGAAAACAAATTTTGAAGTATTCCAAATACGAAATAGTACTTCGGAGTGTCGACAAAGAAAGATTATTATCATTATTATTATTATCTATTTATTTAAAGTAGGCGTATAAAAATAGCTACAAAATAAAAGCTAATTCAAGCCTCAAGGAGTTCTTGGCATTGGAAACCCGATAGAATATAAAGAATTTTTAGAATAGCCTTGCACTTGCTAGGTTTTGTATACGTTTTTCAACGCCAAACTGCTTTTGCATACATTTTCAAGCCCCGGAAAAATCAATGAGGATGAAGTTAATAAAACGATATCTGTATATTAAACGACTGCCAAAAATGCAATTATTGTCTACAAACCACCAAGTTTTGCTTTTTAAGTACGCATTTTCAGGGAGCTCTGGGTCTTGCTGGTTGTGGGAGTATTTCTGAAAAAAAGAAAAAAGACAATTTACCAATTACTTTGACGGGGAAGGTGTTCATTAATTACAATTGAGACTAAAAGATAGAGAAGCAGACACCTTATGTGTGATGCTGACACCTTAACTGAGAAACACAAACATCTTAATTGACATTCAGATATGCTAAGAAAGCAGGGAAAAGCTTCTTAAATGAAAATTTTAGATTAAAATTTTACACATGATTAATTGCAAATATAAAAGATGAGTAAAAATCAATCGTTTGACAAGGAATAGAAGAGAATTCAAGCAGCCTATGTTGTTGCCATCTTCAATGCGCTATTATTCTTCTTTATTTTTCAAACTACACTTAGTCTTTCATATTTCTAATGCAGTCTTTGCAGACATAAAAAATCCTTTGATAAATCGAAAAATGCGTACTATGAAAGTCTGTTAATGAAAGAAAAGAAAACAGAACATTCTAAGTGCATTTAAAAAGGCGATTTAGTGACAGCAACAACTACAGTATGAGAGATAGCTGACTTTTACCTGAATATTCATTGCAATGCTGATCAGAAAATTTCCACAAATGGCGAGAACAATTCCCATAAGAATCCTCTGCGAAAAACAACGTAGTTTGAATAAAAGCAAAAAAATTAAATCCTAATTTTTCGGTAATTCTATAACTTGTTGACTTTGTTCAAGAAGTAAAAAAAGAATGTTTATTGACAGCTGATTTAAATATCATGTATATCTTAAAGGCATGCTAAACCTAACTGGCGTTTCAAGGCCTAACAGAAGCTAAAACTAAACTAAAAGAATTATAACAGACAATGACAGAAGAAAAAATTAGGTGACAGAGATTTTAAGACAGTTATAATCATGAGGCTTCATTTATTACAACATCTCTCATAGAAAAATGCATAAGGCACAATGTTGCAGAAAGTAGACAAAAGAAAAATAAAATAAAACATCATTTTTATGTTGTTCAGTTTGAGCAGAGAAGATCGAAATTGACCGCCGGATAATTTAATCTCAATTTCTAGCGGTTTTTTCTATTTGAGCGAGGCAAATGAATCATTCAAGTAAATTGATATCCAAATATGCAACTAGAAACGATAGACAACAACTTCTATGTAAGAATCCAAACACGATTTTCTTGCCATAAGTTTTCAAAATTGGGCACCAACTAATTATTGAAAAGAAGCAGCTGCTAAAAGTCAACCATGTTTAATCTGTCTAACTTCATGTATTATTTATGCTTTCCATTTTTATACCCGAATCAAACAGTAAACAAAATACTTTGGCTAGGGCTGCAAACGCCATTTTGTTTAAAGGTATCGATCAAGTGTCATCTGCAAAACGCAATTCTAAGAAATCGTTAAAATGGTTGACACAAAATCAGGATTAAAACCTGATAGAAATGCATTCGGATGTTTTTAAAATCAGAATTCACGGACATCCGAAAACAAAATCAACGAATAACATTCAGGCAAAGTTAGCGAATGGAAATATTTCATTACTTAGCTGATGAATTTTCTAGAGTGAATGAATATTTTACAAATGAAAAAAGGATTGGAAGGAAATTTTTTTCAATGAAATTAATAATTTTCAGCATAATTTTGCAATAGTCTTGAAAAAGAGTGATTGCAAGGAAATTGATTCAGAAAATGCTTACACGGCTTTTTTTGAAATGAAATTAGAGAATGAAGCATTGGGCAATGAAGATAAAAAAGTTTCTTACAAAACAGTATTCCCAAGATTTGAACAGACAAAAACCCATAAAATGTGACTAAAGCCTGAAATTATACTTGGAAAGTATTTTTAGTTCTTTGAGATAAAAAATATACTTAAAAACTTTGCCATTTTCTAGACATGTTTAAGTCTCGCAACAAAACCTTTCTGTGTTTTATGGGATGTCACTTTGGCGGAGATAAATAGCACTGTAAGAAAATTTTGAAAACAATGGACAAGACTAGCCATTCTGCAAACTTTACAATCGCCTTGACGAAGCATTCTTCCAAAAATTCAAGCTTAAATGTGGCGGTCCTTGCATTTAGCAACTATTTCAGCAATATTTCCAAGATTTCTCAACCACCAGATACAAAAACAGAATTCGGATTTCAGACATCGCAATAAGATTCAGTGTTTCCTGTTAACGCTCAGCTTACAGGATCACTTAGCTGCTTTGCGCTTGGATTTTCAAAACGTGTTTTCAAGCTGTTTCCATGTCAGCTTTGCCCAAAGCAGATGTTTCTTCTAACCACAATTGTTCAGGATACAAACAGATTCATTCTAAACCTTAAACAAGATTTGCTCGAGAGTGCAAAAGTTGAATGAAGCACAACTGCTTCCACAGGCAGATAAGTCAACAGTCAATAAAACTCAATTAGAGCTTTAATTAATTTCGTTTGCCAAATAAACTCGCTAACGTTTGATAAAGTTTTAGCTGTTTCATAGAATGTATTTAATTACAAAGAGTAGAGTGCCTCGCGATGCTTTTTCAGTTAAACTGATCAAAATTTGAACCAGTTATACAACTGTGGACGTGAGAAAACATCTGGGATTTTGGCTTAAAATTGTTAATGGTGCCATTTCATGCGTTATAATGATATCCTTTCTGATAAAAAGTTGTCATATTTACGGACAAAGGAAAAACTGATGAACTGAAAATGGTACTAGAAATGCGATGGAATCTGCTCAAGGCATACTGTAGCAAAATATTTTGCTAATTCAAGCTAATCGATTTTCACATCATTTTTAGAGATAAAGTTGGACATATTTGCAAGATAGCTAAAGTTTTTATGTTCTATGCAGAATCTGTGGTAGCACTTGCTGGAAAGAAATGCTGGAAAGATTGCCCTAGCAACGTTACAGTGGTTTTGGATGAATATTTGACTGATGTAAGGGTATTAAAAATATTGAAAACTTATGTACCATTAAGAAACTTTTTTTGGCAAGCAGACTATAGGAGACTAGCTGTTGGCTTCTTCGTTTCATTCCTTACCAAGGGGAATGCTCCTCCTTATCACTTCATAAGACACTTTCAATTTCAGGTATTGCATCCTTGGTATTTTGTGAACAGTACCAATTGTTAACAATGGCTAAGCTGCATATCCCCCCATGATATCAGAGCTGAGGCTTAGATGCAAAGTATATCGTCTCAAGCAAAATAAAAATATTCTTTAAAATAGGCATTGTAAATGTTATTAACAAAATTAATCTCTTTTTCCTTATATACATACACAATTATGAGAAAAGAAACAAAAAATTTGACAGATGAATGTTTGGTACTATTGAGTTGTTTGTGAGAAAACACAACAAATCTGTAGTAGTAGAGCCGTTTGCTGATGTTAAAAAGCAGCCCTTTCTGCTTCTTGCTTGACTTCCCAGGGTTTTTTGTTAAGGGCCTCCCTTGTCCCTTTCATAGCATTAAAACCTGGCACAGCTTTGTAAGTGTTTTTTGACAGTTTCAGGGCAGTTTTAGCATTTTTTGCTTCCTGTTGCATAGTCTCTGTAGTATTGTATCAAAATTTCTATATATCGTAATTCCTAACATATCTCCAAAAATTTTATGAGCATAAAAAACCTGGGTTTGGCTACTGCTAAATAATTGATCTGCATTTCATTTTTTGTTCTGAAATAACAACTTCTTTTACAAAACTTGTTTATGTTGTAGGCCTGGTCATAAGACTTTTAGCAGGGGAGCAGTAAACAGCTCTTCTAGTGATTTCCAGGTGAGCAATTTGTAGATAAATAAGAATAGCAACAAAGGAGAAATTGATTTAAAGGAGAGCAACTTTCTTTTTAGAGCAGTTTATTGGAGCAATCTGTATCTCCCCTTCAGGATTCAAGGAGATTGGAGGGGAGAATTAGGTTTCGCTCTCCTAAAATGGCCAGACCTGTGTCGTTCATTAAGCCACAGTAACTTATTTCAGAAATTACTAATTCAACGATACTTTCAATCTAGACAAAAGCAGAAAAAGTCATTCTGGTTTTGTGAGCATCATAATATGTGCCACATCGGCTTATAAATGGTTTTCACATAAACCAGAGTTTAAATCATTCACATCGATGGGCTTTTTTCCTGCCCAGATACTAAATCTCAAATGATTACAACCAAAAACTGAGATATGCTTGCAGACAGATTAAATTTTATATGGCAGAACAAATTCTGTTCAATGAACGTTGCCACAACACAAATAAATTGAAGGTATGGTAGCCATATGGTAGGAATCAAACAGGAACAATGTACAGGAATCAAACATAGATACTCAAAAATGAAAGGTTACAAAACTTCTTCAGATACTCAAAAATGAAAAGTTATCCAGACCTTTCCTTTAGTGCTAAAAATTTCTAAAAGAAAAGAATTGATTTCAAGAAACAAATGATATCCTGAACAGGCCTTGGAAAAAAATCTTCAATCTTCCAAAAAGACTGTTTTTAGGCCAACTTTCTTAAATCAGTTATAAAGATATATACATGATTTGAATTTATTAGCTTCAAACAAACAAAAAGCCTATGAAATCTGGTATTTGATTGAAACATTCAGTGAAGATGCATACTGTTCCAGCACATATCATTGCATGATGTTTCAGTCAATCAAATATCAATAGCAAATTTAAAGCCTCCTACTTATTTTGATCTCTTTTCAAAGTTTACCTTCAAGAAATGCTAACTAAAAATTTGCGCAGCATGAAACTCAAGATACTTTCTGAAATATTTTCTTAATAAGCTTGAACAGCTCAAAAAAAGCCAGTATTCATATCGGGAAATTGATTTGTAAAGAAAATGAATTAAATGGAGCCTAAGGTTACTGTTTACAAAGTGTCTGCATATGTTGTCAGGATCAACCCTGGTAATTGTCAGTTACACCTACCTGCAGATGCAAACAAACGAGAAACAAAAATAAATCTGATTGGCGTTTGCTAGTAATGTTTTTATAGGCTTCATCTCTACATTAGTATAAAATAACTCGACATTGGGGTTCACAGCTAACTCAAATGCAAAAGATTCTGCGAATATTTTTCTAAGTACTCGATGAAAAAATTGGCTTCTAAGCTCGGCAATCTCTACGTGGACACAGTGACATCGAAAAACATTGAATCAGTAGGTAGTGTGTTGACTTTTTGGCAGGCTTTTCATTAGGTGCAGTACTATGAATCATTATAAATAACATGCTATTCAAATAAATAAAACGAAAAGTAACAAGTTTTCCAAAATATAGAGACCTTATTCTAAAAGATTTGCCTATAATTCATCTTGAAAACTATACATTGACATATTCACAAACCTCGTTTGATGGTATAAACTTTGCCGGGCCATTGATGCCAGCCGTGATATTTTCAGATATATTTGCCATTCATGTAAATTTGGAAGAAACGTTCCACATTCTAACTTCGTATCCAGCCTGGTAGCTAATTTCTCAGGGAACTGCAAAGGACGCTCCCTTCCCAAAAAAATCTAAAGAAGAAGGCTGATTAAGGCCGTTCTTCCTGTGAACCGCGATGAAGCGTGTAACCATGAAAGTCTACAAATCATGAAAGATGCAAGACAAATAACAAGAAATCCACCATATCAAGAGAGCTGTACTCAGCTGGCTACGTCTGTTGAATGGATAACGCTTTGGTCCATACATATTGTATGCGTTTTCTTTCTCATTTCAACCAAAACACCTGCGGAATCTCCTAAAGATCCCAGCTTATTCGGAAGCCATTTCCAAACAACCTCTCATTCAAAAGTACGCTTGGAAACAAACAAGTAAACTAATTTTAGGAATTTCACTTCATTCATCTCTTGGCAGGGACAGATAAAAGAAAGTGTCCATTCAAGAAAATGAACAACTTTCCAGTTTACAGAACATTTTCTAACCTATTCTTGCAAAAAAAAGAGGGGGGGGGGCTATTGCCTCTGCTAGCTAAATGGCTGCGCTGTGAGCCTGTTTATCCCTTAATTGTACCAGCGAGAGCCAGATTTCACATATAAATCCGATGGTGAAAATTTATCAAAGCAGCCCTCTTCTACATTGGCAATATGGCTTTTACAGTTTTACCACAGCTAAGTGTTCCGACAGAATGTATGGATCAAGTTGGTAGAATGTTCGCATGAAATCCGATGATTCACGGAGCCCCTCGCGTAACAATTTTCATCCTTCATTCTGTCCGCGCATTAGTAAGAATCTGCCGTAGATTCCGTGCACAGCATTTATCTATTTGTTCATCAGGTCAAATTCTCCGCAAATATTTCACCAATGAAACTCCTGACTTCTGACAACAAGAAAAAACTTCGAAAGCCTTTGCTAGAAATTCGGCGCACAATTTCGCGGGAAACGTTCGTTATCCTCAAATATTAAAGACTCATTGCTAACAATGAGCCATTGCGCTACGCAAGCATCCCATAATGCATTTTCAGACAGTCTGAAATCAATTATGGTTAATCCGTAGAAGTTTACTGTTTGGATTGTCGCCTGGATATCTTGCCTTCCTCGCGAAGGCTCATTGTTAGCAATGAGTCTTTAAAATTATTGCTAGTTTCGAAACGTTCACAAACAAATGTTGCCAAGTGCTGTCATAGACGAGAATGATGCAACCCAAACTCATTCATTGAACGTTCATTGTACCTCTTTCCATATCAGAAACCTTCGATGAGATTTGAGACACCAAGATTAGGGTTAGGATACAAAGGATATCTAGACGTAATCTGCATAATTTAACAATAGGGTGTTGTACAAAACGCCAGGGTAGGAAGTCAGTAAAATGTGTCCAACTCTATGCAAACTTAAAGCTGACGTGCTTACAGGGACGCCTGCACAATATTAGGGCAGGAGGGGCAGTGTTGGTGCCGACGGCAAATCGTTGAATTTTTCTATTAACATAATCGAGCATTTCTAGGTGGGAGGGGGGCGAAGGTGGGGTAACATAATAAAATATTAACTTGAATATGTGCCACCCATACAGCTGGGTTTTTTACCATCAAAGATTCTAAACATAAAGAAAATGCTGACGAAATTATCCATAAATGAAAATGGTTATTAAATGGCCTTGTCACTCACTATTCACAATATTTGGTTTTGTAGAAATTATGGCTGTTATAAATGGGCTGGTTGTAAAATTTTGATTGCCCGCTAAGTTTTTATACCGATTTATCCTCCTTAGGTTCCTGGAGTACTTCTGAGGGAACACGTCGTATGTTTATCATTTATTATCTTTGCCGCTCTCCCTCTTGTGGTTGACCTTATCACAGACAAACTTTTCATTCTCTGCATTGTTGTGCTGGTGTTACCATCTTTCTTGTATTTTCTTATAGATATTAACATAACGAGAGTAGTCAAAGTGATCATCGTATTTCAGGGCACTTCTTGCCCCTCCAGCCCCCCTGTGTAGGCGCCCCTGCATGCATACCCTCTGACAAGAAACCGTGTGATTTGTGGGGACCCAGAAACCTGGAGGAGACTAATGATTCCTCTTTGCCTGAGTTCAAATCACTTAGTTCTCAGTTGTCTCTCATTTGCGGACATGTTGATGACATCCCACATCTTCTCCATAGAAGGCAGACAGTAATTGATGTATATGTAGATGCACGATTCGTGCAATTTATACGAATATTTTTCTTCTGAAAGCAGGAAGAATAGAATGGACAGAAAAGTACTACATGTTTTCGACTCTATTGATGCCCTCATTCGCTAAAGAATTTTACGCAAGAAAAGCTAATTGATAAACTAAAACCCTTTAGGAAGTTTAATGCATCCGACATCTGTTCTTGAACACGGTGGTGACTTCCCACCTGAGAACTTACAATTATGACAAAAATAGCCACTACGAGCACTAAGTGTAAATTAACCGTAAGCTTATCGGTCATAAATATCGGGACTGGAATTGAAAATAATATTTACTAGGAAAAGTCCTTTTAAAAGAGCTATACTGTTAGTCAACAAAACACCTTGCGTTGAAGGTATAATCGAATCGGCCAGGAAAGCAAAAACTAGCGTACTAAGGGGCGGGGATGTGAGCAAAAAGTAGTGTACTTCAAAAAAAGAGACGATCTTAAGGGAACTATGGCTGATTTAGGGGCGCCATCGTGCTACAGGTTCAATTAATCAGTGGCAGTGAAACTGCCCTAGGTTTATTCTAAACATATGAACTACACAAGCAACAATACAAATGGAACTGTGACATCACAGAGTACGTGAACTGTTCCGTTTCTTTACGGTTAAATGCCCAGTAAACTGGAACAGATAGTGGTTTGATTTTTAAAATAATAGAAATTAAAACGATCTACTAACAAAACATTAAACACAATTGATTACGTCCAAATGCTTTTCGTTTATTATTCAAGTGAGGCCGATATCAGCTGAAAGGTTGTTTGCATCGAAGTCCTAGTATTCCTCCTGTTCATCGCCGAGACCTTCGCCTTCCTCGGGAGCTGCAAATCCGTCCTAAAGGGAATAATTTCGTTACTTCAGAACGCGAGAAGAAATATGAACATAGAGACTTCATAGAGACACATTGTGCGGTGAATTAGCTGATAAATTTGGTGCTGGTGGAGCCAGAGATACTCAATTAAAACTAAGGGCCAGTCCCCATGGCTTCAAAAGATTATTGTCTTCTTTGATCAGCTAATTCTCGTGGATGAAAATATATCAATAAAAATTTCCACAAACATTTGATACAAAGAATTTTCAATGTAGTTTTGATTTTCAACTTTAATTGACAGAACGTATCAAGGACGTTTTATCTCGTTTTAACAACCCAAAGAAGAATTTTGTTATATTGTGGAGTTTAACTTTGGTGTGTGTATAAATGAATAAGAACTACAACTCAACCTCTTTGCGGCTTTCGCAAGCAAGTTTTTGTTTCTGTTCAGTTTCACCCTGTTGAAACAACTATTGAACAATATTGTGGAAATTATGTTTCGCGTATTGTTAGGCTCTTCGCAAACTGACACTGCAATATTTTCATAAAGTGGATAACCCGGAGGTTTAACGATATACAATAACTTTTAAAGCATAGTTACTTTGCCTTTATTTGTAACTTTCGAAATACCCCGGTGAACATTGTAGATCTGTTTCCTTTGAAAGAATGGGAGAAACTTTCATTGTGGAAGAGATATTGTGGAAGCGAACAAACAGTTGTATTTTCTGACGTGTCCACAATTCATATCTCTTCATCCTTGGTTAAAATTTTCAAGAAATTCTGAAAATTTCCCAGTTTAAGCTTAAGGGTCTAAAACGGTTCTTGGACCAATCTTGCTTTTCATTCAAATATCTAATTGAAAGATAGATAAATTGAGAGTGAGGTACCTTAACATCCAACCCCTCTCTTCTAATATCGAAATAGGACTCCCTATTAATTTTCACTTTTGACAAAACAGCTTTCTTCACCCTACAAGTTTTCTCTTGAGAAAAACATCCAGCAATTCAAATGAAGAAGAAAACTATTAATCGACCTATTTTTGTGTGCATATTAAAGGGACTATGTCTAGTCAGTTTACACAAGGCTTTGCAGCGAGTTTTTGATCGAGAAAACATTGAGAATTAGCCGATTGGATACGTAACAATAGGTCTATTGTATAGTCCAACCAATGGGAAATTAAATGGGCAGCGAAATGCATCGGGACATCAGCTTCAGCAGCAAACTAGAAGAGAAGGCTAGACCCTTCTAGATTTTCGAAAAAATATATAAAATGAAACAATAAAAATGCAGCTCACCTCAGTTGCATAAAGAATCTGTAAAATACGCTGATTGGTGTCTGACTCCCCGTCCGCCTCTTGGCACAAGACCTCTATATCCCGTAATTTTCCAAAGTAGAAATCCCTCTCTTTCTCTAGGCCTTCTATAGTGACTCTTAGCTCTGCCATCTATAGAAGAAAGTTGCAACATAAAATGAGACACACAGCACTGATTTTGTCAATATCACGAAAACAACATGAATGGAAAAGGTCCATGTAAATAATTTCAAAAGTCCGCCTTAATCTCTTAACTTTAAAAGAGGATACTTCAGTTTTATCTGCAAATAGCTATGCTCCATCTTGAAATAGAGAAAACTAATTTGAATTACTAATTTGAATAATCATGAATTTTTGATGGAATATCTTTTTCGGTTCTGGATCCTTTCTGCTGCCCTTACAATAATTTTATCTACTAATATTTTTAGCACACTCACCTGTCCTGTTAGTTCGCCGATCTGCTCATCGTTGACATCATTTCTCGTGGGTGTCTGGTTCTTCTGCGGGGCAGCTCGACCTGCCGATGGTGCTGCAGGTGAAGTGCGTGTTTGCATTGGTTTAGCTACCGGTGCCCGCTTCGGGGCAGGCGCACGAGTAGCCCCTACTGGCTTTCTTGCAGATACTAAAATATGAACAGACGTAGTGACCTTCAAAGAGCAGAAACACGTGGTTAGGACAACACTGCTGCACCGTTAGTACATGTACACAAACAGCTAGACTCTAGGACCCACAACAACAGAGTTTTAAATACAAGCGATGAGAAATAAAACACAGGTTATATTGAGGCCCTGATTTTGAACATGGTTAGTGATCGTCCAGTTGTATCTTTAATGAAGGAGTTACGGTAATATCTTTCCCACAGGTAGAAAAGTGACACAACAATATCACGATTAAAATGTAGGTGCATGTGAATAAACAAAACTAAAAATAAGCACAAGGCAGTGCTAGAATTTGCAACAAATTAAAACACAGACATATAGAAAAAGGCCGGGTACAAAATATCTGGCTAGAACAATGAAAAATCATTAAAGGACACAAAGAATGGCTATTAAATGCTTTCAGCTGGAGTCTAAACACACAAACTAGGGAAATAGTTATCAAAAATTTAACTGCAGAACATGTAACAAAGGAGATGAATGGCTTTTTTTACTTATGATGTTTTTGCCTTATGATGTTTTGTTTTGCAAATACAAAATAAACAAACTAAGGTGTGCCATACAAAATGCATAGAAAGCACTAACCTAGAACATACTAATGGAAATGAAAAGAAGAATAGAAATGTATTTAGAAAAAGTAGCATCAACAAATGCATGCTTTGAGCTGTATCTGTTGCTTTAGTAAAACAACGTTTGGGACAGATCCTCTAGGAGTGGAATGCAAGGAAGGCCTACATCCATTTCTACTCTGACAACAATCTCTTTTAAACTTAAGTCTTCTCAAAATCATAATCATATACTGCTCGCTGCTTGCAAAGCTTGGAAAGAATTTCAACAAAACATCTACATTTCTGGATGAAATGGGATCCATCAAATATTTACCAATCAAGCTACTTTCAAAACCATTCAACTATTTGTAAGAAATATTGCCACCCAATAGTAATATGTCAGGACAGTCTTACCTCCTGTAGCTATGCCAGATGGTTTCTTTGCGATTGACAATCCAGCTGGTCCACAACCTGATGGGTCAACACCACCTCGTGCCTTCACAGCATCGTATTCCCCACCTGCATAGTTGGCATCAAAGAATTTTTTGAACCACTGGCAAAATTCAAAGTTGTCCTGAAACTTACCTTTTACTAGCCTTTCCACTGGGATAACCTAATGAAATTGATCAAATCACTGTTTAAGGTTCTGATTTGAAAGATTTGTAATATAATAATTCCAAAACAGTTTCATGCCAACAAATGTTTAAAGATTGTTATCAAGTGTTGGGACTCTTTATTGTGCTAACTGCAATTCAACTAACGCTCAAATCATAATCTATTTAGAAAAGTCCATTGATAAGAATCGTTGCTAGTTTTGCTCAATACTGCTTTAAGGAGCTGTAATTTTAAAACGAAAGGACTAAACAGTATGACATATTAAATACCCACAAACAGGCTAATAATTGCTGTATGCCTACACTTTTTAATGCAGTAAAATTCTTCCTTTTTGGCAATCCCTCACTTGTAATGTTCCAAATATATTGACTTTTGAGTACAAATATAATACTTTTTCAAAGCCCCCTGAATTTCAAGTATATCATTCAGCCATTAAAGGATTACCAATTTTCCTCTACTTTTTAGAGAAACCAGAAATTGGTGATCCAGAAATGGTGGTGTAAGTTGACTACTTACAAAAGCAGCATTGTTAACTGCTCATCAAAAAGATAGAAAATGAAGTATGGAACACAAATAAACAGAAAAAAGAAAATTAAGAAAAAAATAGCTGTTATGGACACAAACAGGCTGCAAATAGAACAGAACCACATTCTTTATCACAACTGGGGCTGGAGATTGTATTCCAGTAAGTTCATCAGAAAGATACCTTTTTATACATTGATGATAACAAATTCATAACTATCTTATCAAAAACAAATTTGGTTCTTTATTTATTTTCAGAGATCATAAACTTTCTAGGTACGTATGGAAGCACTTGATCAAGCGCAAGGCCTGTATGAAAGTAATTTTACAATGTTGTAGGAAAACTTTTAAGTAAATGAAAAAAATATATCTCTTTGAAAAAATGCTATATGGTGTTCCTCATGTAATATGGCATGAAATCAGTAAATTCTTCTTCCTCTTCTTAAGTGCCAGGCCTGTTGCAGACATCAGCAGTCATTAGCTTCCAATCCTCCTTCCTATCTACTGTTCTCAGAAACTCGATTTTGTTCAATCAATTGGATGACCAGTAGTTGAGAATCTGAAGATATGTTGGTCTGTCTGCCATGATCTCTCTTGCCCATGTTCTCTCTTTTAATGTCGGCTTTAATGTCATCACAGCTCTTTCAATGTCGGCTTTTCTATATATATATGGCCAACAAATGACATCTGCCTCTCTCATATAATACAGAAAAGTTCTATTTTGACATCAGCTCTTCTCAAAGCTTCTCCATTTGAAACTTTTTAAACTCATGATATTCTCAACATCCTGTGTAGAGACCACACCTATGCTGCCATGATTTTCTTCTCTATCTCTTTGCTTATGGTCTCGCACCCACAAAGAATGAGTGATCAGGCATACGTTTTCAGGATCATTATTTTAGTTTTCATTTAGATGAATTTATCTTTCATTATTGAATGCATATTGTAAAATCCAGCTTTTGCCATAACGATCCTTTTATTAATTTCAGGAAGACACAGATTTCTATTGGTTTGAAGTCGCTGACATCAACATCTAGTTTTGTAACTACAGTTTGGTCCCAGTAGAAGTGTCTTGTGATGTGTCAGTCCTTTTGATCTAGGCCGAGTCTGTTCGATATTTTTGAAACAGTCTGTTATGTTTAACCCCATTGAATGCTTGGTAGGAAACCTTCATTTTGATTGTTCATTCAATCATCATACACAGTGTAAAGATGGTATTTCTAGTTCTTTTATCGACTACAAATCCAAACTGATTGTCTGAAATATCTAGTCTTAGCTTACTTCTCATTCATTGCATCAAAACTCCAAGTAATATATAATTTTGTGACAGCTCATCAGACTTGGTGCCCTGTGCATATGGCAGTCAGTTGCACCCTTATTTTTGGCAGCATTATACATTATAAAACAACTGCATTATTAAATTCATGTATACAATACTTGAAAAACAGATAATATAGTAACACAAAACTAAAAAGTAAATAAGATGGTAAAGGAATCAAAATAAGATGAAGGCATGAAAAAAAAACTAGAATAAGACAAAAATGGAAACATACTTTATCAATGCCACATTTTTTGAATCCATTTTGCAGTATTTTCCAGTTTTGAATAAATTCATGTTCTAATTTAGCATCAAATTTTACTTTTTTCATAGGAACACAATCTATAAACAAAATATAAACAAATTATAATGACAAAAGGAAGTGTGAGAAGGTGATGTGTTTGTTGTAAGGGTGGCTTCATGTGGAACATAGAAATCAGCAGCTACCTGTTGTTGAAGGTGCAGTTATCACATGGTGTTAGTGGCATGCTGGTGATGAAACCGCAGGGGCAAGGGGGTTGGGGAAGGGTCAAAATTCTGCCCCTCATTAAGCTATTTCAAATTGTCCTTCAAAGGTTTGGAAATGTGCAGAAAATTCCAAGAGCTCTGGAGCATGCCAATCTATATTTATCTATTGTCAGTTTACTAAAAAACCTTCAAAAGAGGGGAGATGGGGTAGTCTGGTAGTCCCCCTGCTGGCACGCGACTGCTGTGATCAAACTGAGAAAAATGACCAAGAATTTCTCAATTAGCTACTCATCTACTATCTAAGAAACTAGATTTTTAGATAACGAATAGTTGTTTAACAGAAGACAAAACATGATTAATAATATTTCTTCACATCTGCCAATGATGTTCTGTAATGATGTTTAAATTCTGATGTGCTACTTCTCTCTATGCTATTAATGATGAGAATCCTTATCTGTTATCAAAATTAAAAATTCATACTGAAAAGAAGTACAAAATGAATAATTACAAGCAGTAAGCTTAATAATCTCAAACAGAAGCATTAAATTTTTGCCTTATTTCAAGCAAATGCATTGTGATTAAAACATACTTTAGTTCTGGCAAATAAACATAATGTCGGTCAATTTATCTAGCCAGAAGATTGGAATCAAAAATCAGAATACCAATAACGTACTTACTTTCAAATAACATGTCCAAAAATTGACAATAAGCAGCACCTGAAAATGAAACAATAATCATTAATATTGCCGAAATACAATTTAAGAAAATAAAGGCAAAAGATAGGCTTCACATCAAAAATAATTTTGAAATATGTTTGTTTAATTAAGCAATTTAATTTTTTTGCATGACCAGCAAAAGCATTGTTTACTAAGAATATTATCATAATGTACTAACAATAAATCCATATCAAATTATTATTAATGACATTTATTTGCATGAAAATTTTCATATATTTTTCTGTTGTTCTGCAGCAAAGATTTGTGTCAAGTCAAAATTTATTTTACAACCTAATACAGTCATGGTGCAAAAGTTTAAGATCACTCCAAAACAAGATTTCTTGTTTTTAAAAACCATCTTAATACACGACTGAAAATTTTAAAATAAAGAACAATCTAGTTTCCAAACTTGGGATAAATTAACAGCTGCTATCCTGAACATAAATATATATGTGTTACTAACAGCATTCATAAAAAGGAGTTTTTTTAGATTCCTATAACTTAACACAATACCTGTATTTAACTGAAAAAATTATTGTAAATTGCAAGTAGATCTTGAATTGCTGTATAAAGGTACAACTGCATGAAATATAATGTTTGGGTGTTGATGAGGGACAAAGTGACAGCCAGATGAATACTGGAGTCAGGCCTTCCGAGGAGAGGTGCTCAACATGATTGATTATAGGAGAGCCTTCAGCGTTTTAAAAACTATTTGTTTGGATAATGTATGTGAAGAAATTTCCACCTCAGCTACATTAAGTGCATGACCACAGCAGGTTTCATTTCTCAAACTTTCATAGACAAGCCATATTTTCATGAAGTAAGTGCCTTAGGAAAATGGCCTTTTTCTGTAGTGCGAATGCAAAATCAACTGTGGAATTTGCTACGTTCAAGCCATGGGGAAATGAGGGCATAATTGGTTTCAAAACCAAAGAAATAAACAACCGTCGCGACTATATGGTACAAATTGAGCTGAATGTATCGAAGGAAATTCAGTGCCACCCAAATTGCAAAGGGCCTGCGAGTAAAGCCATGATGGCCTATATTGATGAAACATCATATGTTTCTAAGTTCAACGTGAAATGTCATCTTCAAGGAAATGCAATTGCCATTTTGTTAGAACAAAGAAAACCAGTGGTTGAAAGAGTTTCAAGAAGTGGCTGTATGACCTCAATGGAAAGAAAACATGTTCAGCAGACTTCTATCTTGACCTTTGTGGATCATACTGCGCAAAAGGCTTATCAGAAAATGCTTTTAACAGCAGCAGGGTTTGCCTTATCAGAGGGAAAACTGATAGCCACTCTTACATTAGTATGTGCATTACATAGCTAGTGCCATTCAAGAAAAAGTTGCTGTAATACTGGGATTGAGTGACTTTATTTCAGTACTAACAGATGGAATCAAGCAAGAAAGATTCAGAAAGAAAAAGAATTGGTGCTTGTTAGAACTGTTAGAAATGGTATTTCTGTGTACTTTGCTACATCTCTGATAGAGATAGCAAACTATGGTGGTGCTAATACTAATGCCATTAAAAAGGCTGCTGATGATGTTTTTGTAGAGCAATCTCGTCTTGATAATGATTTCTATGTTAACCCATTGGTTGCTGGTACTGCTGATGGGGCAAGTGTGAATTTTGGTGTTTACAAAGAAATTTGAACCCAACTACAAGGCCTTGGTTTATTGTGTGAATCACAGAATTGAGCTGGCCGTCAAAGATTCCTTGACATCTGCATACTTTGAAGACATTGATAGGTTTTACCAACAAAATCTTAAGCTGCTCAAGAAATCAGCTCATCTTGCATCATCACTGGAAGCTGCTGCAGCAGCTATGGGAATTACTCACTATGTTCTCCCAAGAAATTACAGGAACAAGATTTATCAGCCATAAGAAAAGAGGCTTTGCAAGATTCTTGCATATGGTCTGTTTTTATTACACACTATGAAAATGCAGTGGCTGACAATTAAAATAAGACAGAAACAATTACTAAAATTAAAACGTTATTAACAAAATTCAAAAGCATTTAAGTATTGTATAAAGTATGCAGTTTCTGGAGATAATTGAAAAAGTCAGTCCAATTTCCCTGGTATTTGAGGCAGAGAATCTGCTCCCATGTGAAGTTTATCCAAATGTTATGATTGCAATAGAAGGTCGCAGAGAGATGATAGATGCAAGCAATCAAAATGAAGTCCCCACCGAAAGCAACTTAAGGTATTTTCAATAAATGAAATAGGAGGTGCATCAGAACCCCCAAACATTTACCTTTCAAAGGATTATGAAAGATCAGGCCATGAGAGAAGAAAGGATTCAAATAAACAGTTTGTCACAGAAATTGCTTTCCAGAGATGCAATGGGATCGTGGAGACTTTTGTGTCCCAGAAGCAGTTAAATCAACTGCCAGTAAACTTGAAAGATTGCTAAAAGATAGATTTATAAAAGCACACAGGGGTTGATCCTCAATACTGGTAGCTTGATGATAAGACCTTTGGAGACCAGCAGATCACTGAATTGTCTAATCACTTTGAAATGCCATTTTCAGAAAAAGGTTTCTTCCGAAGTAAAGCACTTATAGAGTGGAAGAGTTTTAAAAGAATTGCGTCAAAGTTGTTTCCTGTAAATTTTTAGTTTAAAAGTGGTATATAAGTCAGTAATGCTGGAGTCCTAAAAATTTTTTTATGCTTTTTTCATATTTAGTAGACATGAAAATTCTGACTTTCTTGGCACGATAAAGCAAAGAATACAAAAGCAAGGTACAAAAATTGTGACCTTTGATGAAATTCAAAATGGCAGCCATACAGCAAATTTACTTAAACTATGCTATTAATTTGAAAGTGTGGAAACTCAGCTAATATAATTGATAATGGTATGAAATTTTAGAAAAGTTCATTTTGAAGCAATATTTATAATCATGATATAAAAATGAACAATATATAAATGAGAGTTTCTGGATTTATTTATTTGCTGAACTGATATAGAAATATATCCAGCAAAAATATTTTTGATTCCAGGATAGATGTTCAACACTTTTAAAGGTGTGGTTTTTGAAAATTTTCAAGGAGCCAAACCATCATTCCCTGTGGTTTAACAGTATATATCCTTTTTAATAAGCACAGTCTTTTTAAAAACAGGATATCATTCTGCTCTTTGCCTCCCAACTTATGCAAAGTCTAAAGAATTAGTTCAATCCAGATTAGAAAGTTTGTGATGGATTCATTAACCTTGCAATACGATTCCCTTACCTCAGTTGCAGCCATGCATAATCAACATGAAGTATATTCAATATTCATTTATCAACATATACATTTCCGTTGTAAATCATAGTGGCACAAGTCAAACTTAGATTTAGTGTCTCTGGGCAAAATTTACAAACTTTTCACTCTGGAGTTGAATCATCATATGATCATATGGATAAATTTATTTTAAAAAACAAGAAAAGTCTAGAAACTTTCACTGTTACCTTTTAGAGTGGATGAAACCAGTCTAAGAAGCCTATTTCAAAGTATTTTTAGATAATAGACTAATTATGGATGGATAACAAAGAAACTGAATAGGGCCTAAAAGTTACTAACCCTAGATAGAGAGGGAACTTGGCACACACTTGTGACGAAGCATGCATGGACCATGATTAAAATTTCTTGAATTTTGAAAAAATCCATTAGAGGAATACAATACAAAAAAAATCCAGCTGTCAAATTTCATGAGTCATAAGTTAAAAACATAATTTCCTATAACAAAAATGCAAGCAGTTTATGAAAAAAGAATAAATCATTTCTTACGGATTTTACATTTATTACACAAGTCAACTGCTATTCAAACTGGTTAGGGAGTTTTAACCAATCAAGCGGAAGGGATGGTCTGAAGCAGCCAGCAATCAATCTTCTTTAGTAAAAAGAATAATCTTTTTTGTTATTTTCCTCCTCAGTGTGAGAAATTACACAGACGGGCTTCGGAAACGGGTTTTAGGGAACATAGCTTAAATAATGCATCAAAGACAAAGTAAATGCAAGTTTAATTTGAAAAGCTTAGATAAAATGAATAAAGTACAAAATATAATAAGGCCAACAAATAAGCTCGACAAAATGTACGGTAAGAGCTCACCGGTGCATAACTGCTCGACTTTTTGGAAAGATGTTACTAGTGATTCGTTTATCCATGCTAGCATTTCATGTCTACTAAGATTTTCGGACGTAGCACTGGTGCTGTAGACATTAACAGCCATCTTTATTTGCAGCGAGTAGGAACTTCAACACCCTTGTACTTCTGGCCTAAGCAACAAGCGCGCCACCCTGATGACGCTGCTGATAAGGCTCCCGCACAGCTGCAGTGCCAAGTTGCGCAGCAGGGAATAGAAGAATCAATCGAGGCAACCTCTTGTATTCTTAAAGATTGCAGGTGTATTTATTGCATCATGCTGTATTTAAAGGCGCTTACCGTTCCTTTTTGTTGTTATCTTTGAAATTTTCAATACATAATTTACTTTGCGAAGTTTCTGGTTTTGGTAAAAATTATTCTTGTAACACAAATTTTAGAAGAGTTTTTCAGATCATCCTTACATTTTTTATGTTGAAAATTCAAGATTCTTGTAAAATATTTCTCTGTAAAGCTTTCCTTTACTTTTCATGATAGTCCAAACACTGTATGATAAAAGTTCAGAAATCAGGGCTATTTCCCAAGGCAATGTATAGGAGCGATATTATGTAGCAGGAATTGCCGTGGTTCCTTCCCTGTTTCCTGTAACTTCATCGTGATGATACTTCGAGTTTTATTTAACGTACAGAGAACACAGAGCCAGGGAAAGACAGTATGTTGACTGTTGATTTCTGAGCTGAACTGAACTGAACTGGCTGAAATTTCTTACAAATTAATAATATACTTACTTCTATACACATTTAAGTGCTAAAAACAAATTTGCTGAGTAATGATGTATTAAGATGATGTAATGATGATGCGGAAAAGATTAGGACTCTGGCCCCTTTACTTTTAAGAAAAAGTACCCCTTTTTCTAAGAAAAGTAATCCATTTTGTAAAAATTTCTCGTCGAGAGGGGTGTTTGGGAGGGGCAAAAGGTCCGGGGCCCGTGCTCCGATGGGGCCCGTAATATTTCAGATACTTATACGGGATCAACGCCTATGAGTTTATCGCAGAGAAATGTCCACATGTTCTTGATTCGTGTTAAAATGTTTTTGCACATTCTTGTAAAAATCCTTTTCAACAATTGTACCTAAAATGTGCGTTTCCCTTGTTCTCCGGGAGACTGAAAGGCGTGGACACAGGAATTTTTCTTAAGGGGGTTCAGTTTTTGAACCACCCCTGGGCCCGAGCTGTCTTTTGTCAGCCCTGTCCCTTGGTCTGAAAAGTGGTGTTCTTTCCCAGGAGTAATTGCCTTTTCATTGATAAAGAGGTTCGCTGAAAGATTTTTTCCAACGAGAATGCATCTAAAGACTATTTTATAAAATCTATACAAAACAAGAGTCGAAAGCCTGAACAATCTTAAAAAATTATCTTCAGGCGCATAGAAATAGTAAAACATTTTCATTTTTGAAAGATTACAAAGCAAATTTCTTGACACTACATGTAATTAGCCATGTGGCTATCTCTTCTTGCCCCATTAACTTCAAAGAAGCAGTTTGGTCCCTCCTTGATTCCTAAAATAGCCGATGCAAAATGTTAACAGGTAGCTATTTTCTTTATTAGATCTGGCTCAACCATCGTTTCTCCCCACACCAATCAATTTTTTTCAAAATTTAATCTACACTCATTAGATTAATTTTCAGTACGACCAAATCAATGATAGAATCTTTGATATAAAAACAAATCAGCAATATTGACCAAGCAACTACCAGATATCGATGAATAAATCAACCTTGTATTGTAAAGTTTGCAAAATGATACTTATAATTAACTACTGTTTCTGTGCATTGTAGCTAAGAGTATAAAGATTTTTTTTTGGTTTTAATCAAAATTTCTGAACCTTTATAATCCTTTGAAAGCAAAAACAAACGTTAGTATATTCTGTAATACCCTGTGGACAAAAAGCCAGTCTTTTTAATGAAAAAATAAATCTATATAAATCTTTCACAGACATTGAGGCTTACAGACAGAACAAGACAAAAGACTATTTGAATTATCAATTATTTGTGCAAAGTCAGTAAGAACTTCCCCAAAAGTATATCAAACTTCTTCTACAAAACTTACTTGGGATATCCTAAAAGCGTTTGTTCCCAAATTCGAGAATTTTCCAATCAGCTTTTTGAGGCGGTGGACGATTGGTTTTGATTTGCAACAGTTAGGCATGGTTAAATCGTTTGAAACCAACCCGGTGTCTGCATGGAGAAATGAGAAAGACACCGTCACTTATGCTCCTGTGTTGATTGCTTAGAATATTATTGGGCTGTAGAAGTTCGCAGGGACGCTGGAAATGGAATGCGCGGGGGCTTTACCACCCTTGTTGCCTTTTGATAGATCTTGAAATATCTTATGTCAAAAGTTAACTGATTTCCATGATACTTCAGAAGAACAAAACAAAGAGACAGTTATGAAAGAATTGTTAGTAGCTGGAAACTTTTTTCAAATGCCCTTTTAATCAAGCTTGCCCCCTCTTGCCCCTTTCTCATTCCGGCGTCCCTGGAAGTTTGTGAATGCGATATTCACGTATCATTGGTCTCTCATCAACGCAAAATCTTCAAAAGAACCCTGTTCAAATTGTTCATGAAGCAAAGAAAATATCAATCAATCTCCTCCCGGTTTCATCTCCATCATCCCGGTAAAATCCCGGTATTATTTTTTCATAGGTTCTTTTTATGTCAGTTTATGCATATTACTATCATTTTGCCCTGGGTATCAGAGAGCTGCATATATTCGACCGTGGAAATTGAAGCGAAGAGCGGAGAAGTGGATGAACGTTTGGCTGAAAGATAGGAAAGGGTACTTCTACTTCCATTCCTACCAGAGGCGAAATATCAAACAGAGTTCCGGAGATATGACAAGTGCATTGGCCTAAATTGGAGAAAAAGTAAGCATTTCTTTTCCATTCTCTACCTAGAATTTAAAACTAAGATACTCCTTTCTTGCATACAACTACCAAATAAGCAATAAAACTCACCTTTAACAAGTTAATAAAATTCATTTTCTTCCGATTACGGCAGTAGTATCATTGATTTAATGACCTTGAGATCAGGGGCGAAACTTCACTATTTTCATTAGGGGGTACGAAGCTTCGATGCCCGACGAAAGGGCGTGTCATGCTTGATGGAAGGGCGTGTCATGCCTGAACATCATTTCTAGAGCACATCGCCTCAAGGGCTGAAATCACCGGGGACCCCGAGAGGGGGGCACTGAGTATGTTTGGCCTTCAGACTCAGGCTGTTTTTCAAAGACAACAAAATATGCCTCTAGTTTTTCTGGTGTTGGCTATAAACATTTGTTTCCGAAAAGCAAGCATTTGTAAGGCCTGTTTTTTCTTTAAAAGAAAATTAGTCTTCACTTTCTAAATCTCTTAGCTATAACGAGAGCAATTTAAAAAAGAGATTGATGGAGAATCTTAATTTGATCACAATGGAACAACAAAACACAGCTTGGAAATTTTGGAATTTAGAAACAGACTACAATGTTTCAAAAAGAATAGTAATCCCATAAAAGAGCACCAGTTTAATTTTCTGAGCTTGATTTTCAACTTTCGGTTGCTCCGTAAGGAAATTAAACATTATTAGACACCCAAGCACAAAATAAGTATCTCTGAATTCATCATAACAAAATCCTTCGAGCTTATGCGAAGAAAATCTTTTTTATTGGAAATATTTCTTTTGTAAGTATGTATATTGTTTAGAAATAGAAGAAACTTCAATTTTTTTTGCAATACTTATCTTAAAGGACAAGTGACACACTTTTCACCCTATCTTTTTTTTTCATTAACTTATAGATTATCTTTTAGAAGTAAGTTTTTCCTGGTTTGAAACAAAAAATTCTAATCAGGCGGCGCAGAGGGCGCGATTTTGCTTTTTATCACGTGACCCTATGACGTACATTGTGATAACTCAGAATTTTCCTGTAATTGATAGAGAGTTTACGAAACACGACGCGACAGGTCCAGACGAACTGTATTCGTTTACAAGCGTGTTGTAAACGTTTATATTGCACTCTATACCAGTAGCAACAATAACAAATTATCACAATCTACGTCACGGTGTCACGTGATTCATTTCCCGCCATAATTTCAAATGGGTTTTTAAGTGGGAAAATGAAATCAGAAAGGAAAAATATTTTAACAACACTCTCATACAGCATTTTACGTTAAGTTAAAAGAAAAAAAAAATTTGGCGCCAAAAGCGTGTCACTTGTCCTTTAACTACAATTCCCTGATAAATGTTCTATTATTTACCGCTAAAACTTTCAGCCTAAAACTTTTAACAGCTATTTAAATTTTCTTTAAATTTAGTTAACAGAACGGCCAAATGTGCGACCTAAACAAAATTTCCAGATTTGCCCGACCGATAAACTGGCAGCCATAAATTTGCTCGACCAAATCTGCTTTTTTGAAGATTTGGGGAGGGGGGTGCAGAACCCTCCTATACCCCCCAGCAGTTTCGCCCCTGCTTGAGATAGAATGAGCAAGTTTAATTGAAATATATATTTTAACATGTAACGAAATATGTATATTTATATATAAATAGCAACTAGTTGAATGAATTTATAGATTTTACGCATTACGCATTACGCATTACGCATTATGCATTATGCATTATGCATTATGCATTATGCATTATGCATTATGCATTACGCATTTACGCATTACGCATTACGCATTTTATGTATAGAACAAGATAATTCTAAGTTGCTACCCCAAGTCTCACGCTCATTGCGATCATCCGTAGGAACTTTAGAAAACCCCTTGGCCGCCAAAGGGTTAAACTCGGATGTAGTGGGGGTGAAACTCAGACTAGCAACTTAGAACTGTCCTGTTTTATACCCCCAAATAGCATATACATCTCTGCTTATACGATCAATTTATAACTTTTATAAATTGACTTTATAATTGACTGGTAAACAGTAATTGCCATTCAATTGATAAATACATTATATGAGTCGCAGAAGACACTAAACACAATGTCAACAACAAAAAAGATTGTCAATAAAAGATGAGGCCGTATCCTTTAGAAGATAATAAAATAAAATATCATTTAAGGATAAAGATTTTAGGAAATACTGCATTCCATTAAAATTATTTTTTTAATTATTTAAAATTGATTATTTTTTAATCCAAAATTTTTAAAAAGCTATTATCATATGCTGACGACTATTAAAGATTTCTTGCTATTTTACAAAAGCAGTTCATTCTGACTTTAAAATACCTCGCAGTCGAAAGAAATAACATAAAAATCGGTTTAGTTTGCTTGATGCCGATGTCAAACAAGCTTCTTTCTGTTTTCAATTACATGAAATGAAAGGAGATGGATGTCATGTTCTAACACTATTTGACAGAGACGAAGCTACTCGAATGTGTCATCTCTTTTTGTTCCTTCAATTATTGTGAGTACACAACACTCATATTTTCAAGGTGTTTGAATTGATTAATTGAAAAGGCAACAGGACAACAAGTGATTCTTCCAGCAGGTGGATTTTCTATTATCTTCCATTATCATTCACGTACGTCTGCAACGGGCCTAGTCTCCTCTTCACACCTGCTTGCAGCAAGTCCATCAATATCTTCATAACCAGTCCTAACTTAATGCTTCATCGGTAAGTTTGATAAATTTTTTGCTTATATTCCATAACATTGTCTTGTATTTTCAGCCAGGATTATTCCACTGCTTCTGAAGAGAGCAAAAGCCACGTTTAATTTTGTGCGAATTCTTGCCAACTTTTAAACACGAACAGGCTACTCCCATCAAGTTGCAATATTGCGAAAGGCAAAAATGCCGTTCTTCAGGCAATAAAGCCAGAAGAAAATTAGCATAAGAAGCCAGGCTGTAATTTAAAGCTTTGGTTAACCTAAATGCAGTAAAACTGCACTTCAAAATTACTCTATTCAACGCTTTGGTTGTCTGTTTGCAATTATACAGCAAGAACGAGAAGCATGGTAAAGAAAAGCGAAATTCCTTAATGCTTTAACCACCGTTTAACAAAGTCAAATAAAGCTATGCCGTGTTAAGGAAATATGCTTTCATGAAACTTATCCCTTTGACAAAAGCAGCTTTTCTGGCTATTTGCTCATGTTGTTAAAGTAACGAGATTTTCCAAAATGGATTTACTTAATTCATCGAAAAAAGTACACCATGTTAATAAATGATATGGGTTGTTTAAAACATTGATAAACTGCTGTACTGTGGTATTAATTAGCCTCATAGCGCAAATTGTGATTATATGTGGGACATATTGCTAGGAAAAAGCGTTTTTTTCAGTATGGGGACGGGAAGATACTCTGAATCTATTGAATAAGCGAAGGCTTCCACAAGACAGTATTTTCATGACCACTTATTGCGTAACTGAAGCATGCTTCGACCGGCTTGTTCTGAGACGAAATCATGGCAAAGTCATACTCTGGGGCAACAATCACTGTAGTATCCCGCACCCTGAATTTTTCGATAACCATCGTTAAAATTTATATGTTTGGAAGAGTTCGGGGGTATTTGAGCCAAACCTGTATCGAGGTTTGATGAAATTATGCGAATAGTTCACGAAAACAGGCTGAAACAGAGAGCTACAAAAACACTTGCATTGAATGGCTTACTGTGAAATACGCCTTTATTGCTTACACAAATCAATAAAAACATTTTAACAAAAATGAAATGAATTCCAAAGGTTGAATAAAAAATCATATTTGCAAACTAAACAGCTCATTTCTTCAAATTTATGCGATTTGAATGTGAAGATTTAAAAAGAGTCTATAGCATTTGCCAGCATATACGTAGAATAACACGAGAAGAGCAAACAGACAGAGAAATCATTTGCAAAAATTATAAAAGGAGGATTACATATGACTTTTATTGAATGAAAATGCTTTAATGTTTAATACCAAACCAACGCAATAAATTGTGTTGACCCTAACGTTTTTTATATAGAAACACAAATGTACAGAAAATTGGGTTATATTGCAATTCTTTGTGTTAAGTGAGCAATAAGTCAGTTATTCTCTGCGAAATACTGTTTTCTTGTATGTGAACTGTTGCTTTTAATGATTGATCTAAACAAAAGCAAAGATATTAGTCATATCAAGAATGACGTCATGACATATTTGAGCTACTTTGAAAAGGGTCTGTATTATAGTAAGACACGTATCTGTTTATACGCTGAATAAGACAGCCAACTTTTTAAAGAATATCGTTGAGAATTCGAGTAGTTTAATATCCTCTATGTCTTATAGAGGACTAAAACAAACGTTTTTGAAGTATTTCATCATTTTTTATAAATAGTCCATTGGGAAATTTTGTCTAATTTCAATATATCCAAATTGGGTAAGATTGACATGTAACCTCCCTATTCATACACATCGCAAGATATGATTTTCTGCATTCTCTCTTTTACAGAGAGAACTAGTTTTCAGCTTGTAGCTCATCTTTTTACACATTCTACTTTGCACCATAGCGTGCTCAGTTTGTACTTTTTAAGGTGAAACACAAGACTGGTGTATTATGAAGATAAAGCTTGCTCTACATTGCACTTACCATTTTGAATTCAGTTTCATTTGCATTTGATTCTATTGATGAACATTCGAGACTTTTTATATATTTTTAGATTGATAATAGAATAATATATTTTTAGAAACATATTATTTAGATTTTCATACTATTGTTGCTCAGGTTTCTTCAATCAGGACTTTCGGATTGAGTTTTGGATTGAGTTATACTGCAGGATTTTTGGATTGAGTTTATATAGAGGATCAAATCTCTGAAGGAAGAATATATAAAACTTTTTTCTCTGCAATCTAATAAATGAAGAGTTGAAATAAAAAAATTAGAATGTGTATATGATTGATATTTGATATTTTCTTTGGAATGCAGATTTAGAATACATTGGACTTTTTAAAAGAAAGCAACTATCCTGATGTTCTTGTAAGATATTGCGAAGAATCAATTTTATTCAAAAGTTTTTTTTTAAGAAATAATAAAAATATTTTCTAAAGATCAAATTTTTCTCAGCCTTCTTAATTCTTTGATATTATGTTGACATCTTATATCAATATTTCCTCAAGGAGTTACAGCACCAATCAAATGTAGCGAAACGGAAGTTCTTCATTAAAATCAACTATGGAAGAAGTAGGATCGACAGAGAATGACGTCAAGAAACCCGTTGCGTTGAATGCAATCGAGGCCACTCAAGTCCTCATCGTGCTAACGGATAATGGAGTGGAAGAAATTCCTTTCTTTGCAGTCGGAGATAAGAATGAGGGGGCAAGGAAGACACTGAAGGTAAATAGAGAATGAAATATCTAGCCTCGCTCTCAACTAGTCTCCGTTTTATGGACCGTACGCTGTAAGTTACAAAGTGAAACCCAATGCTTTTTCAATTCCAAAGCTTGCAGTTTTAAAAGTATTGGATATTTTCTAGACTCAAAAGCATACAGATATTTATCGGTAGCCTTGCACGTTGCTGCGAGAAAGGGCTATTTTTGATTTCTTTTAAATGCCTTTCCGCTGTCTCTATCAAATATAAAATTCCTTTGAATCAAATATTTTGAAAAAAGCCGATATCACATTTCAGGCTGTTCGGTAAAGCGCCAATAACTTTAAGACCACGGCAGTTCAAAATGCTATTTATCTATTGTTTGATAACAAGCAGTTATTTTTGAATTTAAGATTTAAAGTGCAATTATTTGAAAAAAACAAAGTTAACAAAAATTTGAAGGGAAAATTATTTGACGGGAAAATTCAATATATTACGAAAAGGGTTTGTCTGTAAAAAGCTGCAGTTATCAAGCTAAAATTGCTTTGTGGGTCTTTGGAGCTAGACAAAATAAAGACAATGATAAAGGAAATAATAAAATTAAACAAGAATAGTATTATATAGAAATGGTGTACTGACGCAATTGTGTACTGATTTGATTCTACTTCTGTCAGTGAAGGTTGGAAGATTCATAATTTATCATTTTCTCATCAACCTCACCCATCCCACAATTAATTTTAAGTGATTTTTGCTTATTCGCCTTAAGTACACGATTAATATTTAAATAGCTCAAGGTCATCAAAGCATCAATTCATCATTTGTGCAAATCCTCTGAGTGCAGGCTCTTGAACTTCTTCAAATTAGGACACAACGAGAGGTTAAAACATCGTAAATTCCGCAAGATCTCAATGAATAAACACAAAAAGGAGAGTATGTCTAGGGGATACTTTTCTGACAAACGCATTGTTATTAAAATATTCCCAATCCTGAAAACTAAACTGTAATGCATTTTAGCCAAAATATTTTAAATTTCTGAGTCCTGAGTTGCATAGGCAGTTTTTTTGCAGCTTTGTCCAGCGAACTGAATAAATATGACCTTATCATAATCGCTACTCGAATTCGATGGTTTCAAGTGTGGGTATAGTAATGTATTTCATTGAATATAAAATCAACCGAATACGTAACTATAATTGATAAGAATATGGCGTAACGTTGGAAACAAAATGGTGGAAAAATGGGACATTTATAAATAGCAACCTGCCTGTTTCGGGGATTAATGATAAATCAAAAAATTCTAACATAACAAGACCCATTTTATTTATCATATTTCAACATATTTTAAGGATTTTTATGTTGCGCAAAATTAAAAGTGATGATCTTCTGAAAATTTGTTCTTCCAACATTGCAATGCTCTTCTTCTAACCGCGATACACAATTATTCGTACAACCTCGTTCTAGTGAACCTTCATTTGAAATGCTGACGTAATAATGATTATCGAACGACGGGCCCTGTCTCCTGTCGGCTAATTAATGGTGGTTTCTTATTAATTCGCGGTTGTGAAATTGCGTCTGTGGAAATTACATTGAACTATTTTCAAGCAGAGATCTTAGGCACTCAAATGATATGACGGTATCTCTTGGCGTAAGACAGCAGAGATGTGTATATGTCAAGGACCACTTCATCTAGCATGCTAGTAGCAAGTTTTCACTGCTAATATTGTAAGTAAAGATAGTGCTATGTGCTGTGTTATTAAGTGTTATTAAGTATTCGTAATTAATTGTCATTAATATCATTTTCGAGATTTGACTAACGTATAAAGATATATAGCTCGAAGTAGGTCTGGTGACATGTTGAAATTGCCAGGAAACCTTTTTGATATCAAAATTGCAGAAAATGAATAAAAGAGATTAAGATTCTTAAGGTGGTGCAAAACCGGATCAAAATTGATAAAGGTGAATCGTAAGGAAAATGCTAATCAAGTATTAAGAAACGCGTGCATTATTTTGATGATTCTAAACCCTCTTATTCATAAGGAGTTGAAAAAACCACAATGTAGTTTATTCGAATTTAAACTGCAGGCTTATAGATAAACTTTTAGTTGCTCGAGTCGTAAAATTTTGCATATATAGATGTAAGGTAGCACTTGATGAGAAAATTGTATAAGGCTATTATTTATCTCATCTACCTAGATCATTCTTAAACGCTTTTTATCATAACAAACTAATCATCTACATAAAAGTTTTTCTTGCAAAATAGGTATTTATTGAAGAATGATGGCGTTGTAGTTAGTTTGAAATTAATATCATTCGTTTTAAATTTAATGCTGTTACTTAATGGTAAATTGCTATCAGCTACCCTGAGGTTGGAACGCAATCTATCTCGAATTTGTGTCAGACAGCGTTTGTCTAAATTAACTGATTGAGAATCATTGTTGATACGGAGGGTTGATATTATAGGACAGCTCTACACTGGTAAAGTTGTTTGAAGACGATATAAATTTTTTTAGCCAGCAGCATTGGCAGCTACTGTGCAGGAGCATCGAAAGCTAACACGGTCAAGGAACAGATCTCTACCAGCCAACCTAGCCAAACCCGAGGGAAACGGAAAGCCAAATCACGTGATGGATTATCTCCAAGTCCCAGACAAGGTGCTTGCAGCAGCATCACCGGATCATAGCCAAATAATCAGACAAGCTTCGACTGGGTCACTTGGCTCGAAGTCGTCTATATCAAGCTTTGGAATTTACTCAGCACCCGACACGCCAATAGTATGTTCTATGTTGATGACTTCATAAGTAACTTATATCTTCATCACTACCAATGTGTTGCATACATGCGGCTATCAAAACTTATTGTATCAATAATTTTGCTTGTAGAGGCTTAAGAATTGAACAATTGACCATTAAATTTGTTTCCGTTTTTCAGTCAGGGTTTTTAGACCTCTCAGGATCTATCTTGCTGATTCTTTTTAAACTTTGTATTCCAGAGAAAACACTGAAGAAAAAGTCATTTGAGCTTTTCACATTTCATATCATTCAGCAAATCACAGCTGGGTTCGCACAACCACCCCCAGTTGCACGCACGCAATAACAAAATCTCAATGTTCTATATATATACTGTAAACTAATTAATCCAAAATAAACTACCAATGACGATGCTCTATTCAATTTACGTCAGTTGGCTCAAACGAAAGTGTAATTATTATAATCGAAGCAATTAGAAAATATGGTAAACAGAAAAGCTGCGTCACCAAGTCACAAGATACATTTTAAGGCTTAATTACACTAAACCAAACCTTAATCGACTACGCAATGAAAATTTACGTGAAAACCCGAACACACTCCCCTCCTTGACTCGTTAAGAGTCAAGCATCAAACGGGTTTTCCACTGCGAATCCTGACCTGCTGCGCGTTTAGATTTCCTACGCTGGGGTTCTACGACGCGATTAGGACAAATTGGAATAGGTGAAAATTCACAAGCATTCTGTTCCCGTACTTCGTTCTCTTTCCTCTCGATGTCCGTACTTTTTCCTGCGATTTCGTTCATTCTTGCAAGTTCAAAAGGAAAAAGTTTTTGCAAAGGTCGAGATAAAATTTCTGACTTACCACTACCACATACTTTTACCTTTGCACCCCGAACAACACCGTCTTTCCCTTGCAAAAGTTCCACGATTTTTCCCATTTTCCATGAATTTCTTTTGACGTGTTCCTCTTGCACCAATACTATATCCCCGACGGACACAATTATTTCTCCATTTCTGTTATTTCTATGAAATTCCCTGAGTTCTGTTAAATATTCCCTTCTCCAGCGTCCTGCAAAGTGACTTAATTTTTTGATTAAATAGCAAAATCGCTTAGAGTATGCTGATGAACTCTCCTCTAGTTCTAAATCGTTGATATCTAAATCATCAGCTAATTGCGACAATCTATGACCGTACATAAGATGAAACGGAGTAAGTGGGTAAACTTCAACTTCATCATAAATATACGTTAAGGGGCGCGAATTAAGTGTCGCCTCAACTTCTAACAACACGGTATACAACTCATCAAATGTTAGCTTGGCATTTCCAAGCACCTTTCTTAAACACCTCTTAACACTTCCGACCAATTTCTCAAAATAACCTCCCCACCAGGGACTTCTTTCCAAGTTGAAACGCCATGTTATTTTCTTTTCAACTAAATATGATGAAACTTCACGACTATTTCCCAGCTTATCTAGAAACTTATTGGTGAACTTGAAAGTTTTAGCGTTGTCTGAATTAATCAACGAAGGCGTACCACGACGAGATGTAAAACGCCTAAGACTCCTTATAAAGGTCAGTCCTGACATATCTTCAACGAGGTCAAGATGTATTGCCCTTGATGTAGCACAGGTGTAAAGTGCAATATAGCATTTTTCCATCTTACCTATTTTGCTTTTATAAAACAATGGTCCAGCAAAATCTATACCTATGTAGGTAAATGGTGGTACTTCCTTGACACGAAATTCAGGTAAAGGTGCGACTGATGGTACACCGTACGATTTACCTTGTACCTTTTTGCACTTTCTGCAATCCCTCAATATCTTTTTTACATACTGCCTTCCTTTTGTTGTCCAAAATCTAGAGCTATATTCCGTGAGCGTTGCTTTCAGACCTTCATGCATTACCCTTTCATTGCAATCCTCAATAACCAAACGCGTAAACCAATTATTATTCGGTAGAATAATCGGAAACTTAGTTTCTAGTGCTAAATCTGAGTTTTCCAAGCGACCCTTGCACTTTAAAATGCCATCTTCTTCGAAAAGTCCCAATTTCAATGCAATCTCATTATACCCTGGTTGTTTCTTAAGGTCAATTTGTGAGCCCTTAATCCAAATCCTTTCTGCCCTTGAAACTTCCTCTGAGTCTAATTCCCCTAATTTCAATATCTTACCTTCCCTTGCAGACCTTAAGTTAGTGACGAAACGGATCACTCTTGCTGTAACCCTCAATAATTTCTTCAAAGAGCTAAATTTATCCACCTCTATTATTTCAGTCACACTTAGTCTGTTTTGTTCTATTACTGCTGTAACATTTACAGTTTTCCTTTTTTCCTCCATAATCTCTGGTGAATCCTCAAAAGTGAAACTTTTAGGCCAATATTCCTTCCACATGGACAACCAATGAGGACCTTCCCACCAAAGTCTGCTATCTCTTAAAATTGTTGCAGAGACTCCCCTAGAACCCAAATCTGCTGGATTACAAACTCCAATACAATGTCCCCAGTCTTCCTTTTTAGAAATTTTCAGAATCTCATTGACCCTATGTTGTACAAATTGCCTCCATTCACCTTGATTATTTATCCAGTATAATGCTGTTTTACTGTCTAACCAGTACCTACAACCGTCTATTCTAATTTGTGGGCTTAACGCATTATACACAGTCTCCACAAGTGTAGATAAAATACGACCTGACATAAGTTCTAACCTTGGAATGCTTAATTCCTTAAGCGGAGCAACCCTTGTCTTAGCACAAATCAATCTTGAATGCATTCCAGTATCAGTCTCGTATACTAAATAAACCATTGCACAGTAAGCCTTCTTACTGGCATCTGCAAACCCATGTAAATAACACTTATTTACCTTATCTGTACTTTTTTCATATAAACATCTTGGTAAGGAAATAACACCCACTGAACTTAAATCACATACAAATTTATTCCATTTATTGAGCATTTCTACTGGTACTTCATCATCCCATCCTAACTTCAAGGTGCATAATTCCTGAAACAAAACCTTTGCACTTACAATAATTGGACTCACAAGTCCTAAAGGGTCAAAAAGTTTGGAAATCATGCTTAATATGGTTCTCTTAGTAACAGGTGAATTTGGAACACTGCTCTCTATTTTTGTCAACTCAAATTCCAAATTATCCTTCAACATATCCCATGTTATTCCCAAAACTTTACTCTTAGTGTCTGAAATTTCTTCCCCTAGCATTTCCTTTACATAGCTACATTCACCCCCTCCATCTGCAGGATGTTTCCCAGTTTCTTCCATAACCTTAAAATATTGAGCAAGTTGTGGATCATTACTCTTCCATTTCCTTAAGTTAAATCCTGCCTCTAACATTCTTTTCTTTGCCTTATTGTAGAGTTCTTTACCACTTTCTACATCATAACATCCTAACACTAGGTCATCTACATAGAAACTTCTAGACAATTTTGCTGAGAACTCTGGATCAGCTGTTTCATAAGTGCTTAAATGATGTCTTACAACAGCATTCAACAAAAAAGGAGAACTATTTACTCCGAAAACAACACGATTAAAGCGGTAAACTTTAATGCTTGGTTCACTATCACAAGAACTATCAATCCATAAGAACCTCAAGCAATCTCTATCCTTTTTATCCACTTCAATATTCAAAAATGCCTTTTCGATATCAGATGTTATTGCAATCTTATTTTCTCTGAATCTTATCATGATATCAAACAAAAGTGGATTTAATGGTGGTCCAACATGTAAACACTCATTTAGAGAGGTACCTGACTTCCTATCTTTTGCAGAGGCATCATATACTATTCTTACCTTTGTTGTTTCTGCATCATTTCGTACAACGGCATGGTGTGGCAGATAACTAAGCTTCTCACTTGGCTCAAGACTTACAACCTCTTCAATGATTCTATCCCTTTCTTGTTGCTTTATAATCCCATCATAGGTTTCCATTATTGCAGGCTTCTCCTTGAGCTTTTTCAACTGCCCCTTCAATCTGTTGAGACTAAGAGTATAATTAGTAGAAAGGGGCTTGTGCCCCATTTTCCAAGGCAAACAAACTGAGTATCTATCTCCTTTAAACTCTATATTATCCAAAAATTTTTCATGCACCTTATCTTGCCTTTTAATTCCTAAAGTCTCAAGATCCCACAGTTTTTTAATGTCTTGTTCTAATTCCTGTTCCTTATTCTGGTACATCAAATTAACTGTTATACCATTACCATTTACAACCAAATTTGAAGAACAAGATTCTGCCAAATCAGTTAACTTACCCTTTATTGGCCCTGACACAACCCATCCAATCTTAGTATGAATGGCAACAGGCTCTCCTGGCTCCCCTCGTATTATACGACCATCTTGAAGCGTCCAAAGCCAATCGCTTCCAACTAAAATGTCTATAATAAGGGAATCTTCGTGCCTACAAACATCTGAAAACCACAAGTTAGTAAGATGCTTATAATCATACTTCAATATTTCAACATGTTCATTGCGTATTTCTGAAACTTCATTAACAACAAAGGCCTGTATTTTCACTTTCCCTCCACTTTCAACTCCTTTCAACTCTAACTCGACCACATCTCTTATCTTCTCGTCCATATTTTGAGATCCGAATGTCTTTATACCTAAGCGCACTTGCTTAATGGGGTTCAAACCAAGTTTTTCTACCATACTTCGTGTTACAAAACTCCTCTGACTACCTGAGTCAAAAAGAACACGTGCCTTAACATCCCTTAGGTTACCTGTAACTATGGCCTTGGCGGTTTGCAAGACTGCTCTCCCCCCAGAATCTATATTACTTACACAAGAAGTGGTAACAGTAGTATCAGCAGTCTTGACACGAGCTTGGTTAGCACTAGGCTGACTACCAACAACATTACAAATTGCAACATGGTGTCGTTTGTTACACAACTTACATTTTTCCTTCGAATGACACTGGTAAGCTCTGTGTCCCTTTTTTAAACACAAAAGACAACGTCCATATTTAAAAACAAGATCCTTCCTTTCTTCCTTGTTCCTGACGTTGTGACAATCGGCTTCTTCGTGATCTTCTTTACAAAATACACAGAACTTTCTTCTCGCAAATCCACCATCTTGTTTCGTAAACAACGCACTCATTGTTGTTGTTCGACCAGGAAACCTCGGTTTCATCTCACTTCGCCGTTCTGGTGACGTCCTACCAGAAACGGTTCCATTTCCCAAAGCCATTGAAATCGAAACATGCTGTTCACGAATCTCCAATTCTTCTCGAAAAGCCACAAGCATTTCTTCCATATCCCATTCTTGGTGATTCTTACTTCCTCGAATCATGTTCAGGCGAACAGCCTCTGGAACCTTGTCCATTAAAACAGGTACAACTATGTTCGAGTATGATGTTTCGTCGACCCCTAGGGCTTTCAATCCACGATGGTGTGTCTCAATAGTATCATAAAGTTCTCGCATCTTCTTAACATGCTTTTCATTAAAAACCGCATCTAAATTCAGAAGCTCGTTGATATGTGCCCTTTTTATCGTCGTTGGTCGCGCGAATCTCTGTTCAAGCAAATCGACAGCTATAACATAATTGTTTTCAGTCAAAGCAAGTCCAGCAATTACTTTTTTGGCAGGTTCTTCCAAATAGTGCTTCAAATACGAAAACTTGTCAATCTTTGAAATCTCTTCGTTTTCGTAAACCGCACTTTTATAACTATCCCAGAACTCCTGCCAATCTTGGGGGCGGCCACTAAATTTTTTCAGTTCCAACTTCGGTAGCTTCGCACGAACTTTACGAGTTGCTGACGACGCTGAACTTTCTACAGAATAAACTGATTCTTCTGAGCCATGTCTTGTTAAATTAGGCTTCCGCGATTCCAACTGCTTCTCATTCTTCACTAAACTCTTCAACTTGAGCAGCGCTAGATTTATTTTTTCCTTCATCTCTCCAGCCTCAGAAATTTCTTGTAAGCATCCCAAACCATCTTCATCAATTTCGCTTACAAGATCCAAAATTTCGTCATCCAATTTTCCTAAGACTTCAAGTTTCTCATCTAGCTGTATTTCAAGCTGCTTCAACTTCAATTGATCTTCCAGACTATCTTCAATCTGTCTGATCAACTGCGTTGCAAAAGCTCTATGTCCTCCTCTGATGTTTCTCTTCTTCTTCAGTTCATCCATAGTTCATTCACTGAAACACAAATACATCTAGGTTCGGTGGACCAGATTTTTAGACCTCTCAGGATCTATCTTGCTGATTCTTTTTAAACTTTGTATTCCAGAGAAAACACTGAAGAAAAAGTCATTTGAGCTTTTCACATTTCATATCATTCAGCAAATCACAGCTGGGTTCGCACAACCACCCCCAGTTGCACGCACGCAATAACAAAATCTCAATGTTCTATATATATACTGTAAACTAATTAATCCAAAATAAACTACCAATGACGATGCTCTATTCAATTTACGTCAGTTGGCTCAAACGAAAGTGTAATTATTATAATCGAAGCAATTAGAAAATATGGTAAACAGAAAAGCTGCGTCACCAAGTCACAAGATACATTTTAAGGCTTAATTACACTAAACCAAAACCTTAATCGACTACGCAATGAAAAATTACGTGAAAACCCGAACACAGGGTAAATAGCAAAACTATTTTCCTACACATACAGCAGACAGGGCCGTTGCTAGCTATTGGGCACAAGGGAAATTTTCAGGTCCAAATTGTCGACATACTGGGTGATGCATCCTTTATTTGCCGACAGACATCCTTTATTCATTTACTTGCCTTTGACACACCACTAAATGGCAAAAGACTCAAACCCACCCCCTTTCCGTAGAAATTTTTTAAGAAAAAATTCACAGTTTTGAGAAAATGCTCAAAATCTGTAAGGGAAATTCTAAATTTCAATGCCGTAAGGAAACGTAGGCAATTAAATTTTAGTAATATTTACCCTCCAAATTCTGATTGACAGCTAGAAGACCGGAAGGTAATTTTGAAAAGCGGATGTATTGGAAGTTCTGAAATAATTGGGGTAAATAGAATCATAAATATGGACAACTATACCGGTCATGTGCTTGCGTTTTTCTAAATTGCCCATTCCGACCCACAACTGGGTATATGTTTTCATTTTGTGCTCTCGGACCCTTATTCTGACGTTTTACACTCTGAAAAGTGTCAGACGAAAAAGCTTTAAGCATGCTGTAAAAGCTTGCTTCTTTAATGCAATTTAGAGCTACAAATAAGCAAAAATACGGACATGATTGCTGCTGCTTGATAAAAAATATTTATTGTGAAAAAACACACGCTTTAGCTCTACCTGAATACCTACTGCATATTTTTGCTTCAAAGTCTTCTGTTAATCTTCCAATGTACTATAATCGTCAAAGCAAATAAAACCAAAATTTGATGTTTAAAACAAAAAAGAGATTCAAATTCTGTAAATAAAATTTTGCTTCGAAATTGCCATGGCTAGTTTGTAATATTGTAGTTCGACATTACCTTGAAGGTATTTTCAAAGTTACTTTTTGTGAGTTTTTCTTTTATGAATAATCGCTATTTTGGCAAACAGGATTTTCGAGATTAACAGAAATGGTGAAAATTGAGTAGCTCTGATGGCAAAAAAGGCTTTTTGAAATTACTGCTGTGAAATTGATGCAATGAAAGCCAACTTTCTCGTCAAAACTGAAGATATTGTCAGATAAAGAAATTGCGGCATTAAAAAGCAAAAACATTCTAGCGGTTTTTTGCCCAATGGCTTTATTTAATTAGTTCTTAAAAACAAATGAAAAGTCTTTTGAGCGTAATGTTTAAAACTGAGCGACAGTTCTTCGCTGTAGTCACTCAATTGGTTGAGAACCCAAAATCTTAAGATTGATGTTTGTTTATGCTTTTTGGTGCCAATTCATTTAGGCCCAAGTCAAAGCAAATTAAGCCAAGATTTGATGTTTAAAACAAGAAGAGATTCACATGCTTTGAATAAAATCTTTATGTAAATATCGCTTTCAGAGCCCAAGCAGCCCATATGGCGTACTCGCCAAGGACGGCAAGCGCAAGTTCACATTTCCACAGCCTGGAGATGGCATTCATTCATACGCACTTAGCAATTTACACAACATGAGCCAGTCAGCGGACATACTGGCCGTTAGGGACGAAAAAGACGGCTCAAGGTTGTCTTTGCAATGGCCAGAACGACATCAAAGGTCGCCGAAGAAAGGGGAGAGCTGCAAACGGAAGAAGTCGCTATTAGAACGACTTGGGGTAAGCGTTTTTATACCTTTAATTGCAGCATAAGTTAATAAACATTCCGTCTGCAAAAAATTAGCGATAGATATTTTTGCAATGGAGTAGAGAAGTGTATTGGCGGTTTGTCAGAAAATATCCAACATTGCTGATTTTGAATTTTTTTTAAAAGGGTTGCCAAAAAGAACCGCAACAAGCACATTCTTTTTAAAAAGTTCCCGACCGGTATTTGATTTTCCGGAAAAAGACAATCTGCAAACCATTTTCCTGAAAATTCATCTACATCAACGCCACGATCTATATTCTTAGACAATGCTTCTTTATTTTGATAATTCTTAGCAATTATTAGATTCAACATGCAACGTTTTGCAAGCTTGTTCAGTTGTAATTAAAATGCAAAACCTACATACTGACGATTATTATGTAAGAATTAATATAGAATTTACAGTAACTGACGGATTAGAAAGTGGAATGAATGAGTGAAGCTGCAAATAGCAAGACCTGAGTAGGGTTGACAAATATACCAAAGGTCCAATGCTTAGCTAGTCATTGCCAACTTTTCACTACCATTCAAACTGAATGTTCTCTTTATTAGAGCACAATTTTTTGCTAAGACATAGTTACGATCGTTGCAGCAATAAGCTCCTCGAAAACAATGGCATTACAATTGGTGTTAACGTATCTACCACATTGCAAAGCATTTTCTAGATTGTATTAAAGTAATGCCATTTCTTAAAACCTTGCTGCTTTGAAAATGTACTATTTTAGCTCCCAAATTTGAATCTTCGGCACAGTCTCCAAAAAGTGCTGTTAAAATGTGGAGTGTGTCAAAATGCTTTCTCTAGCATACAAACCTAATCTTGATGAAGTTTCCTGTTTTACCTGTCTGTCATAATGTTTTCAATGCCGTACAGAAAGAGCTGTGCACGCTTTTTATATACAGAACATGATGGCTCTAAGTTGTAAATTAAGTACTAACTTCGCTTTTCGGGCCTGATGTGATCTCCAGAGAACTAGCGAAAACCGAGTTTGAATGAAAGGCTCAGCGCCTCTTAAATTGAAACGTATTTGGTGGATTACATTGGAAGTAAGACTTAGAATGAATTGTTGCATCGTTATACCTCAAGCCGTGGTGATTAGAATAAACGTTTGCAAGCTGTAAATATGAACATGGCTTTGTTTAGCAACGGATAGGGCTAGCTCTCTTGGTCTCATTCATGGTCGAGGCGAGACCCTGAAAGGAAGGGTTACGCTATGACCAACAATAAAATAAACAGAATGTTAAGAAAGAGATAAAACCAAGCATTGAGTGGACATCCTACAACAAAGGGGATTCTGTTCATTTCCAGTGAAAATCATTTATTAATGGGTTGATATCGGATAAGGAGAAATTGAGAGAAAAAAGTACCTGTAACAGGTTGTCAAATACAGAATGCAAATATCATCTTCTTGCTTTTTGGATTAAGCGGTCTATGCCATAGGGGGTTTGCTAAGAAAGATAGAGAAATCAAATCTAACACAGGCTTGAAATCAATGGACAAATTGGCAGGGCACCAATTATTTAAATATCTATTAAAAGTAGGCTCAAAGTAGCTAAATTGCATATCTAGTGTCATTTTGCGAAGTAAGTGGGAATATATTAATTACCCCTATAAGGTCTTTGACAATCAAAAGTTAAATAAATAGACTAAAAATATAAAAATCGTTTCTAGAAAGTAATTGTTTATACGCAAAATAAAAACTGCGCTAAATTAAGGCAAATTTTTGCGTGCGCTCATTCCAAACTACGATAGATAGAAAAGGAGAAAATTTTACAATAGGTTGATCCTTAGTGAATTTGCGTAATGTGAATGAATTAGTGAAGTTACAGTTCGGCAGATCGCATTTTATGCATCATGCCAGAATCTACTTAGTCTATGTTCATTCTTGAGTCAATGTTCTTCATACACTTTTCTTTCACGGATGTAACAGGCTCTAGATTGGTGTTTCTAAATGTCATTAAGCGCAATTATAGAACAATCTACTAAGGCTTACGTACTGTTAGGATCAACTGTATGGGTTTATACTGTGATGTCGAAACCCCCGTTATCAGATCTCTATATCAATTTGTTTTGGCAGGTTCAACTTTGTTATCTTTGAAATTGAATAGTGTGTATTTGATGATTTTAAAATAACAAGCCTCAGAATGATATTCGACGCTACAGTAAACTACTTGATTTTTTCATTTTGAAGAGCTTTTGCGAAAAACCATAATTTCGATTATTAAAAACATTCTCAATGGGTAAGTGAGTTTTGTAGCACTTAAACACCTAAGACTTGTCAGTGTAGTAAACAGTATTGGTCCAGATTTCATAAAACAAAGTGTCTTTCTCTTCATAGATATAAACAACAAGGGTCTCAAAATATCGAAGTCAGTCGATTACGCGAGTTAGAATATTAATGGATATGTTTTCATATTGCCAACTTGAAATGAATAAACAGTAACTTGAAGCAATTGATAGAAAATAACTTCAATATTGGCAAAACTTTTGTAACTTTGATATCGGTTTTTATTAGATATTTCAAGCTGATAAATGCTTTCGCATTAGCATTTGCCAACTCGATAAACTGCCACACAGGAATGATAGAAGCCTAATCACGGTCACAGTAATTCACATTATTTCAGATTGTATCAATGTCTATCAGCGTGCCTAAGTATCAAATTGACAGATGTCATGTATCGTTGAGACTCTTGTCATTTTGAGTTGATATATTAGCACTTATGATTTTGTTATTCAGTGAAATTTGCTTTGCTATCAAAGTTTTTAGAAAGCAAAGAAAGAAGCTAATGAAGTTTGTTGAGGGGAGGGTGAAGTTTAGTAGGGTTTTTGGTGCAGATCCCCAGATTTGACAAGAAAAGGCGTTCCTGAGATACGCGGTAATGCAACGTGGCCAAATGGCTTTGAAAAATTTGAGAATACACAAGCATTTTAATAGGCAGGAATGGAGTGCACCATAGCAATGAATTTGATTATTGATGTAAACATATCTTTGAAGTTTAAAGCTTTAGGGAAATATAAAGTAAAGTTGGAATCTAGACGGTTCTTGCAGGAGGTGACAAACTCAAAGTTATTGAACAGTGTGGCACCCTTTCACCTAACCTATAACCAATGCCTGCAACAAGGACATCCATTTTATGTTGGTCGGACTCTGCTTCGAAGTTCGGCATGTCTTTGTTGTTGTTGCTTAAAAATCTTATTTCGCCGAAAACATGGTTGGTGTTCTTTGAAATAGATATCTTAAGCTTTTTGAAGCCCAGGATCGTGCGACCTATGCAATTTTTAATGGCTGGTGGAAATAATGTGACCGGAATAGGCAAAGACGATCATAGAATGTCGATAATCTCTAAATCTGCTCTTGTTCTCATCAAGAACAATGAAATTTCTTTTTCAATATCGTCAGCTGTAGCCCCGAGAAAATCAATTTTTAATTTAATGTGCTGTTTGGTTGTTTTGCTGATCATCATTCCCACTTGATCACTATAAATTCAAAAATCTTAGCAAAAAATCGTGAGTTTGTTCCTTTTGCTTCATGCCATCTTCTACATAGAGACTATTAAGAAAAAAGTTTAGATTTTCGTTGAGAGAGGGAATTCGCTAAAAACAGAGCTGATTAACCTAAATACTGATTAACCGTCAGAATCAAAACTTACAAAAATTTAATTCGAATCCTTATTCGTCAATAAGACAAGAAAACTGTAATATTTTGCAGCTAATTGGTTATACCGAGAAATCAGACTAAACTAATCTTCGCAAATTTTTGTTGGAATGAACAATAAAAATACAATGACTGCTTTCAAAAATAAAACTTCAGGGTAATCTCAATTAGCTGTACTTTGGGAAGAAGAAAACGAGCTATGATCTTAGCCTTTTTGAATCCATGCAGCCAAACTTGTTTTACCAAATGACATAGCCCCATGAAGTATACATCAAAGATTAATGCAACACAGTTTGAATGGCTAAAATTCAACAAAACTGGCAACAAAATCTGAAATGTTGCACATCGTTGATAACACTTAAAAACGAGATGTCCTCTGAAGAAGGAAATATAACACTTCGTTTATAACACTGATAAAAACTAAACAAACTTTTATGGTTTTTGAAAGTTCCCAATGTAGCTAAGTCCAAGCATATGTTTTCTTTTCAACTGCATTTTTGCTTTACAAATCCGTTCGTTTCTTGCTATTTCAGCAGAAAATATGCATTGTACGGGATCTCAAGATACGAGATGAGATACGGGATGACCTCTGGTGACCCAACGCTGCTCAAGTCAGATTTGAACCATTTTTTAGCGCTGATAAGATCAATTAACCTGCGTGTAAATAATGAAATCGACCCGACTTCATTTTTAAGGGATTTCATCTTTTCAATTATCAGCATGGAAGAAGTCTTTCGTCTTTTTACATAAAAAACTGTAATTGCCAAAATGCTAAATCTATTACACTCTAGCATTATCTACTTTGCAAAGGAGATCTCGTTTTTTAAGTAAACAGCAATATTCTTATACTTTTAATTCTGTCTCTTATTGTTTTCAGCCTCTTTTCTAATCTCCTCTTTTCATCTTTAATTGGAAAACCAGTGTGAGTCCATCCCATAGCGACCTGCCAACGACTTTTAAGATAACACTTTCACTTTGATCGCCTAGTCAGCCTGATAATCTTCCGCAAAGGAGCATAAGAACGATTTCCATTTTTCAAAATGTTTGCCTCTATAAAGCTGAGAATGATGAAGGAGTTCAGCTGGCCTTCGGATTCCGTAGAGGTAAAGTAATTTCGTCTTTTTTAAAATTGATAAATAGCTGATGTCGGAAATACTTTGAAAAAACTGCTCTTCGAAACAGCTTCTTGATCTAGACAGATATCGTGATTCCCTCCTGTCGACAAACTTGATAAAATGATTCTTTCAATAAAGTCAGTATTTAGGATTTTGTCGATCGTAAAGTGCAAACATCTCGTGCCTCTAGCGATGCTTTCGCACTTATCCTTTTTCTGACATCAAGACAATATTTGTATGTTTATAAGGATTACTGTTTGCCCGTCTGTTATACAGTCTCATTGCCTTAGAGCAGTACAAGCTTGCGGATAAGTTTCTGATGCAGCAGAAAAGGAGTTGAGATTTGCGCAAGAATAGATAAAATTTCATCACTCTTCTAAGATATCAAGACTACTTTGTAACATAGGCTTGAGTCGGAACGATATTTTACACTAGCAGCACCTATTGCGAGATCGCACGATAAGTTGATTGAGAGTTAAATACTGATGAAAGCGGAAATTGAAGCAATTTCAAAAAAGATCATTCAACTTCTTTGCTGAAATGACTTTTTTGCACAGTTTTGCTCATTTTTAGTAAAAAGCAAAAGGCGAGAAACAAAGAATCGTAAACAAGCAATAATCCATTTTACGATCTACCAAAATATCAGGCATCTTTTAATGTCAGGGAAATATGTTACTATTTCTTGTAAATTATCGTACTCAAAGCTTCCCTGCTAGGAGGAGATCAGACCATAGACTTTTCCAGATCCTATAGTTGGCAAAATTCTGTGAAACCGAATTAAAAATGTTAAGTTAAGCAAACACGAGATAAATAAAACTTGGTATTCTGCTATTGACGATGGCTACTAAGGATAGCACTTCGTTTGCAAGAGTTGTTTTGCAAACCATCTTAATTCATAGGCGAGTTGGATTCCTGATTTTTTTTGTAAACAGAAAGTTTTGTGAATCTTTTTGTAAAGAGGTATCCCAATATCAGCATGATGCAGTTGTTAATTTAGCTCAACCTTTCTATATATTCGAAAATATCTCTGCAGCATCTGAAACTAACAACGCTGCACTTACTAGGGTGCCTTACTGTCAGCGTTGTGTAAAGAACTACTCACTGCACTGTGTTACTTAATAAGGTGTCTTACATTCAGCGTTCTGTAAGGAACTACTCACTGCACTGTATTACATGCTAGGGTGCCTTACTGTCAGCGTTGTGTAAGGAACTACTCACTGCACTGTATTACATGCTAGGGTGCCTTACTGTCAGCGTTGTGTAATGAACTACTCACTGCACTGTATCACTTGCTAGCGTGCCTTACTGTCAGCGTTGTATAATGAACTACTCACTGCACTGTATCACTTGCTAGCGTGCCTTGCTGTCAGCGTTGTGTAAGGAACTACTCACTGCACTGTATTACTTGCTAGCGTGCCTTACTGTCAGCGTTGTGTAAGGTACTACTGCTGTTTGCAGTTATCATTAAACGGGGTGCAGTCATTCTTAAGAAATATTGTAATCTGCAATTTCGTGCTACGTACTATCATGTAGTATTTGAGTTTTTTCTCAATTTTCAACCTGCATTGTCTACAGCGTTGTGTCACTTGATATTTTGCTTTCTTACATAAGATATAATTTGTTACCTAGTATAAACACATTATCTTACTCCCTACGCCGAATTACGTCCTAGATTTTGTAATTAACACCTGCGTTATTCACTTTATAGTTCATATTTATTACTTGTCTCAAATGTGATCCTTTGTTGGTAAATTTGCCTTCGCCTGCAATATTGCGCCGTGTTATGACTGGTGTTGTACCTTTAAAAGATAACCTGCATATCAACATTTCGGATACAACATTACAAGGTTCTTAGCAAATTTAAAAGTTTTGAAAATAATTGCCTTTTACATATTGCAAATTTGCTGCACTTCCTGCAAAGAATATTTTGATCGCTGTTATGTTCAAAAACCTGACAGCTCTAGGGATTGGATAGGCTATTAATTTTGCCCCTTCTCCGGTGTCGGTTGCTTCAGCGTTATCATTGTTGCGTCTTCGGATTCTCATTTAAAACATGTTAGGAAGAAACGAGCGAAGTTCTTCTAATGTGTAAGGCAGCCCCCCGTCAGAGTCAAGGAGCCACGTAAAGATGATCAAGCTCCATGCGCACGCTCTTTGACTCTATGACGGGGGCTCCTTCTCTTGTATGTACAAAACAATGCCTATAAGATATCGAACGGGAAAAATAAGGAACTTTGTGTACATGTTTAAGATTTTGTAAGCGCATTCCAAACATCTTAGAAAGGATTTCAGATGGCCACTCATGCAGAAATATAAACTTATGTTTTTGAAAATGGCAAGAAGACCACTGAAACGTCAAGCTGAAATTTTAAATTTTTTATGATAAAAACAAGATTACGATCAATCTATTCCTCGGAAAAGCCTGCACAATTTTGTCACAGCTGCGGCTCTTCTTGTTTTGGTCATGATCATCAATTTTGAATGAAGATAGGAAGTTCCCAAATGTTCATCACCTTGAGATTTAGTTGCGATTTCAATCTTTAACTTGGCTTAGCTGAATGCTAAATTGTTTTTTATTAGACCCATATCAAGATCTGGCCCTGTTGTATAATCCGTTTGAATCAAATCGAAATTTTGAAAGTTTGACAACGACACTTATCTAAAATGGTGGATTTAATATATTTAGAAAAAACGAAGAAGTTAGGAGTGTTAAGCAAGCGATTAAAATTCTATCAATGTATCGAGGATTTATTGCTTGTTTAATATTTTCGTTAAAATGTTTTATAGAGTTAGATGTAGATGTGTTGTAGTAGTGTAGTTTGTGTGGTGTTGTTGTTCATTGGCTGTCCAGGCACTGATAATTCTTATCTAAACTATATGAGCCTTTGTTGAATGAAAATATAGTTATATAGCCAGGTACCGCGCACCAGTCTAAAAGTAGGGGGGGAGAGAGGCTGAGAAGGGCGTGGCCTGAACAACTTTTTAGACTGGTGCGCGGTCTCTGGCTATATATGTGAAAAACGTGAAGGTTATATTGACAGCAAGATTTCACTAAAAGAGACTAAATTCCTAACCCTTATTTCTACCTCCGAAATAAAAAGCAATTAAACACTTAAGGTTCTTTGAGCAACAATCATTGCTTCTCTGAGAGACTTCGAATGTCATTGACTGCCTTTGCATCTTATGCCGACTTTATAATCATTCATTAGAAATTTTATCATTCTAAACTTAATATACTTCTAGCCTTTAACTTTCTATAATTCACGTATCTACTTTTTATATCTAAATAAAATTACAATAATAATATTTCTAGCTTTAAATCCTTACTCTTAATCCTTACTCTTAATGCTCACGCTTAATCCTTACGCTTAAAGAGGCTGTGTCACGGTTTTGAAAACAACCAAATACACGGGACATTGTGCGTTTTTAGCCGGGATAATTGCGGATGGTGCTCCGGTGCATCGACAAGCTCGATAAATTGTATATTCTGAACGCATTAACCGAACATGGAATGGAAAATTGCTATATTTCAGCATATGTACCGACTATCGAAACGAAAAGTGTATGCTAATTTGTTTTAGGCTAAGGAAATGAAGCTTCATTCAATCATGGCGAAGATATTCCGTTTCTCTTTTGGGGAATTTAAATGGAATTATACACTTTACAAACAAAATGATTACTCCAAATTTGTCCTGCAAACTTTAATAATGCTTTTTCGCTCATAATTTACATCAGGATGGTAGGTTTTTTAGTGTCATTTCGGCCAATTTTTATAAACAACTCCCTGCGAGTTGCGGTATCCTAGCCGTAAAAGTGGCCTTTGTTTTTTGTATCGCCATCCTTTATCTACAGAAATATGGTGATAAGATTGAAGAAAGAGCCTTTATTATTCGCTTCCTTTCATAAAACATCCAAAAATGCAAAAGGTTCGCACAATGAGCAAAGATACAAAAAAACTGTTTTATTTCATAGTGGTATTCCTATTGAACGCAGGTTGTTTCAACAAAACAACTTTCGCAAACCGGCGTGTTGCCACGCGGGATGTCCCTTGTGACACGGCCCCTTTAATTCTTATGCTTAGGGCCTGTTCACATGAGGTGGGCTAGCCCACTTAAATGGGCTGGTTTCCTCGAATGGGGTCCGTGCTTTCTATAAATTCCTTTGTTCTCTGTATTTGCCAGAGTGGGCCAGCCCGCTTAGATGAGATCTGCGAGAAAGACAGGTGGGACCCGCGTCAGGTGGGAAAAAATTATCCATGTAAACGCAATAAGGTGGGCTAGCCCACTCACTGAAAGCAAATGCGCCTGCGTAGAGGAAGTTCGCGCCAAACTAAACCAAATCATTCCGTCGTATGAATCGGAAGCAACAGTTTGGGCTCTTCTGCTAAAACCGTAGTAAAAGCGTACATAAACCTAAAGAATTCAAACGTTTCCGCAATTGAAATGATCCTAACATGTCGATCGCATACTTTTGATAGATCGAACACAAAATAAGAATTCCGTATAACTGAAGTACGAATCCGAGCTACCCTGGGTACCAGACTCACTATATAAAATAATAGAGAGTCTGGTCTAGTGCGCCCTATTCTCGTTCGGGTGAACTTACTTGAAAGAACTGAAGTCTATTTAACAGACTAGGCCTGTGAAACAAGACTGTCGGATAAATAACAAAGATACTCAGTAGTCGGAGGAGTTTCGGGAAATCTTAAAGCCAATGTATTTTATATAGTTCTGTAAAGTTGACATTATTAATACAGTGATAACAGACTTTTCTGCCTCAAGATTCCAATCAAATCAGGTGTAAAACGCCTTGGCAGCAAAAGCATATGCGAAGCATGAAATTAAAGTTAGCACAATGCAGTTACTAAATGTTAATCATTGTTAAATTTCGCATACAACTTAAAATAAGACTTTTGTAATTTTCCACATAAATTAAGTGTACTTTCAGTCTACTTCCTCACTGTGAAGGCAGCGCGCTTGGACACCGCGGCGGTTAGAATCATCACGTTGGAAGTTCGCCACAGCAAATATGGCCAATATGACAAGCGAAGCCCCGTATGCCGGGGAAAATATTAGCCATAACTGATTTACTTGTGTTTGTTGTTGTTTGTTCTCGGCGCCTTGCGGTGTTTCTTATTTACTGCATTTCACTACAAGGCCTAATTTCTTTGCAATGAGAGGCACTGCCTGAAATATCAGAGACTTTCCAAAGTCAGTTGGCAACATGGCGAAGGTGTCTCTTCTCTCTACAAACAAGGCTTTCAATGTTGTTCTGTGTTAAGTTCCACAACATGCGGAAAATATTCTTTGAGTACAGTTTTAACAGCATCTTCAAACTAAATCGTTACAGTCGCTAGCATTTATTTATGTTGTGTTCTGTTCAATGTTTTACACCAGAGCTAAGTTTATTGTTTCGCTGTGACCTTTGAACGTACAGAAATCTGTACACTCGCTCCTGATTGGTTAATATAAGCACACCAGAACGAGAATGGGGCGCACTAGACCAGACTCTCTATTTTATTTCATATATAGTGAGTCTGGTACCCAGGGTAGAATCCGAGCATAACGTATAATTTAACGGTCAGAAAAGAATCCAATTGTTATTCGCCATTGTTAAGAAAAATTGATATTCAATACCGTGGGGCAAAAAAAACCTCATTTACAATTTTCAAATTAGTGGCCATCCCACCTAGTGGGATAAATCGCGCCATGTAAACTTGCGAATACGATTTCACCTGCGGAAACTATCCCACTTCAGTGGACCAGCCCACTTCACGTAAACAGGCCCTTAATCGTTATGCCTAATCCTTACGCTTATTACCTACGCTTAATCATTACACCTAATCCTTACGCTCAATCCTTACGCCTGATCCTTACGCTTAATCCTTCCGCTTAATTCTTACGCTTAATCCTTCGCCTAATCCTTATACTTGATCCTTACGCTTAATCCTAACGCCTAATCCTAACGCTTTACCCTTGCACTCAGTCCTTGTTGCTTTCATGGTGATTTTTGTTGCAACTGCAGCAACTACTTTCTTTGGTCAAGTCAATAGATTACCGAAGTGATGACATCATAAAATTCTTTTCTTAAAATGTTTTTATTTTGATCCCTGAACCTAAGAGAGCATCATGAAATACCTTTTAGTATGCAGAATCGGTTAAAGGTATCACGAATTGGCTTAGATATGGCCACATAAGGACAGGCTCTTGCCTCATCAAACCTCTGTAATTTGGTCTTGGTTCATAACTTTATGAACCAGGCCAGAATTACAATGATCCGTTAGCAAACTTGAAATCTATCATTGGCCATATCTCGCCCAGTTTGGAACATAACTAACTACTTTTGCACAATGGGAGGTATTTTATGCCATTCTTTCAGATTATGCGGCCAAATTTTAGATATTCTAAGAAAAGCTTTTGATGACGTCACACTTGGTTACTCTATTCGTTGTTATAAAAAAGCTTATCTTCAGGCAGAGAAAACAATCTTTCATTTCCAAACGCGATGTTCGGGTAGGTCGTCTTGTCGCGATAATCGCACAATGAAACGAAATTTGATTGTTTTTGCAAAAATGTAAGAAATCCAATGCAATTTGACATTCCTAAAAAACCATGTGATTGTATCAGGCCTTGTTTTAATAACTGTGAAAATTCGTATTATTCAAATTTGCAACAACGAACCATGTTGATGGTGACTAAATTGTGGGAATGTTTTTAAAATCACAAGGAATATTGACAGCAAGAACAGCATATGCCTAATTTTCCATGGCAGAAAAGCATCTGCTCAACTGCAACACTTTCAGAACATACCTGTTTTGAGAGAGGCATTTCAGGTTTAACGTGCCTAAGCAACTCTGTGTATCCTTTATAATTAAACTGGACAATATGTAAACAATCGATTGCCCTTTTTATTTTAGAGCAGTATGAGTGAGAAAAGTCTGTTGAGTCGGCGGCTAAGAAGATCGATGACAAACTGGTCCTCCGGTCAAAGCAGCAAGGACCAGTCAACGGATGGAACAATAACGTTTCCAAAAAGCAAACGATCGAAAACGAAACAGCGGTTCAGAATTGTTGCTGCCAAGACAGGCCAACCCGATGGGATTTCATTCGAGTGCATCGATAAATCTGGGTTCTTTTTAAGGGCCAAAGGAAAGTCGCTAGCACCTGAAAGAGATGGATCTGACTCGTACTTCAGTGAGTTGGCCTCGTTTTTCGTTACTTGGTTTATATTTATTTTTCTTAATTTCTCAATCGCGTTTTGAGCAATATGTTTGAGAGAATAAATTATGGTTTTAGAGTTGATGCGGGAAACAAAATTTGCCATTAATTTCTGCTTTCGTTGAAAAGATGGAAGACTTTTGGAAAAAGTGATAATTTCAATCAATGACATCAAATATTTGTAAATATGAATTCGTAAATCTACACTCTTAACAAACAGTGGTCCTTTTCTAAGCTTATATCAATATCATGAACGGAAATTATCCACACAATGATCCTGATTATAAAAACTGTCATGAAGACTTCATAGATTAAGTTTTAACATAATTGAGAATCAGAAAAGGAGCGAAGAAAACCCTGTTGAAATTCTTGCTTTATCTCTAATTAGCACGATAAAGATTCAACTTCTCATAGTGGTACAGAAATCATCGAACATCATATTTCATGAATTGCTTCGTCAATATTGCAGCGAAAAGATGAATGGACATCACATGGGTTTATTATTGTAATTTTTAGGAGGATTTTGAATGATAAATAAACGATGCAGTATATTTGAGACGCAACAAATGAAATATTGGAACACCTTTGTCTCGTCCTAACAAACAGTGCTCGCACAAGCTGCAAGAAACAGCTGTCAGAACGGTTTCGCGAGTGGTGGAAGACTTATTGATAATATCTCTGGTGAACCGAACATCTTTTTGAATCTTAAATATTTTAAAGCGTATTATTTGAGAAGCTTGCATAGGAACTTGGTATCGGAAATTTAAAAAGGTAAATTGTAATTTGTAATTAAATGAAAATTCGCCAATCGCCGCTCTGTCTAGGCGAAATCTGACGAAAAAATTATATTCATTGCAAGGTGATTGCGCTTTGTCAGTTTCAAAAATTATGAACAGATAATTAAAGAATTTCATCAACCAGACAGAATCCTTTCAATTCTTTACTTTAATCTTAGATAAAGATAGCACATTCGTTCCTTTGCCTGACATGTGGTTCCCTGGGTTCTTTGCATTTGAATCAGTTGGAAAGCCATCTTATTTCGTTCGCTTGAATCAGACGGAAGAGTTGATCCTGGACCGCTACGATGGAACAACGACTTTCAAAGAAGATGCTAGTTTCATGTTAAAGAAAAGACCATGTGCAAGTGGGTTGTTTTGCATTTGGCAGTGTAATGTAAATAGAGGATTGAATGACTTTTGATTTATCGCGCAATATAGAATTTGACAATTAAATGTAGAAATGTTTTGAAGTATCAGTTACAATGTTTGCTTAAGTAACGATTTGCTAACATCAAATGTTGGATGCGCTGATATGCCAAAATTAAATTTATAAAGTCTATGCTTAAAAAATAGACTTTGTACGTATATAAATGACCTGAAGCTAGAAGAATGGATGTATCGTTAAATTTGATAGCTGGAGAGCTGATTTTAAAGTATTTCTATCCCTGAGCAAAGACCTTGAAAAGGTTATATTAAAAATAACTTCAGCTACCTTGGTTGGCAGAATCAACCACTAGATTTAAAGTTTGATGGAATTGTGATACTTGCACGTCAGATGCTTGGCGAAATCATGATTGAATCTTAATAATGTATCCTGTCAATCATTTGTATGCCTCTGAGGATTCAGCAAAGTCCCAAGTGTACTTTTTTATAACTTTCTAACGTGCTTACGTCTGTTTTTTTATCTCAGTGGATATGAATTGTTAATATCCAGTTATACTTTTTCAGCATGTTTGCAAGTTGGCGTGAAAGGATGGGCAAAAATGCCAGCTGGAGGATACTGCCTTGGCAAAGTAATCGCTGTCACTGACGTAATCGAAGTGCTAGTTGACGAAGGCAAGGTGATGAAGTATGAGCGGGAATCGCAAGGGTGTCTAATTCCAGACGTGGTGCCGCAAGCGAGCGAACTTTCAGTCGGCGCACGAGTAATCTCACAATGGTACGATAGAGAGTCTCTTTATCCCGGGATTATCACTGGGATAAGATCGAATGAATACGAGGTGCAATTCGACGATGGTGACAAGGGTCGCTGCCGGTCTTACCAAATTAGGCTGGTTAGGGATCATCTTTTTCAAGGTAAATTTATGTGGACAATCCTTCAAACATAATATTAGATTAAGAAATTACGGATCTAGAAATACGAGAAATTTCTAAATGTAAAGGTAGCTGTACTCAGTTATTGTGAAAAGCAAGTCAAGTTCATATTGTAACTATATTTTATAAGGAAAGGAATATTTTATATTGTAACAGTACCGAAAAATTACCTCATTTAAGCATCAAGAAATTACCTCATACCAGGATGGTTGCAACGCTACCATCTCTGGTATAGAAATATTGTCTTGATGATGTTGAAACGTTGAACAATATATAATGCAGCCCGTTAAGTGTATGTAAATTGTTTAAATATTATCAAAAAGAGGACCTAAGAGGTCGTAGACTGTGTTCTACGATACCTTGGATACTCGATGAAGTAAAATTATTTTTAGAACAATTGGTTACAACAACTTTTCGATTTCAGAACATTCCTGCTCTGAATCATCTCACAAACACGCCACAAAACAAAACTCGGACGATTCAAGCATTGAAGGTGCCGAAAAAGCAGAGGATCGCCTATTATCTTCAATCAAACGACAACAATTTTCAGGTAGGGAGCTCGAGCTGTTTGCATAAAAAAGAAGTGCTTTTGTCTATCAGTTTTCTGTTTGATTTCAGCAAATTAAGGCCCTGTTGAAACGACGAATTCATGTGCCAATTCAATTGCGTAGGAATCAGGAACGACCTTGAAGCGACTTTTATTTCAGACGTTGAACCAAATGTGTCGAGCTTAAAAACTTCGAGTCGTTTACATGAAGTAACTTCAAAGCGCAGTGCAAACCATACACATTTCCTAAATTTTTAATTTTATTTGTGTTTTAATTCCGTTGTTTTTAATCTTAATTTAATTTTTAACGGGTTAATTTTCTAAGATGGCTGCGTACAACTCGAAATTCTTGTTGATTAAATGTATGTTTGCGGAAAGTCTAGAAAGACATTGAGTCGTCAAATACATATTTAGAATGGCTAACAAACAACAAACATTGAAAATTTCGCTACAGCTGAGTCCATTTGCTTTTGTACCGTATTTGACGCGGTGTTTGTTTTGCCCTCTTCTTTCGCGCGTTTTCCTAAAAATAATTGTACCGTGGCGTTTTAGGAAGAGAAATAAATTATGCATTTAGCTCGGCACACGATTAGCCTGCGCTCCAGTCCACAAATGCTGCTACATTCATAGACTGTGCAATGTTGACAAATATGCAGCCAAGCAGAGGGCTGGGTCTAGTTTATGAAATTAATTTATGCAATGAAACCATTGAAATCTTGAATATGAATCCTTGAAGAAATTTGTACTGAAACAAAACAGGACGAATATGCATAAATAAAATGGTGTGCATGACGAGTGTAACATCTTGCAAGGTCAGAACCGTTGACAATCTCAGCTAATTGCATAATTTTGGAGGGTTGCATACATTACCACCAGATTCAGGTGGAAACTGCGGACAGGACATTCATTAATATTGCGCATTCAATAAATATGGCAGCATTTGTGGTCTGGGGCACGGGCTACACATGACAGGCTCGACGTTTAAAACGAAGTCGAACTCCAATCGTCGAATTCGGCAAGGCTTGCCGTGTCAAACTGCTCTTGCCGTACTTAATTGATAAAATCTGCCGTGCTTAATTGATACAAACGTTGCGCTTTCATATACTTGATAAGTTCATTCACTTCGGCGCATGAGAAGTTCGATTAATTTTTTTATGCGCGATAAACCGTTTCTTTTGTTTTCGATCAACACCTAGTGCAAGTAATTTTGTTGTTGATACTATGGTCAAAATAATTAATTAAAATTAATATCCATCTCTTCCATGTGACACTTATAAAAGAACTCTATTTATGGCTACTAGAAGACTGAAAATTGCAAGAAATGTTGGTACTATAACGAGCAAATTTATACCATCAGAATAAATTTCATCTACAATAAATTGTTTTGACTTCCAACTACGTAAGAAATAAAATCAAAGGAAGACATTATGATGAAAAATCTTTATGACATAGGACAATGATAGAACTTTCTGCTGTATCTGCAATAGGGAATGAAAGAAATTCTACTTTGTTGCAGAGTCTCGGCATGGCAAACTTTGGTCACGTGAGTGCTCAGAGGCTGTCTCAAGTTCTAATAAAGAGGAGGTTTGTAAACAAGATAGTTCATCGTCAACAGACACACAGCTAACATTAAAGAGTCATAGCGAGGCATTGAAACTCAGACGAGACTTGCGAATGACTGTGCAAAATTTGAAGGTTTCCTCTTTAGAGACAGAGACAATGAGCCAGGATAGCGGTTACCATGGTTACCTGAGGCAAAAGAGTTTAGAAAAGGAATCCCAAAAACGATGTAAGTTAGTGCTTCGTGCCTTTTAAGGGCATCATTTTTCTGTAATCTTGTTTTTAAACCACATGGAAGAGTTTGAAAGAGACAACTTGAGTTGTGTTTCAGTCGAGTTTTAAAGTAACTAGAAGATACTTTCTTCTGCTTCGCTTGTCTTTGCAACTTTGAATTTATCGAGTGTGGAAGGCAATTTTAATAAATAACCTAGTATCCTAATCTAAACAGCTGGTTCAGAACTAATAACTTGTTTACAAGATTTTAATCGCTTTCTATTGCTAAAACCTTGTAAATTCTTCTTTAGTACTGGCAGCACTTCCTAAGTGGAAAACACAAGAAGAAGAAGCAGTGGAGCAAGTATAAGGATTCCCTTACGATACTGAAAGATAATGGGTTTGACCATTCATCAGTCCTGGAAAATACTGTCAAAGGACTTTTATATGGGCTCAATTTTCTGTAAATTGTTAGTATTTATTTGAATACATAGATTATAGTATAATTTAATTGTATAGGTTATCAAATTTGGCCAGTTCAGTAGTCAAATGGAGTATTTGAGCAAAATTGCTCTAGGTTATGCCAGCCAGTGAGAACTTTAAATCTGGCTAGAAGGTTCAACAGAATTTTACGTGAATACTGTAAATAATTTTGAATCTATTGTAAAAATTATATAATGAGAGAAAAGAAAAATATCGATAACAGCAGAAAGTTAGAAATGTAAGACAATGATAAAGTTGTCAACACTAAAACTTACTATGAAGGAAATGTGGTTTTAGAAATAGTCGTAAAAATCATAAGAAATGACAATTAAACAGCACTGCTAGATATTTTCAAATGGCAGCCCCGGACGGGCACTCGTTGCTATACATCTGAGAAAAACTTTGCCGCTATTTCCACATAACATTTTAACGAGCAATTCTGTATAGTTCATGGGGCAACACGCACCCAGATGGATTACATGAATTGTACTTAGGCTACATTAACACTGCTCCGTATTCGTTTCGTTCCGTTTTCGTTGAAGAAAATGCTGCCCGTTCACAGTTATCCAATAAAAATGCTGTTGGTGGCCTCATTTTTGAAAAGAGGCGTTCACGAATCCTCATCAAATTGGTGTCATTTTGAATAAAATCAAATAAAAGCAAATCGTGAAAACGTTGTTGTAACAGCTACCAGTCCATTGTGAATTCTCAATTTCGAAATTTGTGAGATTTGGTGTGCTAGAAAGCACGTATTTTGTTGCTGTTGTTAGCGTTTTCAAATTTCTCCGTTTTTGGTGTTTACACTGTAAACGGAGCGTATTCAATATGCGCCGTATTCAAAAGAATCCGTTTTCATTAGCGTTTTCAAACGACTATGTTTTCATAGCAGAGCAGTGTGAACGCAAGGCAAAAACGGATTAGTTTGACTCCGTTTTCATTTGAAAACGGAGTAGTGTGAACGGGTCCTTTGACGAATTGCTGTTTCTAGTAGCTACGGCTTAACTAAAGTCAACACTAGAAGTATCATTTGTAAATGCTTATTTGACAAAATTACAAAAATATAGGTAGATATACTAATTAAATGAAATATGGTGTTGTGTTTTTTTGCCTATCAGTTTACAATTGGGTTCACTTCGTTTATCACCAAGTTATAGATATAGTTAAGGAAAGAGCCGTACACAGAAGTGATGAGGTTTCTTCTCTCGCGAACCCACATATGTGACAACATCTTCCAAAACTGCATTTCCGAAAGCGATGATAAGACAAGTGATTTTTGTGCATTGTTTTGGAAAATAGGACCGTAGCAATAACGATAAAGTCCAGGTAAGGAGTAGCAAGAGATTGTCTCTAGGCAACGGGACCGGTCAAGCATGTCTTACGTTCTACGCATGAGCAAAGATCAACGGGTGGTTAAAATCTCGGCAAAACATCGAATTACTGAAAAAATACTATTAAAGTTGATAATTGGTTAAATATTTTGCAAAAATTAAAGTTGCAATACATTTTACCATGGAAGTTTGAATCTCAAAAGCACAGCAATAGAAAGGGGTGAGTAACTTCGCAAAATCCGATACAAGGGACGTCTTAATGGTGTTGGTTGGAATATCTTGAAAAATGTAGAGCCTAGTTCATTTTCAACAAAAGTGTAAACAAATGTTAAATGCGCATTCTCGTATAGTTTTCATAAACCATATCGTTAGCTGTTAATATTCTTCTACCAAGCTTGGTTAGTGTCAAAATTAATGTATTGTGTGACGTCATTGAAAGAAACAGATACTGACAGATTTAAAGCGTGCGGCTCATGAGCGCTCCACATGGAAATCTAAGTAGACAGTAACAAGTAGGGTTATGTTGATATTTCGTTGTCAAAAGAAGCAAAACAAGCAAATAAATTCTTAACTTCATTTTCCTGAACATTTAAGTGATATTATACAGAAGTATAAAAGTCCAAGAAAACAGAAACGTTTCTGTTGAGACTAAAATCACTTTCCAGTCTTTTCAATTAGGCCGAGCTGTTTGTCTGCCTCAGAAGAGCTCTGTTTTTAGGAGTGTTCTAGAGAAAAGTTCTTGTCATTGCATGACTAAACAAGTCAAATTACAAAAAGGATGACAATTTTGTTACCATAATCAATTTTAACTTTGAATCATTTCCGCGGGCACGTCAACAAGGAAAAGGGAGAGAATGTACTCTTCTATATAGCGAGATTATTTGCAATGTGGGTATTGATAGAAAATGCTTGCGATAACTTTCTAGATACTCTGTTTTCTTGCATCTTTTTCTTAGAAACTATCCTTGGTAGCAACTGTCGAAATGATGTCGACGTAACAATCTTTTTTGATAATTTGGAGGAATTTCATTCTAACGTTTAACAATTAATGTCTGAAGATGTGTAAAGGAAAGTTGGAATCAACCAACCCAAAGCAGCTAGGAAAGGTCTTATTGAAATTTTTTGTCGGGCAAATTCTTTTACAAACACGACCAAAAAAGGTTTTCAAATAAGTTAGGATAAATCATATTTTATGGGTATAAATCTTCCACCATGCAAAGAGATATGGAAGGTGAAGCTGCTTGGTAATTTAATGCGTACTATTAAAGACAATTGCACCTTCAACCTTTTCTCCACCACAGGGTACTTGTAAAAAGGAAACTAGATAATTTTCTTCTTGAAGTCATGCTCCGCTGTCCTATTTGTACAAAGGGTGTCTCAGTATTATTTCTTAATCCTTAGGAAGAAAGCGTGATAAAATGAGGTTCGTATTTATAATACTGAGTTTGTTGCTCGGTCTAGCCATGGCTAGACATCACAACACGAAGAAGCACCGGGCACATGCCGATGACGGAGCAACCAAATGGCATAAGAAGAGCCATCGCAAGGTTTGTCAAACATAATTGCATTATTGACGACGTCATAAGGGTCAGCTCTTTGCTTGGAAGAGCAAATTACAGGCATCAATCTTGAGAATCTCCTTTTTACTTACAATTCAACTCCCAAGAACAGCATGAAGACATAACTGGTGTATCATAAAACCCTATACAACACTACAGTAGGTATGGAAGTTGTAGCTGATAATATACCAAATTTACAGAAACCCCTATGTACCAAATTTTATGATTTCTAATTTCTTAATTTGATAGCAAGGGAGGGGGAGGGGGGGGGAGTGCGTAGTAAAAGCTTGAAGCAAAGTTATTGGGAGAACCTAAATTGCATGGCAGCCATATCTACAAAGGGAGATTTTCATCCAGCTCACTAACTGGGTACCATATCGCTTTTTCACTGAGGCAAGCAAGGACTGAGATACCGGGGGGCTGGGGAGGGGCTTGGCTTAAGTTGCATAAGTAAAATAATCTCATTTTATAAAATATGGCTGTTGTTACACTGATTTATCAGGGCTTTGGAGGCAAGTATTGTATCTCGGTCTTTGGAGGCAAGTATTGTTATATTATTGAAACTTGGTGTAGAAATTTCAAACTACACATCTTGTTACATTTTCAGGGTATGGAGAAGATAAAGAAATTCAATATTGAAGCAGCACCACAAAGTATAGTAAGTTTCTTCTGCTAGCCTAATCATTAACCAGCAAAAATTGAATCAAATGGGCTCTGAATGAGCTTGACAATGATTAACGACAATGAAGAGAAGAATCTTATTGCATAGAATTTTTCGCAGATTTTTATTCATGCAGGTATTGTGGTTTGTTGTTTATGTAGTTATACGTGGGTGATTATTTTATAGGTCTCTACTCTCTTCGTTTATTCAAGCTATAACAAGTGTTGAGAAAAACGATCTTTGAAGTTCTGTTTGTTAATGAAATTAGCTTTTACACTAAAAGTGTCAATGTTCATTGAATGATCGCAGGAATGTTTCAGACATCGGAGTGACGACCAAATTACTGAATCGGAGGAATATCTTATTTCCTCACGTTTTTAACAAGAAAATCAGAGGACACTTCGTTGTATTGATAAGCTGTTCATCAGAGATGAACTCCGAATGTCTGGTAAGATGTCAAGCAAATTGCGTTAACTGGTTTTATTTGACATTTTTCAGCTTGGTGACGCAATGCAAATAAAGATGAAAGGAAGAGATGGAGTTGATGGCAAAGATGGACCATGTGTAAGTGGTCTTCTTAGAGAAACAGTTGTCTTAAAGATCTGGTACAGCATGCACAGAGTATTTAATTGTGTAAAATATATCGCGTGTTTGATTGCCTATAGTCTCTTTAGAAACACCAACTACATTCAACAAATAAAGATGCCAGCTGAAACAGACCTTAGCTTAATGCTACTGCAGCTTATGCTTTGGCAAGTTTGGTAGATTGCTAATCTTCAATCTTAGTCTGAAGGATTCTGAAATAAAAATTTGAATGCTTCTGCAATGTTAGAAACTTACAAAAATGCTTTCTCTTAACAGGGACCTCCAGGTCCAGCTGGGCCACCAGGAGCACCCGGAGTAGCGGTATCTTTTTCATTCATTTTCATTTTGCCTTTCATTTTGTTCAAATTTCTTCATCAACCGTCATCAAAATTTGTTTGTGTGAAATACAGAGAGGATATCTTCGATAAATTTACCCAAAAAGAATTAATCGTAAAATTTCCTAAGAAGAAGAATCTAAACATTTGTTTCAGAGAATGATTTTGTCTCAGCGTCCAGTCTTAAGTTACAATTTGAATGGGAAGCTCTTGATGTCGATCAAGAAATTATTGGCGATACTGTTCCAAGGCCTTTCAACATCTTAATATTCTTTTGGACACCAGTACTTACCATTTTAACCATAATATAAAAAGACTAAAGGGGTCCGTTTTTAATTCTTGCATTACATTCTTTTCTAGGGACCAGCCGGCGATCCTGGGCCATGTCCTGCTAGCGAGGTAAACAACACATAAAATATACAATGCAAAACAGCAGTGATAATTTTGCTATAAGCAACTTTATAACTATCAATATATGGCTGATGTTCGCGTTGCAATGTCCTGTATGCAAATGCCTAGATACTCAAACGTCGCATCAACTGCCTGTTGAATGATATCCCCGACATTTAGCTGTCAAATTTGCAGGGGTTTATCCCAATATTGCCTACGGATATTTTCTTTCATTTGCAGTGCGATTTTCTCAACATCATGCCACTTGTAGCACGTATAACAGCACTGGAAAGATATGCCAGTGAAGGAGGGGCTGGAATGACCGGTGGTAGTTTGCCGGCGGCGCCTGACAGTGGCGGAGGAGGAGGTGGCGGAGGTGGTGTTGGAGGAGGAGCCGGATTCGGAGGTGGTGGTGGAGGCGGAGCAGGTGGCGGTGGAGGAGGAGGAGGTGGTGGCGGCGGAGGCGCAGGTACATTATAATAAAATTTATGAACTGCCTTGTATGGTGTGGGCCAGCAAACACTGGAAAAACTAGGACCGATAAGATGACTAATATTGGTAGAATGTAAACAGTCTCATTTTTATTAATCAAAAATGCATTCAATTGATAACTGTTGAAGTGGAGGCAATCTGGAAATTCCAGCAATGTAGCGCCAACCGAATAGAAACATCAAGTTAAAGTTGAAAACTGCTGTGTGGACATTCTACGGTAATCATAATTTTTACCTATTTGATCATATTCGGATTCTCTCCTTAATTTGTGACCCATTTTTGTTGAAAGGAAATATTGACAACTTGGAAAAGAAAGGCGACACAAAGAAAGAAGATGGAAACAAAAACACAGGAAATAAAAATAGCGGAAGTGAAAAACCTACCGAGAAAGAGAATAAATCAACTGGAGGGAAACAAGAAGGATCCAAGAAGGAAGGAAGCCAAAAGGGAGGAGACGGAGGTGTGTGGTGAAAGAGTTTCTTAGTATTGGCCGTTTTATTGACGGTGATGTTGATTCACTTGAAAAAAGTAATAAGGGATGGGTAAAAATGGCACATAAAAAAATAGAAATTGGTTCGATATGGAGAAACCTGGTTAGGCTCAACACTCGTTGCGTAAAGCATTTGAAAATATCAGTGAAACTGACTTTGGTTAGGCAACAAGTTTCAATGAATTAGCAATTGCAGTTTGTTACATTTCATATTTCAGTACAAAAGACCGCTGAGAATTTTTGTCAAGCATCTTTAATTTTAGAAAAATGCTTTTTTTCAGGAAAAAGCAGTAAAGGGTCCGGAGGAAAGGGAGATAAATCTGGAAATGAGGTACCGAAATACTTATTTGAAAGCATACAAATTATAAGAATAAATATGATATGTTTTTATTTGTGAATCTATCGCTTAAAAAGATAAGCCTACAATCTTGTATGGTCGATGAATGAATCCGTTTGCAGTAAACTCAAAATGAATTTTTTTCAGCAGAGCTTAATTGGAAATGCAATAGTTTTATGACACTATAGAAAAATAGCAATGATACGAAGCAGTTACCGGCAGCCAGGAGTTCGGTAAACACATGGGGCAAGATAAAAAGTAAATGATAAATTGGAGGAATGAAGTTGTAGCAAGTGTAGGGTTTGGTTGCTGAGCCTCTTTTAATAAACGATAAGAGAACAAACAAGAAAATGTCGTGTCACTATATCTAGTCTGGCCATTTTCAAGATTGACAACTGTAATGCAACTCAATATTTTATATCATTAAAGGCTCTATAATCGTTTGCTGTTAACGTGCTTTATGTATTGCGATAGTTGATCTTAGTTAGTTAGTTAGTTCACGACTCATGCTGGTCATGGTCATGAGTGTTATGTTTAGTATAAACAAAGTGTCTACGTGTGTTCGAGCCTGCGTTGTATGAGGTAGACGTTGCCTATGTATACCCAGAAGTTATACAAACACGTTGGATCTGTAATATTTGTGTCCTTCATAGGGATCAGGCGATGGTGGAAAAAGCAGTGAATCAAACAGCATCAAGAGATCGTAAGTACAGCAAAAGAGCAACTAAATATTAACAAAGCCTGAAGCAAAGGAAAGCGTTGTCCTGCAGTTATCGTGTGTTAAAATGTTAGATAGGGATGATGATATGATTAAAGGCAGCGGCTATATATATATTCAAGTTGCAGGCAATGTCGTAAAGAATACGGGTGAAATCCTGACATGAGCATTTCTATGATTTGATTGGATAAAACCAACCTACCTGTGTGTTGAATGGTCTAGACAAAGGTACAAATCCCTCAAAGCATGCTATTTGAACAGACACATTCTTCAAAAAAAAAAGTACAAAGCCTGGTTTCCATATGATCGCTGAGGATCGCTGAGGATCGCTGAGGATCGCTAGAGATCGCTGAGGATCGCTGAAGTTTTGTAACGATCATATGGAAACAGCGGTTCAAATGCCCAGCGATCCTCAGCGATCGTGAACGATCCATAAAGATCGTAAATGATCTTGAAAAATTAATAGAAACACACCAGCGATCGTGAACGATCCATGAAGATCGTAAACGAAATTAATGGAAACACACCAGCGATCGTTAACGATCCACAGCGATCCAAGTATCTCATGATACATTTGAGGTGACAAGAAAAAACAATCATGGCAAGGCACGTGGGATTCATTTATGTTTGAAATATGTTCATAAAAATAGGCCATCCATAAATATCTGCTTGCATTTTTAACAAAAATGTTTCAAGGAGTTGCACTTGCCAGTTAGTTTCAATCGACACAGGAACATTTTGTAACTAACTAATATCAAGAAACTATGCAGCTGAGTGGCGAACGCGCTTTGCTTTGCTTCAACAATTTTCCATTTCTAAAGAGAGGGTTAAAAATATTTGGTCTTGAAACCAGTTTGTTTTCGTTTGATCAATCCAGAGAGGTTATCTGTGAGGCTATCTGCCACAAATTCGTCAGAAGCAAGGGTCTATCATATAATCCAATTTGTGTTGATATTAATGCCAGATATCTAATGCTATGTTTCCTACACATTTTACCTCGAGCAATTTTGGATAAAACTTTGGAATATTACGTTATGTTTGCATTTTCTGTTATCTTGAAATAGCAAAGTATTAATTGAAACTTCGTTACTCACTTCAATGTTAAAAACTTTCTTAATACTTTCCAGTGTCGAAGAAGATGATTCTCTCTATCAGAAAATGGAGTATTGGAAAACAATCGGCTTGAGGATCAAACACGCGAAAGATTTGTCATAAATGACCAAATATGGCATGAAATACAATGCATTGCTTACCTTTGATGCTTGAATTTTCTCACCTTGGGAATAAACAATGTCTCAAGCTTGCTCATGCACGACTTTCTACATCGCAAAAATTAAATCATGATGCTTTCTCAGAGGAAGGAAATAATTAACAGACAATAACTTCTGTATATTCAGTGTTGTTTAGGGAAACGTGAACTGTAACCGAGTAAAAGATCAACTTCATCTTTAAAGTTAAAAATATTTTAACCTCCGCATAACGAAGAAACTTAACAAGTTTATGTCCTGGCTTTTTGAATGGTTTCTTCTTCTACAAAACTCCATACTTTTTGAGCCATAGGTAACGGTACGAAAAGGAACCGGGTCATAAATTACAACGATGGCATATTTAAATAGCCTAGCCAAGGAGGATGTTCTTCCCTATTTGTTGCCTTTTAGGCTATTCGGCAGAATCTACACCACTGGCTATTACGGACAGGCCTCGTCACAAAGACTTTAAAATTACTTCAGAGTATACAACAGCTGGCAGTTTGTGTTACACTCTAGGTTTAAAAAGATATTATCCTTTCGACGAATGACCGACTATGCAAACGACTGTACTGAAAGCCTAACATTGCCATTCACATGTCGGGAATTAGTTGTTGCAATTGAGTAAAAAAGCATTTGGCAGCTTGCTACACCTCTAACCTCTAACCAAATAGCTGGAGTATAAAGACTTATTTGTGTGAAAGAGCATGGCAAATGTTAAAAGGATAAATCTTCTCTTCTAACTATATTGGCCATAAACAGTTCCATTTGAAGGTTTAACTCTAAGTTTTCATTATTTCAATGCTTTAAGGTAGGAACAAAAAAGTGAACTTTGTAGAATTTGAATGTTCAGCTAATTTTAAAACGGCCCTCCATCATTTTAATAGGATAAACCAGAATGGGATAGAACTGAAAACAAATATGATACTAAAGAAAACAAAATGTACTAAGGAGAGGCAATAGTTCATCCCAATTCCAAATGAACGAAACTGCTGTTAAAATATGTAACATATCTCATGTACCAACCTACAAAATACTATAACAAATATCTACTAAACGCTGAGAAGATTTGGTCCAGGTCGTTTTCCAGGCCAAGCCTCTTTGGCGTATTTCTTTTTTCTAGGTTCAGAAATGTCTTGGCGCGTGTCCTCTGGTGCTTGTGGCACTATGGTTGTATCTACAACTACTGGTCCAATAGGGTTCACCTTTTCTTTCGGAGACACAACGTCTGGCGCTGACGTGATCGAAATTTTTCCCGCCATTGCGCCAGCCGCGTGGTTCTCCTCGTGGCTTGAGGGGATATCCGCGTAGAGGTCTGGAGCGTACGAGAAACTTTGCATTCGTTTTGTAATTGACTCGGTCATGGACTGGGCAGGGCTGAATTTGATTTTCTACGGAAGGGAAAGAAAGATTTGTCATTTCTCATAAGGGCAGATAATGAGAGTTCGCATGTGACGTCAATTATGATAAAAAACCGACTTTTATGGTAGTGGAGTCGCAATTAAAAATGTAGTAAGTGGACAAAAGTATGAGGAACAAACACGATCTCCTTGAAATCTTCATTCAAGCCTAAATTTTTGGGAAAAATCCAGATTTTTGATACTAATTTTCTTAATCAGAAAAATCTAAGATGACAGCAATCCTAATGAACCTTACAAAAAAAACATTCCAGCTTTCACACTCATTTTCAGTTTTTCAGTTTCAGTTTCATTTCTAAAATGTCCGCATAGAGATAACATTAATGTCCGCACTCATCTTAATTCTACAGATATCTTACAGAAACGAGTAAAATAGAATATAAACAAGAACTGTACCATAAAACATTACTTACTTTTGTTGGTACTACCATTTCAGTCTGTACAAGGTTGCGGAATCGACCAACAGTTGGGTCGATGTCCTCTGCAAAAACAATCATTTTACTATTTACAAAGTCTTGCACAAGGAAAAGGCAAAATACAGTAAGATCAGCTCAAATATTTTGAGAAACTGAAAGATTGAATTGGTGCCTGGAGAGAATGTCAAGTAGATCACATTTTACAAAAAAAGTCAACTTACCTGGGTTGATAATTTCTTCTCCGTCTTTAAAGATAACATGGATGGTAGATGATCTTCGACGCTTTTTTGGAGTTACTATGTTTGAAACGTCGTCATTAACAACTGCGTGTCGCCTGTTCTGCGCTGTGTTATATTCCGTGAGGTCCTGAAATCGTACGAAGAAGCTGCGATTTGACTTATACTATAAAACTTTCCTTGGAAAGAAATCTGAGGTTTGATGACACTACATAACAATGAGTTAGATAACACAGGAGATAAAAAGAGTAAGTAGGGGAAAAAAAGACACACAGAAAAGTATGGAAAAGGGGAAGGTAAAGGGAAAAAGTATTACAAGGAAAGGAATAAAAAGCAGTGGACAGCAAGAGATAGGAATCGATAACAAAAGGTAGTACAAAAAGGGAAGCAAAGAATTGGAGAAACAGAGAAAGATAATAATGGAATAAGAAATGAAAGAAAAGAAAGGCAATCGGGTAGGAATTAAGTGAGAAAGAGATAAGTGAAAATAAAGAAGAGCACTAGGGTAAGAAAAGAAAAAAGAAAGCAAATGACAGAGAAAGGGAAAGGGGAAAGAAGAAAAAGGCAGGAAGGATTTTTTGGGTAGAAAAGGGGAAAAAGAAGAGAAAAAAAGAGAGATATAGTGCAATGAAGGAGAAGAGAGGTTAGGGAGGGTGTTGAATGGAAGAAGAGAGGAGGAAAGTGCAGACACAAGCAACAACGCAGAGGACAAGAGAAATAGATGGGAAAGACAAGAAAATGATGCACGATAAAATGGCCTACTTACATCGAGTGCTGTATCTTCTTCTGGCAATCCTAGCAAAGAATGAACTGTCTTGTCTTTATCATCTTTGTCTTTAAGCGAATCTAATCCTGCTACCTGGGCATTAGGCCTTTCTCGCAAAGTAAACCTTCGCGTAGACGCGCCGAAAGCTAAAGTAGAATCAACAAGAACCTGCACTGGTTTATGAGGGTCAACACGTATTGACCCAACGAAGGTGCCATGTGCTAGAAGGAAATTAAAGAGAACTCGTAAACTGACAGGGGAATCCACAGGGGGCCAGACCAAAACACTGAATATTTCAATCGTCCAAAAATCATTTTCTTTGGGATGATACTAGAGAGGTTAGCAACCAGCACTTTTATGAATATAAAGAATATAAACAACTAAACGATTCTCAAAGGCTGATCGTTAGTCAAGGAATCCTTCAACATTAAAGGGGGACTTAGAGGAATGATAGGTTTGAAACTCACAATACAAACGGAAAACAGTCCTGACTATGAGTTTTCTAAAATAGCCAAAAAACCTTATGGTGTGAAAATCGTAATAGCTTTGAAGCCACTGAGAAAGTCGCACCCACTTTAATAGAAAAGAAAAATGAGAAAGATTTACTCTTTAGCTGACATGTGCTCTTCTAGACTCACTGAATCAAGGTGAAGTGATATAAAATGAACAAGGCGGGCTCCCGCACAAAACGTTGCATATAAAAATAGCACACGTTATGGTGGGCTACTGTCCAACATAAACAAGGGGTCTGATATAAATTCTCTGCACACAGCATGCGCTGTTGAGATTAATGGATATCTGCAAGAATTCCCTAGATAAAAAAGGGGTGGTTGGTGCCTTGCTAATGGATCTCTCAAAAGCGTTTGATTGCATAGACCATGAGCTATTAATTGCGAAATTAAATGCCTATGGTTTTTGTAAAGATGCTCAATTATTGATTTATAATTACCTGTCCGGTAGAAGACAAAGGGTAAAATTAAATGGTTCATTCAGCACTTGGCGAGAAACCTTTGCAGGTGTACCACAAGGATCAGTCCTTGGGCCTCTTCTCTTTAATTTATATATTAATGATTTATTCTTAATGGTAACTGATACGGCAGTATGTAACTTTGCTGATGATACTACGATTTTTGCAGCTGACTGTCAATTAGATAAAGTTTTAGAACGGCTAGAAACTGATGCTCTTATTTTATCAAAATGGTTTCCAGAAAACTTTACGAAATTGAATGCAGGGAAATGTCATCTTCTTACTTTTGGAACAAATCAAGATGACTTTAAGATCAAAATCGGTGAGGCCATTGTTGAAGAAAGCTCTGAAGAAAAACTGCTAGGGGTGATAATAGATAAAAATCTTAATTTCAAAAGTCACGTCTCAAATTTATGCAAAAGAGCCAGCCAAAAACTGCATGCTCTTGCTAGAGTTTCGCCATTTATGGGTTCTGATAAACTGCGTCTCCTAATGAACAGCTTCATAAAAGCTCAGTTTAGTTACTGCCCCCTAATTTGGATGTTCCATGACAGATGTCTGAATGCTAAAGTAAATAAAATCCACGAAAGAGCACTCAGAATTGTTTATAAAGACAGTCATGCTGACTACGAAGCATTGCTGACTTTGGATAATGCAGTATCAATTCACCAACGCAATCTACAGTACTTGATGATAGAAATATACAAAACCAAACATAACCTGAACCCTAGTTTCATGAGTGAGATTTTTGAAACAAGAAATGTACATTATGATTTGCGAACTAAAAATAATCTTTGCATTCCAAAAGCCAGGACAACTTCTTATGGTATAGAAACTGTGAGATATTTAGGTCAAAAACTGTGGCAAACACTACCTCACAGTATAAGAGAGTCCCAATCATTGGCAACATTTAAAAAAGAATTAAGAGCACACCCTATAGAATGCGACTGTAGATTGTGTAAAAAATTTATTGCTGGGTTAGGTTTTATTTAGAACATTATACCTTAAACCTTTTTAATATTGTATCATATATTTTTATTTCATACTAACTCTTTATAGATAGTTGGCCTTAATTAGCTTCTTTATAGCTATCAGCCGTTCATTTAGTACGCCAACTTTAAACAAATTATTTATTATTATTATTATTATTATTCAAATTACCGCTTTGGTTATGTTATTATCAGCCAATGATCCCCAAACAGAAAAAACCAGAAATATAATAAAATGCTCCTTTCCGCTTTCTAGGTCAACTTTATAAGGTTTTTTCACGTGTGAAAAGGACATGACTTTATGTTTGTCAAATTTAAGCTGCAAAGCAAATCAATCCGACACCCTAGGAGACTTCTTTTTATTCCTGTTTTGCAAAATGTATTGGCTGTAAAAGTAATGTATAGCTTTATTGAATCTGTGATAGTCTTGATGTGTCATGAAAGCGGTAGCTTAAGGTAATCTGAATAACTTACTGCTTCCAAGATCAATTATAAACATTCGCTTGAGATGGCGATGGAACACAAGTGCGGCGTGTACACGAGAACAGGATGCGTGGTCTAGCGGGAAATCAACATGATCCCTCAGTCGGCCAAACAAGAAGTAATCTTTGCCATCGATAATTAATTTCTAGAAAGAAGAAACAGTTGAAAGGATTAGAGTTGAGCAGTGGAAAGGATTAAAGTACACTTTAAAGCTATCACTTATTGATTAAGTATTTAAAAAATGCATGTGATATCAACAATAAACTAGAATTTATTGTAACAATTCAAGGCACCACAAGTGTCCTCCTGCATAGTAGTGATTTCTATGTACTTTTTCAGAGTAAAGGTCATTTTTAGTACCTATGAAATGCAAAAGTTTGTGTGAAACTGGGGAGGTTTTTGATATATACTGAAGTATTCGTTGACAAAAAGGCAGGACACTTACAGTACAAGAGATTTCCAAAACAAAAAAGGACAGTTTCTGTCTGCCTTAATTAAAAACAAAGCACTTTCATTACTTCTAAACTGGTTTTTTACTTTTCAATGTTATTTAAAAGCACTGACTCAAGGTAAAAGAAGTGGGCACAACATAAAAAAGTTAAATAATTTGTATTGCATTGCCATTTGCAGACTTGAGACTGATCAAAAAGTTGCCTTGTACTGATTTTGAAAACAGATGCCATAAATGTTTCAAACAATGGCCACTGAAATCATATAAACTTCATGGGCCTTACCAAAAGGCCAAGAACCAACTGCAGTGGATGTCCTTTTGCCATGACTCAATTATTTTAATCTATAGTGAAAAGGGACATATAAATTTACCCACCTCGACAAGTTTGTCATTTTTTGAAACATCCAGATGCATACCTGCAGGAGGCTTGCCTACCCTGCAATGTAACTGATAAAGATCAGTTGCCCGCATAAACACAAGCACCTCAAACAGTTTTTTATTTTGCTAGTACAAAAATTAGAAGATTCACAAGTATAGAAAGATATGGATTCTTCATTTTCATATTGCCAGAATATACCTTGCAGAGAGCAGGAATATGCATTCTGCATTCCGGTTAGTTCATCAATAAATTTGTGGTTCAGATATGAAATAAAACGATTTTCTCTTACTTTTTTTCAAAAACTAGCTTTTATGTTAAAGAGAAATTATTATGTGAAAAATGAAATGTAGATGACGATGCTTAGTTTAGTAGCTGAAAAAACAACAATGTATTTAAAATATGCTTTAACCATCAAAAGCTGTTTATCTAAGATAGCTTAATACAATAAATAAAATGTGTTTAGCCATTGGTATAGACAAGATAATTTTGGCATTTAGAATAAGATTCATGGCTACCATTTTTAACTGCAAAGTTAAACTACCATTTAACTGCATAGAGAGAGAGAGAGAGAGAGAGAGAGAGAGAGAGAGAGAGAGAGAGAGAGAGAGAGAGAGAGAGAGAGAGAGAGAGTTGTCTGTTACAGTGGATGTCAGGACCATAACGTGATTTGAAAATGAATGACCCAGATGCACTTTGCCTAATTTATGATATTTGAATTTTGAATATGTTCTTTTTAGATAAAGCTGTGTTTATTGAAAATTGCAAGGTGTCCAAAGAACAGATTTCCTGGCTTGCAAGTAAAACAGCAAAGCAACAAAACTTTTTGGGGTCAGTTTTGCAGACTAGAAACTTTGGAGAGGTGTTAAAGGCAAGTCAAAGATATGATACATACGATGCTTCATACCCTCCTTCTTTATGTAAAAAACTTAAAGGAGAGTATTCACTGGGAACAAAGGATGCAATTATGCGGGGCAAATGCATGAGGCACAGGCAATAAAAGAGTATATGCAAAAGACAGGCAACAAGGTAAAACCTGCAGGTCTTTATATTTTTCCATGTGGATTTCTTGGTAGCAGCTCTGATGGAATTATTGAATTTGCTGCTGATCAGAATGAGCAGGGGGGGTTTTAGAAATAAATACCCATTTGAAATTCAGAAATAATACAATTGAAGAAATTCTTCAGATTGAATTAGGTAACAAAGAGGAAAAAGATATTATTTTTTATGCATTGTGCTCAAATTTATAGTATGCCTGATAAGTATTTTAGGCAGACTTGTGTTTTTCTATCCAATGTTTATTCTTTAAATTAGATTAATTCTTCCATCTTGTTCCTTTAATTTTGACAATATCTGGTTTTGAAGTTCGGAGGCAGTAATGATGAATTCTTATACTTTTCAACTATAAACTTTAGAGAATTTAAAACTTTTTGGATTACCTAAATGTCTTACTTTCCATTGAGGTTACAAATAAATAAAGATAAAGGGAAAGGAACAATGACAATATTTGTTGAAAACTTCTGGCATTGAAATTTCTTTAAAAACTTATGTTACCTTCTTATTTGTTCAGAAAATAACAGATCAAATTTAAAACATGCCCAAAACTATGCTTTGTTAAATTTACCTGAAGTCTGATCTAACCTCTGGGCCCTCAAAATCTAAATTTCTTACTTGCATGAAATATGTTTACTCTGTTTTGGTTACCATTTTAAAACACATATTGAAGAAAGATATTTATTCTTTCCCTTTCACATGTGTTCTAAATATCAATCTTATAATGATACAAATACTGATTTATATGACAAATTTAGCATTGTTCAAAAACAAAATTTCCAGAATGTTGCTTCTAAAATGTTTTCACCAATATGCAATTGTATATCTACTTCTTACTTATCAAGAATGGTAGAATGATCAAGTCAGGGAATAAGGTTGAGATAAAAAATGCTAGATATGGACATGATTTGTTTTGCAAAGTTGCTTAGTTATTATGCCTTTTATTTATGTTCTTCTGTCTTAGATAAAACTGATTTAGTAAAAATTTCAAAAACCTTTGCTATAATTGGTGACTTGAAATCTACAAGAACAGCACAAACTTGAGTAACTCTATCAATAAAAGGTCCTAATTGTGTGTTGATATGATCTAATATTTTGTAGCTCCTAAGTCTTTGAAAAGCACCTTGCACATAAATTCTAAACCCTGCAATTTTTTCTAGAAAAGACAGTTTCTTCTTTTTTGAATTGCGTTTTACCACAAAGGAATGCAGGCAGCTTAAGAAAAATGTTTTTTTGCAGCAAGTCATGAATCAAAAAGCCCTTGCCTGCAAAAATCAAATCACCATCATTTATGTGTGATATGATGTTTGATTGTTGAGTTACAATTTTATCACTTGTGCTACTAGGAAACCTTTGCTAATGAATGTTATGGCACAATTTGGAGAAACACCAATAAGATGCTTTGCTGTCAAGTATTGCATTGCAAGCTGTTGAGTCTTCTCTTGGTGCCTCTATTTTGAGCTATGTACAGTCAAGTATGACTCTGAAGTTTGCTAAATCTCCCAATGTTTCTGGTTAGCTGCACCTATTTTTTGTTGAGATTGTAAAGAGCCCATCATCGCCTCAAAAAATATTTCATGTAGAGCATGCAAAAAGGTCATCACAATATTTTGAATTGTGTTCTGACTGACTGTGTACCTTCTTGCTAGATCAAAATAAGGCAAGTCAAATTTCAGTCCCATTAATAATATCAAGAGTTGGTCATCTATGCAGGTTGAGGTCACCGGCTTTCCTGACCAGTAGTTCAATGGTGAGAATCTTTGTACCATTCCTACCACCGCCTCAAAGATTTGCTTCTCTAGCCCTGTGTACTGCTTGACTTTGATGGCTGCAAGATTTTTAAATCTAAAACAGCTTTTCTCCATCTTATCTATTTGTCCTAAAATCTTGTTTATTTGAGGCATTTCAGATGTGCTTATTGTGGCTGCTGGCATACTAAGTCACCAGAAACCTCTTGGTCTGCATTTCCAGGCAGAAAGGCTTCCAAGATTGACTCTGTTTGCTAGAATACACCATGCATAATTTTTCCTTTCGAAATACAACCTTTAACTTATTCTCCCTTTCCTCTGATATCCACATTAGGAAATGCAGTTTTGGAGAGGTGTTTTCTCCTGAAAGCCATTGGTGTGTCAGTGTTTGGGACTGTAAAATCTGATGGAATAAAATGTCTTGAACAAATGTAAGAGGTTGAAGTTGGTGCAAAGTTTTCTTGTGGTACTCTTTAGTAACTTATCTTCTTTCGGTTAATGGAAAAATGAAAGGTCAGAATTAGGAGTGCAAAAACTGAAAAATTAAAAAACCCATTTTCCAAAGAGTTGTATTCTTGAAATCCTTGAATAATGCATATCATCCTTTCAGATTAAAGTTTAGTTTTGAAAACAGTCACTGATTGTTACTTGTCCATTGGCAAAAATTTGCTTAAACCTTGAAGCAAAAGCTGCAGGAAATGATTCAGTTTAAGATGCTATTATAGCATTTAAGGGACGCAATATAAATCATATTATACCTGTATGGTATCTAGTTGGGTGTCTTTATACAAACAAAACAGGTCACTCTGATCTGATTGCTTTGACAAAGTGTGAGAGGTAAAAATCTAAAACTCACGAATGTATTATGATAAACTCTCTGTTTGAGTAAAGTTTCTACTTATGAATAAATCTGGCTGAAATTATGAACACCTTTTCCAAAGCCTATTGCACGTGCAAACAAGAGGTTTGTCAAAACATCATCAGTTTTTGAAGGATATCGTGAGGTTATCCATAACTGTCAGCTTGACACAACACAAAGAGCTTACGGTCTCTATGAGTGAAGCTTAGTTTCATTTGCTTCGCGTAAGTGTACCCCGTATGGAGAAACTTTCCGTGAAGGAGGCAAACGCTTTCGGCGGTGGGTAAGCACATGCCAATAACAGTAGATGGGCCTAAGGGTTCTCAAGTCTTCATATGTAGCTAAAAAATAAAGTGGAGCATAAAATTTCGATTCTAAAGACATTCGCAACATTTAAAGGAAGCAAAACCACTTACCATGTCGGTGGATCGTACTTTGGAGGCGGTGGCGGTTGTTCCTTTTTCGAACCGCGGTCACCCCTCTTGTCCGCCATCTTTAACTTCTTTGTAGGCAGTACACAGGGAAACACCAGTCAGAGTAAAACGTCCACTTTTTCTGGGCACTCGCTTTCAAGGATTTATCCTTAGACTAAGGAATTTTGGATATTTTTAAGGAGATTTTTAAGGAATATATGTTTTTGAGGATTTTTTAAGGAATTTTCCAAATTAAGAAATAAAAACAAAACAATAAATAACAAGATATTAAACATAACAAAACTACACAAATCTACTATGCAAGTGCTGGCACTGCTGTAAAAGTGTCAATTTTTGGCAATTTTAGAAAATTTCTAACAATTTCATGCGCTTGACTAGCTGTCGCATTGCTTTTTAGTTTCTGCACCAGTTCTAATAGCATACCATCCAGCTTGATTTGGTGTGTATGAATTACCATTACCTTCATGCTTTGATTGGTGTGCATTAAACCAACTAATGTCTCGGGCTTCAAACTGCTTCTTGAAGATGTCTTTACCAGCTTCAAAGAACTGAACAAACGCTCAACAGATGCATTTGAAAAAGGTAATGAAAATGCCTTGCTACCACTTTTCTCTAGTTTGGATACTTGTAACCGCAATTAAGCATCTTAGCTTCAAGTCGGTTTTTCCACAAAGCTGTTGAGGTTTGATTTGGTAGAATATCGGCGCCCTCTTCCAAAGCTTGCTGCCTCCATTCCAAGTCTGCACAGCTACTATCTGCTACAGTTCTTAAAAACGGCATCAGGGTGAATGCATCTTGAAGCAATGGAGGCTTGCATTGGACAGCATTTGATGGCAGTAAAAATTCTACAAATCTGAAAACTGGCTGGTTGACTTGAAAGCGCTTTCTGATTCGCTTGACTAACTCAATCAGGAAGGCAAGGCATGAACTTCTCACTTTCAAAGCATTCTCAATGTCACCAGGGGCGAAACTACTGGGGGGGTATGGGGGGTGCTGCACCCCCCAATCTTCAAAAAAGCAGATTTTGTCGGGCAAATTTATGGCTGCCGGCGTATCTGTCGGGCAAATCTGGAAATTTTCTTTAGGTCGCACTTTTATTGCTACTTTTTGCCCTAGGTTGGTTTTTTAATTCATGGTCTTTTCCCCCATCTTTTTTTCGATCTCCTCCCAGTTGGGAAAACAAAACAGAAACGAGGCAAGGAACAGCAACATATATACATTTCTGTCTTTCGTCCGTCCACCGATCAGCGCTTTCGTCTGGAGCTCAACGCGCACATGTTTATCTTCGCCTCGAGATGAAGTCTGAAGTATTGATCGACAGCAAAAGTATAGACAGAAAGTAAAGTGTGTTTGATGCGAGAAGGAAATGAACACTGTGTATACCCCTCCCCCCTACTTTTTGCAAAACAAGTGAGCTTTTTTCAAAATCTTTTGTTGTGATTTCTAAATTTTCCCTTGAAAAGCCCCCCCAACGTTCCATCCTGCCTCGGAGCCCATAGAACACTGACAGTTTTAGAAGCATCATGAATCAAAGCATGGAGGATATACCATCTCGGAATAAGTTATTGAGAAAATCAATAAATATTTTCTTTTCCAAATGTATGAAACTTTCATTCATGAAATCATACATGTTTTAGAATTTAGGTCAGGACATTTGAAGAAGACATCATTTGGGTTTTAAACATTTCATAACATCAACAGGAACACAATAAAACTATTTACAATAAACAAGATCCAACGTGAACACCTTTTCATTACAACGTGGCGTGAACAAATGACTAATGCAACTTCGAGGTCTAGGAAAGAGTGAAGGATTAACCGCGTGCTGCTCCTTCACAACAATACATATCCATAAGGAGTTATGCCCCAAAATCTTAAGGTTTTACACTTACGGGTCGAAAGTATTGCACCCTTCGCTAGAAAATGGTCATACAAACGCCAAAGTTTTTTAACTAAAAAATTTGAATAACCCATAACAAGTAACAGGAAGTTTTAATCAGTTCAAGCGGGAAATAATATAAAATTTATCAAGAAATTGTAGTTAAGATATGAAATGCAAAAATCTTTCGAGTTTATTCTATTTCTGAACAATATCCATGATTACGAAAACATGAAAACTGAGCTTTGATGATAGGTATACCTGTAAAATACCTCCAATAAAAAACTTTTCTTTGCTTGAGGGATTTTGTTATGGTGAATTTAGATATACGTACTTTGTGCTTGGGTGTCTAAAAATATTGAAATTGCATCCGGAGCAACCGAAAATTGAAAATGAAACTCAGAGAATGCAACTGAAGCTCTTTTTTGTTAAAACATTGTAATCTGCGTAGCTGTTTCTAAATTCCGAAATTCCCAAGCTGTGTTTTGGTGTTCCACTTTGATAAAATTGAGACCCTACTTCAATCTCTTTTTTCAATTGCTCTCTTAATAGCTAGGTGATTTAGAAAGTGAAGAAGACTTTTTTTTTATAGAAAAGACAGGCCTTACAAATGCTTGCTTTTCGGAAACAAATGTTTATAGCCAACACCAGAAAAACTAGAGGCATATTTTTTGACTTAAAACAAACAGCCTAAGTCTAAAGACCCTCTTTCGGGCTTCCCGATGATTTCAGCCCTTGAGGCGATGTGCTCTAAAAATGAAGTTCATGTAGGACACGCCCTTTCATCAAGCATGCCACGCCCTTTCGTCGGGCAACTAAGCTTCATACCCCCCTAATGAAAATAGTGAAGTTTCGCCCCTGAATGTCACTGCATGAAGATAATGTGCTGGTAGCGTTTATGCCGATATAGACATCTTTCAGCGGAACATGCTTTGACTTGTCTTCAAACTCTATCGTTAAAGGGTCGCCTGCTCTTATGACTTCTAACTTCAAAAAATCTTGCATGATGCTTCTCAACAGTTTGACAACTTCTGCTCGAAGATGATGCAGCATTGATTCTGTTGATTGAAACATTGTGTTAAAGTTGTTGAGCCGGTGTAGTTGGTATTGCATAAATTCTAGCTGCGCTTCAACAAACGGGTTACGTAATGCAGTTAGTATTGACTCAGTTGTGTAGGATGGATCTTTCCCATTTACAATAAAATCTGTAAAGTAGAGCTGTAAAGCAGCCCATTGCTCCAATATTCTTGAAATGCAACTTTCCAGGGACAGCTATCTGGTTTGACCACAGCTCAGGATTATGTGGGGTTCGGCTTCAACAAACTCTTGAAATTGCTTAAGTTCTTTTTGTGTCAGAGAGGATCTTGAAAAATGGGCATAAATGTTTCTGCAAAAATCTTCAAGTGAGGTAGAAAGCTTCAAACATGCATGTGAAGTGTGAGGACCTCTCCGAAGACCCCCCTTTTAACCATTATTACAAGAACTGACTTACCCCCGGCAAGAGGACTTTTTAGTTAGTTAGAGAGAGGGACTGTTCGAATCACGTTGAGTAGTTGTAAAGAGTATTTGGTTTTTATAAAGGTTTGCGTTGGAAAACTATTTCGTGTTTTGTGTGTTTATTACTTGAAGCTAATTGATTTGCACTCGAACCGGGCCACATTTCTGGTGACAACGACGTGACAAGTAACTGTAAGTGCAAATCTTTTCAACTTTTTCTTACAAAATTGATGTTCTCAAGAAGAAGCCACCCAGAAGAAAACAGAAATTGAAATGATGCAATTATTTGGCAATATCGTATCAAGATTTGTTGTTTTTCTTTTGTGATGATTATTGTGCTTTGTTGACGAGGCTTGAGTCTGATTTTCTTGTGTCTTTCTCGATCTCTCAGTTGCGTTTGTTTACGTTAGGCCCGTTAAAGTTGTGCCATTACGGATAGTCGAGACTGTTTTCGTGTATTTTGGTAGTATCAAAATGGCACTAACTGATCGGACGATGATTTATTATTGGAATGTCATGGTCTACTGACAGGGATGCGCAAGGAGACACTTCATGAAATTTGCGATAAATTGGGGACAATCTCAGAGTCGACCTTTTTGGACAAAAGCCGTTTCGAAACCGTAAAATTGATTTTCGAGGAAATTGAAAAACTAACGGAGAAATGCAAAGAAACAGAAAAGGCAGCAATTCTCAAGGATATTCTGAAACAAATTACTGAGGTAAAGAGCGCAATTGCGAGCGGGGGAGATGAGCAACAGACATTGGCTTCCGTTAGACAGGATTTAGAGAAGGAAGTAACACTGTTAAAGGAAAAACAACAAAAAGAGATGGAAGCGTTGACTGATAAATTGAGTGCTGTCAAAATAAGGACAGGGGGAGACGTTCACATAGATAATGAATTGAATAGACAGGCGACATCTGAAACAAATACAGGGGCTTGCAAGCAATTCTAAAAAGGGAATTCAGAATTTTCGGGACAGTGGGGGCCCAGGGGCAAAAAGAACAGTTTTTCCATTTGAGCCTCAGTAGACAAGGGGAAAGTGGCAAAGAGCGCGGTTATTCCGAAAAGGATTGGTTGACGGGCTCATAAAATGCATAATGCTGGAAATACCCCTTAAAGATTATTTAGAGGTGATGCGAGAAATGGGGTTGGAAACTCTGATGAAAATTATTCGCGCCCACTATCAAGAGAAAAATGCTAGTGAGCTATACGCTAGCCTCGCAAATTTGGCCCAGTCACCAACAGAAGATCCTCGAAATTTTCTACTACGTGCCCTAAATTTGCGGGAAAAGATAATTTTTGCATCAAAGCAGGAGGGGAGCAAATTACAATATGATACAAGTCAGTGTCAGTCCAGGTTTCTGCATGCAATCGAGACTGGACTTCTTAGCAACACTCTCAGAACGAGGATGAGACCACACCTACAACGCCCAGATGTTACAGATGTTGAATTGATTCAACAGTTAAACCTCGCTGGTGCAGAAGAATCAGTAAACCTCGCTCGCTGGTGTAGAAACAATAAACTCTATATTAAAAAAGTCTGGATTCAATGGTATATTTTTACATGTTCATATGCGAGGTTTGATTGAATGCGTCAGAGCTTCTATTACTGTGATTGTGCATGTTTGAAGATTCTGCGAAATGTACAAAAAACGAATATTGTTCAGTTTGAATGTTGTTTTTGAATGGCTGAAAGCCTTTTTTCTTTAAACTGAAATACACTCATGTTGCCTGAAAAGTTTCAAATGCCTTATCTGGTACTAGTAAAAGAGATTGCAAAAAAAGAAACCATGCAACTGAAGAACATACAACAAACCTGTTTGCGCTGCTGAAAACCAACTAATGAATTTTATATGCCTGAATCAAAATGGACTCCAAATGATGTTGATAAGTAAATATCAATTTCTTTCTTGTTTGTAGCACTGGGATTGGCCAGAAGCGTAAGGTAGACATGGCAGGCAGTGTTAACAAGGACAGTGTTTTTATGACCTTTTAATGCCAACAAGCTAAAGACTTTTGATTTCTCCAATATTTTGATTACGGCTTATTTAGTGGAAAAAACTGTGTTGAAGTTTCCCAGAACTATCAAATACGAAATAATGAAAGATGACCGTTGCTGGGCGAGATGGGGGTTTAAGGATTTTTTGGAAAAGTTATGAAATTTTCTCAAAACCTGCGAAGCAATCGAACCATGCAAAAGGAGTGAGAAATTTGAAAAGAACGCAGAAAAATTGGAACTGTGAACGGAAATATGGAAGTGACATGCCATATATATCAGCTGGTGGTGCAGGCACTCTCTCAGTCCAAAGAAACCTTTGTCACTGAGTTTGCTCAACTGGATATGATCATGCTGAGTGCAATTCCAAATAGTCACCCAGAATTAAGGCTCGTTTTCATAAATCGTATTTTGCTGTATTTTGTCGTATATCTTCGGATTTGATTATTGCGATCATTGAAAAGTATGAAAACCGCCAATCGCATTTGTCGGAATTAGATCGGAATAGACCTTTTTCCTGTTGCGGCCATCATCTTTCCGCGCAATGCATTGTGGGATTGCCAGGGGGCAAATAATCTGCACTGCAGTTTTCTTGCTCCGCAGGTAAATAAGTGCTTCGCTTCAAGACTTGTTAAAGTTTACTCAAATTTTGCTCGCTTTCCTTATTTTACTTCGACGTTATGGGTAAATCTGATCATTGTGCTGTTTGGGGCTGTGATAACGATCGCAGATATCCTGACAAGTATGTAATTAAAGAACACATTTCAGCATTTGATGGATGCAAGCACATTCGTTTTTGGTCATGCAAAGAGAAATTCTTCCGTACGTGGTCAAAGCTCGTCAACAGGGAGGTTATCGACAAAACATCTGGCAAAAAAACTCTTTTTAAAGTTGGGAAATCAACAAAGGTATGTTCCAACCACTTTCAATACGGAAAGCCAACAGATTCCTGTCCGCACCCTACATTATTTTTAAAGGGGTATGATGGGCCTAGTCAACCAAAAAGAAGGCGACTGGATCGTTCAGATCTTTTCAAGCCGACACACAGTGAAGCAACACCTGTTAACATCAGTGAAACTGTAGAAATTGATAATTTTCACGTGTCAGAAGTCATTGCTGAAGAAAATGCTGATAACCATCCTGTTCATGAATCTGTTGATATCCCTCAAAGTGGCTTGGACACTTCCAAAGAACGTCGTGCACATCGATTGTCTTGGGATTCTATTTCTGGTAACAACCCCATCATAAAATTATATACAGGTTGCCCCACTGCCAAAGTTTTTTTGTTCATTGTGGATCGTGTCAGATCAAAGCATGGCAAGATCTCTTATTTTAAAGGCAAGAATTCATTCCAGGTTAAGAACTACCAGCACAGCCCATCAAAGCCTTTGTCAAGAAAAAAGACTGGACCATCCCGCCAACTCAAACTGGAAGATGAAATTCTTTTAACCCTGATGCGCATTCGTCTGGACCCTCCAATTGAAGACCTTGCTTTTCGATTTAAAATTTCTGCTAGCCATGCATCAAAAATATGTACAACCTTTTTTGTGTTGTTGGCACGAGAGCTGGAGCTACTCATTTATTGGCCAACACCAGAAGAAACTCTAGCATTCAAGCACCCCCACTTTTCTGGGGACTTTAACAAGGTTGAAGGCATTGGTGATTGCACTGAACAAGTTATTCAAAAGCCTGCAAATTCCAAGGCTCAGTACCAAACATACAGCACATATAAGAGCAGAAATACCCAAAAGAAATTAATATTCTGTACAAAAGGAGGATCAATTAGTTTTGTGTCAAGGTCCTATTCTGGCTCTGCTTCAGATCGTTTTATCACAGAAGACTCCAATGTTGTGCAGAAATTTCATCCTGGGTTTATTGCTATGTTTGACAAGGGTTTCACAGTTCAGGATATATTTCTTCCCAGGCAAGTTAAAGTGCCACCCTTCGTTCGAAGCAAAAGACAGTTTACACCCTCAGAAATATCTGAATGTAAACGAATTGCAAGAGCAAGAATTCACATTGAGCGTGTTATGGGAAGACTGAAGGAATTTAGACTACTGGATCATACTTTACCTCTAACCTTGTTAGATATAATTGATGAGGTCTGGTTAATTGCAGCTGCTATTACCAATTTGCAGCCACCACTTGTAAAAGGACAGCCTCGTGACTAGCCTCAAGTTTAAAGTAGTTCTTAATTGCTTATTTTGAAGTTTTTTCTATGCAGGGTTTTACTGTAACTGTTAAATTTATCCGAAGCTGTGACCAGGCATGAATATGAACAAACATGAATATATAACGTTAATAGAACAAAATCAGGCCTAATACAACGGCTAACATATTCGAGAGTAAAACAGCGTGGTAAGCGAGTTATCTAAGAGTCCATTGTCCAATAAGCTTCAACATAACGTAACACGTGACTACAGCAAGCATAAGATAATAATAATCATATATTCTAATAGTAACGAGTCTCCTATCTCCAATAAAACTGAAAAGAACTACAACTTAAAGCATATGTTTAGTTATATTAGTAATAATCTTGAGTCTAACTTTTGAAGTTCCTTTTGTGCTTCTTCACTATCCAGTCTATCTTCAACCTTTCGCAAAAGTCCTTTCATTACATTTCTGCATGCAACAACATTTTCTATTGTCCCTGAAAATAGCTCAGGTAGCACAATGCTTTTAAAAAAATGGACAAGTTTTGGAACCTGTTTTATTTCATACTGTGGATTTCTTGGAATTCTTACAGTCAATGACTCTTTGGGCAAAAAAACTTCAAAATCACAATATTCTGCGCCAGTGACAAACATCTGATGTTGAACTTGTGTGTAGTATTTATGTGCAGGCTTCAAAAATATTTCATCAGCATTCTTTGACAAGCATGACTCTGGCTGCATGAGATAGTCTGCAATATTTAAATCACGGCTCTTCCATGGGCATTTTATTTCTAAAACACCGAATCCACAGCATTTGCAGCTTATAACTCCATCAGGGCTGGCTCCCAGGAAAGGCAACTGTTCAGAAATGAACAAACCAGTAGTTTTACTTGAAAAGTGTTTGTGCTTTGTTCTGTTCTTTCTGGTGTACCTTTTGAAGGCAAACTTTTCATTATTCTTCCCCCAGTTTAATGATGCACTATGAACAGAAGGATTATACATGCAAATTTTTGCACATAGATTTTGGGATGATGATAAATTTAAAATTTGATGGTTGTCATCAACTTTTACCAAAACTTCATGTGCAGAAGATGCTGTTATTACACCATGACGATACTGGAACCATTTTTCTGAGGATGCTTGATCAGCAGTGATTGCATTTATTCTTTTCAATTCAGCAGCAGACCGGTGTAATTTCAATGCTGCATGAAAACTATCAGCTTGACACTTAGAAGCAATCTCAGGCAATGTAGAAGGGGGCAGAACAGTTTGGGAAGAGGTTGTTGAGGAACTCTTCATTGTTGTTTTAACAAATTGGAGAACACTTGCTTTTCCATCAGTAGCCTCTGCAACAGCTTCCCAGTCAGCTTTGGTAAAGGCAACATTTAAATCTTGGATGGAACGGGGCTCATATTCACTTCTTGATGGGGTTTGAATGCAGTCATCATTTTCTGGATGATGATGCAAAATTTTAACAGAAGGCATTTGACTAGGCTCGTGGATTTTCTCATTCTTCTTGTATGTTCTTACACTCCATTGCTGTTTCTTGCCAGTACAAGACCTGTTGTTGCCAAGTCTAACTTCTGCAAGGATGTAATATAGCAAAGCAAACACATGCTTGCATGAGTTACTGTAACCAGCCACGCATCCACATTCACTAGCCAAAATGGAAGAGGCATCTGTCTGTAGACTAACCCAAACAGTATAAGGAGCATCAGATATACGTGTCTGAGGCACAACCAACGCTTTTATAAAGCAATATTTAATACAATCTGTAATTCTATTAAAAAACACTGACTTTACATGTCCAGATGTCTGAAGGTTCTGTCCTTCCTTGGAGGCTTTCAAGGATTCCATTGCTTCTGCATATTTTTTATAAAATCAAATGTAAGGTCAGGATAGTATTCACTTCCTTCGAGCCAGTGGGAGCCAATTGTCTCAGGAAAGGGTAACTGCACGCCATCAACGAATAAAATTTTGCTCCGGTTGAGGTCAATTTCAGATTCTCGAACAGCTTGAGAAGGCAATGTTGGAAGTTCGAGCTTTTCAGCAAAAATAACTTTTTCAATAAGCTGTGGTTTTCTGCAGTTCTTAGTATTCAAGGGCACACCTCTGTCTGACAGATACTTCTTAAGATCTTCTACCTTCCAAACTCGCAATTCTTCTTCAGTAAAAACCATTTTTAGAGAGGTATAATCGAAGAAACCGGTCACAGGACGGCAGTAAACACGCTATTTTCGTAGTAGTAAAAAAACTAAGGTTTGTTTGCCCCCTAGACATCCCAGATTGCATTGCGAAAAAAGATGGCGGCAACAACAGGAAAGAGGTCTATTACCAAACCATCCCGGTTCTCACAAATCGCAATTCATCGGAATTAGGACACGTGCTGAACATTTATGGCGCCGCGCATGTGAAATTATTTTTTGCCGGTAAGATTCAAGCAGAATCAAACAAAATGGTAGGTGCGTTGAATCATAGATTATTATTGCAAAGGAACCTGCTAGTGTTCATAGCTCTCTTAAGGAAGAAGATAAAACTGCTCAATCAACGGAAAACAAATAAAAAGAAGAGATTCTGGGTGAGAAATATTTTCCAGCAGCGTAAAACGTTTGGGCACTTTCATGCACTCATTTAAGAGCTGAGGATTCATGACAGGGAGTACTTCTTCAGGTAAATCAATGCAATCAAATTCACCAACAAGCTTTTGCCTTGTGGTTATCTTTGTAATATTTGAAACAATATAGTCTTAAATATCGTTTTTCACATTTGTTTTATTTAAAAATGATTCATATTTTTTTCATCAAACATTAAGATTCTTGAGGATGAGTCCTGAACGATTTGAGCATTTGTTACAACTTGTTGGACCCTACATGCAAATCAAGCAGTGCAGGAGCAGAGAACCAATATCCAATGCCGAAAGACTTGCTCTAACAATAAGATATCTTGCAAGTGGAGATTCTCAACAATCAGTATCATTTAATTTCCGGGTGAGCAGATCAAGTGTATGCAGTATTATAAGAGAAACTTGTCAGAGCATTTGGGATGCTGTTAGTGGTCCATATCTAAAACCACCAACCTCACAACAAGATTGGGAAAGAATTGCAGATGGGTTTTTCAATAAATGGAACTTCACAAATTGTTTAGGGGCTTTGGATGGCAAGCATATTGCCATAGAATGTCCTGGCTACAGTGGCTCTGAATATTATAACTATAAAGGGTTTTTCAGCATTGTTTTGATGGCAATGAGTGATGCTAAAAACTGTTTCACCTTTGTTAATGTTGGAAACTATGGGAAGGAAAATGATGCTCAAATTTTCAATAATTCTGATATTGGCAAGGCATTTAATGCTAATGAAATGAATATCCCAAGTCCAACAATTGTGGATGGACATGAACTTCAGTATGTGATATTGTCAGATGAAATTCTTGCACTTAAGCCATGGCTGCTGAAGCCTCTTCTTGGTAAGGGTCTTACCAACTCCCAAGCTGTTTTTAACTACAGGCTGAGCAGAGCACGCAGAACCATAGAGAACTACTTTGGAATACTTGCTGCAAGATGGCATATTTTCCGGAGACCAATTAGAGCATCGCCAGAAGTAGTCGATCAAATAACTGCATGTGCATGCTTACATAATTATTTAAGGCTTACTAACAATCCACAGTATCTACCATCCGGATTTACAGACACTGGAGTTGCATCAGGAAACATTGTTGCAGGTGACTGGAGGACAGAGGTTCATGCTGAATCTAGTGAATGAAGCCATATTAAGTGCTCAAACTTGGGATCTTTAGATACATCAGCTGCACCAGCTCCAGATGCCCCCTTCCTTTTATCAAATACTTGCTGAACTGCGTTCTGATGGATTCGTATCTTTTCTTCACAACATCAACGGGCTCATTCATGCCTTTGACTACAGCTTTCCAGCAATTTTGCTTCTTTGTTTTATCTTTGAAGTCTCGGGATGAACGATTGTAAATGGTCGGGTATTCCTGGATTATACCCATCAGTTCAAAATCGTTCTCCTGGTTTTCTTGCGCCATCTTGAATGAAAAGCCAAACTAAAACGTGACTCGAAGCACAGAATTCGAACTCCTTCATCAATACGAGACTATCAGTCAGTTTTTTATCGTATTTCACGGAATTCTGGTTTTCATATATTTCACTGATCGTAATTTGTCGGAATTCATCCCATTTCATCAGAAGAAACAAATTTTTTTGATTCCTTGGGATGAATTGCGACGAATTAGGATGAATTGCGATCAATTAGGACACGCTGTTTTCATACATTTTGGCTGGTTTTCATAAATCGAAAATGATCCTTATTGATCGTAGACCTTAAATTCCGACGAAATGCGATGAAATACGACATATGAAAACCAGCCTTTACAGAAGCACCACTACACTTACTTGAGAAATTTATGGTTGTCTGATGTCAGCAAGTAGGAGAATTTGCCTTATACATGCTATCATGGGAGTGAAAGATTTCGCGAGAATAAGAACAGGGAAGATAATACGTGGAAAACCTGGGGAGCTGATAGCAGGCGAGACTACATTAGGGTGGACACTCATGGGAACTCTTGGTGAGCAGCAAACAGACAAAACAAACATCATGTGTAGGGAAAAGTGGCCGCTGACCTCAGTTTTAGAGATGACCTTCCATCTTGCTTCTTATTTGCTTTATTTTCTATTTAGAGGGTTGCCTATTGAGGTGTTGATTTATTTTTTTTTTGTCTGGGGTGCTTTATTGTGTTGTTATGACCTTTGGTGAGTCAGAGTTACAGTTCAGATGTACGGATCACTCTGTGAAAAAAGAACAGATGAGCAGATCTACCGGGAATCCAGATGAACGAACGAACCTAGAAGTGAAATAAAAAAGATCGTACAAGAAGAGAAGAACTCAGGTGACAAGTAACCATTCATATATCTAAAGAACATTCAATTTGAAGAACTCTTGAACGGATAGAAGATCTTAATTGATATTTTTGATGTAGTATTAGGCCAAGGTTAAACGTCGCTCTTCTCATGCGCCGAACCTATTACTTGAATAAGGCACATGAAAACGGCTCTGGAGCAACTTCAAATTTAATGTTGCTCTTTTCATGCGCCGAACCCAATGTATTAATTAAAAATACTGTAAAGTAATTTGTTTTCCGCTTAAATGAGGCAGGGCATGCGCAGGAATGATTTTTCGTCACTTGGCGCCAATTACAAGGCAGGAATGATTTTTCGTCACTTGGCGCCAATTACAAGGCAGGAATAAAATGGCATCTTGTATTCCCAAAACCGACTTCTGTTCCAAGTGTACAAAAGAGACCAAATATGTTTGCATGAATTGCAGAATTCCTATTTGTAACGTGTGCAGTTATGCAGAAGAGAATGACGACAAGCCAGGATGGTCGTCCAAGAAAAGCGTGACAGTGGATATTGCGGCAAATGAAATACCGGACAAAAGGACCACGAAAATATCATCCAGGTTTGTGGTTTATGTGTAAATAATACACACTTGCTGACAATTTTGAATAAAGCAGTGTTAAAAAAAACATTTTGGAGAAAGCCAGAGATGTATCCAAGAATAATATGTCCAATAAAATTATTTTAAAGGAAACGTGGCTTCGGGTTTTGGAGTAATAAGAATATTCAAGCTCAGGGTCATCCAATTTTTGAGAAAATCGTAAGGATATTGCTTGGTTTTAGCTGACAAATCCATTTAAGAGTGTCATTTCTATCTGAAACCATACCAGATTTGAAATAACAAGCAATAATTTAAGAATATAATAAGGCCTAACAAGGATATTTCTTAAGAATATCAAGCCTGGACGTAATTGAAGGTATTCCTATACCAATAAATGAGTTTATATCAGTGCCACCAATAATAAAATTAGACTAACAGTATATACTGGCATCAAGAATTTTTTAATGATAATTTATCTTCTTTCACTTCAGGATAAATACCACAACCCTTCAATATGAAAGTCATGATGAGAGTCTGGCAAGTGGAGATGAAGATGCTGTTGTATCTTTAAGGAATTTTCTAAATACTCCAGTGATCCGTTTGCGTTCAAGTCGAGATCACAGTAAAAAAACATCGGAAAGCAGTGAACTCAATTTAATAATTTTCACATCCAACTTTTAGAAACTGAATAACATCAAGGCAAAACAAACGACGTTCTAAAACACCTTAGAAACATGAAACAAAGTATTCTAAAGGTTCATTGACGATAATTCAACAATAAGGTGACAAGTCCTTTTGTAATTCAACACACGATGCCGCAGTTCTTTTCTTGTTAAATCAGCAGCATCGCAGCGCAACTACACACAACACCTCCCCACCTAGCCTTGAAGTTCAAGGCGAAGGCGAGAAAATCTTCTTAGGCTTAGGGGCAAGTTTTGATCTTCGTGGGTTGTGAGGACCGTACTCTGGTGTAGCTGGCCTTCTTTCGGTGGCAGATCCTGGCAGTTCCACGGAAGTAGCAGCGCTAATCAGAGGTGGAGTTGCTCTCTCTGTAGACGGCGAAGGAGGAACTCCGGGATCATCATCTTCTACTGAAGCATAACGCGGCTGCAACTTCTCAAGGTGTCGTCTCCAAGTAGGGCCTTTTGGCTGTACTCGAACATTGAAAGATCGAGAGCCTTTGCGCTTGATGATTACAGCTGGCACCCAACGACCTTCTTTGTCTCTTCTAGGACCAAAGTAGAGGGCGTAGACAGGATCTTCGACTTTATAAGATGTTACTACTTTAGAGATAATCTCTTTCTGCTGGGATTTGGTAGCCTCTCTCGCTTGTTTTCCCTGGGCTGTATGCGCTGGAGACGGTAATAGAGTATCAATCTTGGTTCTAATTTGACGTGAATTCAGCAGTTCACTCGGAGAATACCCACTGGAGTTGGGAGTTCTGCGAAACTGCATGAGGAATTCTTGCCGGGCTTTTCTGGGAGGAAGACTTGACTTCTTGAGTGCCTGCTTGAAAGTTTGCACAAGTCGTTCAGCTGCTCCAAGTTCAGTCGCTCTTTACACCAAGTCTGGAATTCGACTGACATGAATGCAGAAGCGTTATCTGTTACTAAGGTGTGTGGGTAACCGAAATGCGCAAAGTCCTGCTCCAATAGGTCAACCGTAGCTTTGGCTGAAACAGACTGTGTTGGATGGATGCATGGGTATTTAGAATATGCATCTGTAAGCAGCAACCAGTTTGTACCCATGAAGTTGATCGCATGGTCAAGGTGTAATCTGCTCCAGGGTTTCTCTGGAAGCATCCATGGGTGAATTGCAGGTTTGGCTGGTCTGTTCTGATGCTGACCGCAAGGTATGCAGTGTCTGCATATGGCCTCAATATCCTCATCGATGTTTGGCCAATAGACAGCCGTGCGAGCCAGTTGCTTCATTCGCTGCATTCCAAAGTGTCCTAGGTGAAGAAGTCCTAGAACGTTTCTTCTCATGCTTGCTGGAATCACCACTCTCCACCCATGGACTAAACAACCATTACATATGGACAGTAAAGTAGCAACCTGTCGGAATCTGTGCATTTCCGTTCCTTCATCGTTCTTCTTTGGTTGCCAGCCTTCTCGAATGAATCTCATTACCATTGAGATTATTGGATCCTTTGCTGACTCTCTTGCAAGAGAACCTTGTTCTGCTGGAGTGACTTTCTCGTCGATTGTCTGTATCTGGCAGACCATTAATGTGTCATCTACACTTTCCTCCTCATCAAATTGTGAATCTTCCTGCAGAGATAGACGACTGAGAGCGTCAGCATTAGCGTGATCCTTAGTCTTCCTGAATTCAATCTTGTTGTTGAATTGGCTTAACATTAGAGCCCAACGAGCCAGTCGGTTAGCAGCCATTAGAGGACCATCTTTTCCTGGCCCAAATAAGGCTAACAGTGGTCGATGATCTGTGACCAGTACAAACTTCCGTCCAAATAGGTACTGGTAGAACTTCTTCAATCCAAACACAATTGCCAGTGCTTCTTTTTGGATTTGGCTATAGTTCCTTTGACTTTCTGTGAGAGTTTTGAAGACGTTGGCAATTGGGCGCTCGCTTCCATCTGGAAAACGATGAAATAATACGGCTCCAATTCCACTGTTTGAAGCATCGCATGCCAGACCTAGGGTGTGCTTCTCTTCAAAATGAACCAGGACATTCTTTGAAGAAAGCAAGTCTTTCAGACGTTGGAAAGACTTTTGGTGTTCTTGTTGCCATTTCCACTTGACCGTCTTCTTTGTCAGCTTGTACAAAGGCTCTGCTATTGTAGCCAGTTCTGATGGTAGGAATTTGGCATAGAACTAGACAGATCCTAAGAAAGCTTTAAGACTTGATACGTTTGTAGGAGCTGTCATTTTAAGAACAGCATCTACCTTAGGACCTTTTGCGATTCCTTGTTGTGACAGTAGATGTCCCAAATACTCAACATATGGCTGGGCAAAGTGATATTTTTCCTGTTGACAACGGAGACCTTTGTCTTGCAGTCTTTGGAGCAAACGCCGAAGATTGCTCAGGTGGTCCTCAGCATCAATCCCGCTTACAAGGATGTCATCCAGATAGGTAGCCACACCAGGAAGGTCTACGGTGAGCTGATCCATGATCTGTTGAAAGTATCGGGGGGCAGATTTGATACCAAATGGAAGTCTTTTCTGCAAAAGCACTCCCTTAAAGTGCTAAGTGCTAGTCTTCGCTGACTTTCCGGCGCAAGCTTGATTTGGTTATATGCATCTGCCAAGTCAATTTTGGTGAATCCATATCCTCCTCCTAATCTTCTCATAAGATCCTCGGGGAGAGGAAGCGGATGACGATGATCCTCCAGTTGATGGTTGACTGTGACAGAATAATCCCCACAGACTCTGATCTTGGGTTTCTTTTGTCCTGGGAGCACAGCCTTCTTGATAGGAACCACTGGAGTCCCAAATTGACAAAATTGTGTGGCTTCCCATACTCCTTTTGTTATACCCTTCTGATATTCTTCTTCCAAATCAGCTTCCATGGCAAATGGAACTGGCCGTGCTTTCCTGAAGATAGGCTGGACATTGGGCTTAAACTTTACTTCGAGTTCATAGTCCTTGAGGCATCCTAATTCCGGTTTCCATAAATCTTTAAATTCATTGCACAATTTCTTGCATTTCTCCTGTAGTTTGATGTCGGCCTTTAGATTGCTAAAGACTGCATGGCATGATTCGACATCGTTGAGTGCTTGGTCTACAGAAATGCCCAGCTCCTTAGTAGCAGTTCGTCCCAATAGGTTAAGTTCTGGGATTTCTGACACTGTATACTTGATATCACGTGTCTCCTCAGCCACCTGTGTTGACGTTTTGGCGACGAACGTACCAATGATTGGTAAACTATGTTTACTTGCTGATTCATAGTGTAAATCAGGCTTCTGAAGATTTGGACTTCCCAAATCCTACCATGTCTGCTTTGAAATGAAGTTCCCATTCGTTGCAGTATCCAGTTCCATTGTGCATGTTTGCCCTTGGATCTTGATAGGTACTTCCAGCTTTGGCAAGGATCTTTCATTCACAGCGGTAACAAGCTGATTTGCCTGTCTTGGACTTGGTTTCCATTGCTTTGTTAGAGGGCCGTAGAGCGACCTTGTGTACAGATTTTGGCCTAGCCCCATAAACCGTTTCTTTAGCCATTTTAGCTGCATCCTGTTTCTGTGGCAATTTCAATAGCCCTAGCAAAATCCAGTTCGTCGTCCTTGACCTTAAAGAGGGCTTTTAGCACTGCCTCATTGTTTACAGAACAAATAAAACGAGATCTGAGTGCTTCATCCTGAGGATCCTTGATGGATGCAAAACCACAGGTAGCAGCATCTTGGCGAATACGTGCCACAAGCTCCTGTAGCGTTTCACCTGGCTTTCTGTGCATATCACTCCAAAACTTGAAGGGTTCGTGTACAACAAATCGTTTGGGGTCATATTGCGTCTTCATGAAATTTACAATTTCATCCATGCTAAGATCATTAATTTGCTTGGGTGGATTCTGCTGTTTTGCCAAATTTCCCAGTAACCGGTAAACATCCTTAGATTGATTAATTAGGAAAATTTGAGCCTTTCTATCGTCATCAACATTATGTGCACCAAAAAATGTCAAAAATCTATCGTAGTAGTCTGGCCACAATTCACTTGTAGAATCAAATGGTTCGAAAACAGGTACTGAAGGTAATGTAGAAGTAAAACGTGCAGTTCCTGATTCTAAAAAAAACATTGTATGGAGAAGAGCCTTCATTTGTTCTTGATGAGCTGCCGCTTGAGCTTCCATATGTTTTTGCTGATTTGCAATTTGCAATTGCATTAATTCGATTAATTTTGCAGTTTCAGACATGTTGATAATAGCTTAGCTTAAAATCGAACGTGAACGTAAAATCTAATACCGTGCTTACCGGATTATTGAAGCTGTATAAAAAAAAGTGGAATACGACCTGTTGATTTTCTTAGGTGAGTTATTCGTAAAATGATGATAGCATCCTGTCGACTGCGCCAATTAACTCCTGTTGTATCTTTGAGGAATTTTCTAAATACTCCAGTGATCCGTTTGCGTTCAAGTCGAGATCACAGTAAAAAAACATCGGAAAGCAGTGAACTCAATTTAATGATATTCACATCCAACTTTTTAAAAACTGAATAACATCAAGGCAGAACAAACAACGTTCTAAAACACCTTAGAAACATGAAACAAAGTATTCTAAAGGTTCATTGACGATAATTCAACAATAAGGTGACAAGTCCTTTTGTAATTCAACACACGATGCCGCAGTTCTTTTCTTGTTAAATCAGCAGCATCGCAGCGCAACTACACACAACACCTCCCCATCTAGCCTTGAAGTTCAAGGCGAAGGCAAGAACATCTTCTTAGGCTTAGGGGCCCTGTTTTGATCTTCGTGGGTTGTGAGGACCCTACTCTGGTGTAGCTGGCCTTCTTTCGGTGGCAGATCCTGGCAGTTCAACGGAAGTAGCAGCGCTAGTCAGAGGTGGAGTTGCTCTCTCTGTAGACGGCGAAGGAGGAACTCCGGGATCATCATCTTCTACTGAAGCATAACGCGGCTGCAACTTCTCAAGGTGTCGTCTCCAAGTAGGGCCTTTTGGCTGTACTCGAACATTGAAAGATCGAGAGCCTTTGCGCTTGATGATTACAGCTGGCACCCATCGACCTTCTTTGTCTCTTCTAGGACCAAAGTAGAGGGCGTAGACAGGATCTTCGACTTTATAAGATGTTACTACTTTAGAGATAATCTCTTTCTGCTGGGATTTGGTAGCCTCTCTCGCTTGTTTTCCCTGGGCTGTATGCGCTGGAGATGGTAATAGAGTATCAATCTTGGTTCTAATTTGACGTGAATTCAGCAGTTCACTCAGAGAATACCCACTGGAGTTGGGAGTTCTGCGAAGCTGCATGAGGAATTCTTGCCGGGCTTTTCTGGGAGGAAGACTTGACTTCTTGAGTGCCTGCTTGAAAGTTTGCACCAGTCGTTCAGCTGCTCCATTAGTGGCAGGATGGTATGGAGCTCCGGTGAGATGGACAATGCCTCGCTCTTTACACCAAGTCTGGAATTCGACTGACATGAATGCAGAAGCGTTATCTGTTACTAAGGTGTGTGGGAAACCGAAATGCGCAAAGTCCTGCTCCAATAGGTCAACCGTAGCTTTGGCTGAAACGGACTGTGTTGGATGGATGCATGGGTACTTAGAATATGCATCTGTAAGCAGCAACCAGTTTGTACCCATGAAGTTGATCGCATGGTCAAGGTGTAATCTGCTCCAGGGTTTCTCTGGAAGCATCCATGGGTGAATTGCAGGTTTGGCTGGTCTGTTCTGATGCTGACCGCAAGGTATGCAGTGTCTGCATGTGGCCTCAATATCCTCATCGATGTTTGGCCAATAGACAGCCGTGCGAGCCAGTTGCTTCATTCGCTGCATTCCAAAGTGTCCTAGGTGAAGAAGTCCCAGAACGTTTCTTCTCATGCTTGCTGGAATCACCACTCTCGACCCATGGACTAAACAACCATTACATATGGACAGTAAAGTAGCAACCTGTCGGAATCTGTGCATTTCCGTTCCTTCATTGTTCTTCTTTGGTTGCCAGCCTTCTCGAATGAATCTCATTACCATTGAGATTCTTGGATCCTTTGCTGACTCTCTTGCAAGAGAACCTTGTTCTGCTGGAGTGACTTTCTCGTCGATTGTCTGTATCTGGCAGACCATTAATGTGTCATCTACACTTTCCTCCTCATCAAATTGTGAATCTTCCTGCAGAGATAGACGACTGAGAGCGTCAGCATTAGCGTGATCCTTAGTCTTCCTGAATTCAATCTTGTTGTTGAATTGGCTTAACATTAGAGCCCAACGAGCCAGTCGGTTAGCAGCCATTAGAGGACCATCTTTTCCTGGCCCAAATAAGGCTAACAGTGGTCGATGATCTGTGACCAGTACAAACTTCCGTCCAAATAGGTACTGGTAGAACTTCTTCAATCCAAACACAATTGCCAGTGCTTCTTTTTGGATTTGGCTATAGTTCCTTTGACTTTCTGTGAGAGTTTTGAAGACGTTGGCAATTGGGCGCTCGCTTCCATCTGGAAAACGATGAAATAATACGGCTCCAATTCCACTGTTTGAAGCATCGCATGCCAGACCTAGGGTGTGCTTCTCTTCAAAATGAACCAGGACATTCTTTGAAGAAAGCAAGTCTTTCAGACGTTGGAAAGACTTTTGGTGTTCTTGTTGCCATTTCCACTTGACCGTCTTCTTTGTCAGCTTGTACAAAGGCTCTGCTATTGTAGCCAGTTCTGATGGTAGGAATTTGGCATAGAACTAGGCAGATCCTAAGAAAGCTTTAAGACTTGATACGTTTGTAGGAGCTGTCATTTTAAGAACAGCATCTACCTTAGGACCTTTTGCGATTCCTTGTTGTGACAGTAGATGTCCCAAATACTCAACATATGGCTGGGCAAAGTGACATTTTTCCTGTCGACAACGGAGACCTTTGTCTTGCAGTCTTTGGAGCAAACGCCGAAGATTGCTCAGGTGGTTCTCAGCATCAATCCCGCTTACAAGGATGTCATCCAGATAGGTAGCCACACCAGGAAAGTCTACGGTGAGCTGATCCATGATTTGTTGAAAGTATCCGGGGGCAGATTTGATACCAAATGGAAGTCTTTTCTGCAAAAGCACTCCCTTATGAGTGCTAAGTGCTAGTCTTCGCTGACTTTCCGGTGCAAGCTTGATTTGGTTATATGCATCTGCCAAGTCAATTTTGGTGAATCCATATCCTCCTCCTAATCTTCTCATAAGATCCTCGGGGAGAGGAAGCGGATGACGATGATCCTCCAGTTGATGGTTGACTGTGACAGAATAATCCCCACAGACTCTGATCTTGGGTTTCTTTTGTCCTGGGAGCACAGCCTTCTTGATAGGAACCACTGGAGTCCCAAATTGACAAAATTGTGAGGCTTCCCATACTCCTTTTGTTATACCCTTCTGGTATTCTTCTTCTAAATCAGCTTCCATGGCAAATGGAACTGGCCGTGCTTTCCTGAAGATAGACTGGACATTGGGCTTAAACTTTACTTCGAGTTCATAGTCCTTGAGGCATCCTAATTCCGGTTTCCATAAATCTTTAAATTCATTGCACAATTTCTTGCATTTCTCCTGTAGTTTGATGTCGGCCTTTAGATTGCTAAAGACTGCATGGCATGATTCGACATCGTTGAGTGCTTGGTCTACAGAAATGCCCAGCTCCTTAGTAGCAGTTCGAGCTGATTCATAGTGTAAATCAGGCTTCTGAAGATTTGGACTTCCCAAATCCTTCCATGTCTGCTTTGAAATGAAGTTCCCATTCGTTGCAGTATCCAGTTCCATTGTGCATGTTTGCCCTTGGATCTTGATAGGTACTTCCAGCTTTGGCAAGGATCTTTCATTCACAGCGGTAACAAGCTGATTTGCTTGTCTTGGACTTGGTTTCCATTGCTTTGTTAGAGGGCCGTAGAGCGACCTTGTGTACAGATTTTGGCCTAGCCCCATAAACCGTGTCTTTAGCCACTTTAGCTGCATCCTCTGTTTCTGTGGCAATTTCAATAGCCCTAGCAAAATCCAGTTCGTCGTCCTTGACCTTAAAGAGGGCTTTTAGCACTGCCTCATTGTTTACAGAACAAATAAAACGAGATCTGAGTGCTTCATCCTGAGGATCCTTGATGGATGCAAAACCACAGGTAGTAGCATCTTGGCGAATACGTGCCACAAGCTCCTGTAGCGTTTCACCTGGCTTTCTGCGCATATCACTCCAAAACTTGAAGCGTTCATGTACAACAAATCGTTTGGGGTCATATTGCGTCTTCATGAAATTTACAATTTCATCCATGCTAAGATCATTAATTTGCTTGGGTGAATTCTGCTGTTTTGCCAAATTTCCCAGTAACCGGTAAACATCCTTAGATTGATTAATTAGGAAAATTTGAGCCTTTCTATCGTCATCAACATTATGTGCACCAAAAAATGTCAAAAATCTATCGTAGTAGTCTGGCCACAATTCACTTGTAGAATCAAATGGTTCGAAAACAGGTACTGAAGGTAATGTAGAAGTAAAACGTGCAGTTTCTGATTCTGAAAAAGACATTGTATGGAGAAGAGCCTTCATTTGTTCTTGATGAGCTGCCGCTTGAGCTTCCATTTGTTTTTGCTGATTTGCAATTTGCAATTGCATTAATTCGATTAATTTTGCAGTTTCAGACATGATAATAGCTTCGCTTAAAATCGAACGTGAATAAAATCTAATACCGTGCTTACCGGATTATTGAAGCTGTATAAAAAAAGTGGAATACGACCTGTTGATTTTCTTAGGTGAGTTGTTTGTAAAATGATGATAGCATCCTGTCGACTGCGCCAATTAACTCCTGTTGTATCTTTGAGGAATTTTCTAAATACTCCAGTGATCCGTTTGCGTTCAAGTCGAGATCACAGTAAAAAAACATCGGAAAGCAGTGAACTCAATTTAATGATATTCACATCCAACTTTTTAAAAACTGAATAACATTAAGGCAAAACAAACAACGTTCTAAAACACCTTAGAAACATGAAACAAAGTATTCTAAAGGTTCATTGACGATAATTCAACAATAAGGTGACAAGTCCTTTTGTAATTCAACACACGATGCCGCAGTTCTTTTCTTGTTAAATCAGCAGCATCGCAGCGCAACTACACACAACAGATGCAATGCTTAATATCTTCAAAGGCAAGAAAAGCAAAGAGAAGAAGAAGCCAGGTAGAAAGGCACAATGGCAAGAAAGTCTGTTGAATGATCTGATAGACATTATTGCAAATGATGATTACTTTAAGAAAAAACTCATTTTTACAAACACAAGAAATCAAAAGAATGGGGAAATATACCAAAAAGCCCTAACAGAGTTAAAAAGCCGTTCATCGATACTAAATGAAGAATGCCCTTACACAGCTATACAACTAAGGACAAAATTCAAGAAGTCTGTGGCTGAATGCAAAAAGGCAGCCTCGTTGATAAAGACTGGAAGTGGAATTAAACGCTTCCAGAATGATCATGGGTATGGCACTTGGTTCAACCAATTGTTTGCTTTAGTAAAGACAAGAGAATCAAGCAATGGAACCCCCTGCCATTGCTCAATCTGATGAGCAATCACCTATACCTTCTGGTGCATCACCAGCTACATCATCAGACTCACAAGAGTTATTTGTGCCGGTGCCAGTCAAAAAAAGAAAAACAAGAAAGGAAGGCCAATTACATGATCTGATGGAAATGATGAATGAACTTGTTGAAAAAGATCCAATGAGTGATTTTTTGGCCTTTGCTAGAGAAGAAGCAGAGAAAACCAGACAGCACGAACTGAAACTTGTCCAACTTTCGATCAAGACACAAAACCCACCACAGCAAGCTAACTATGCTAACATTCAGGGTCAACAACTTATGGACAACTTTTCTTCCTATTATCAATTTTAAAGTTAACATAGTAAATCATTAGACATATACAAATAATGATCATTTCTGAACATTAACAAGAATAACATAATTAGAAATACTTCAAAGCCTTTAGTGATTCTATTTCATAATAAAGTTTCAACAAAATTTATAAAAGTTTGGAATATACAGTACAGGTTTGGCAAGACATACATTTTTGCTATCAAGCCCCTTATGTACAGTTGCATCTACAGTCGACTCTCGTTATTACGGACACCATCAGGACCAAAATGTTGCGTCCACAATAACGAGAGTCCATAATAGCGGGATGAGAAAAAAATCACTAGTTTATTGGTTGAAAAATTATTTAATCAATAATTTTTTAATCAATAGCAATCGTGTAATTTTGTTAACAGAGATTTGTAGTGCTGGAGTTTATAAATTTTGTATCATTTTGTAGTTTGTAGTTTTATTGTTGTAAAAAGTACTCTTCAAGTGTCGTCTGGTGTGATTGCTTTTTCAGTGCATGTGCTGCAACTTTACTACTGAGGCATGCGAATTCACTTGCTATCGTCGCAAGACCACGCTGGATGAGAAAAACTTCTATGTCTCTCACCGACCTTGCAACATCGTGATAGCTCTTCAAGCTGGTGGTCGGAGTGACTTCATGTATATCATTATCATCATTATCATCGTCATCATCATCATCATCATTATCATCTGATATAACCACTTCCACTTGCCCATTTATCATTAAAGAATCTAGCAGTTCCTTTTCATTAACCATGCAGTAGCATATAGGCAGCTCGGTATCTGATAGCAGGTATGTATATGGAGTGATGGTGGTTTCGGGTGAAACTTCTTTAATTAGATTTTCGGGATCTTCATCGATGTCATCAAGGTCACTGAAGGGATCTGCCTCCTCGTCTTCTATCAGTGTATTGCTGGAAATTCCCCCAGAATTGAAACACTTACTGGTTGTCACTTTAACATTATGCCATGCTTCCCCCATCCAATTCATTGCCTGTAATACGTTGAGTGATTTGCTGATCTCTGAGACGTTCCTTTCACTTGAGGCCATTGCGATGATGAAGCGTAGCAAAAGCTTTCTATAATGAACTTTGAAGTTTTGAATAATGCCGAGATCAAGAGGTTGCAACTCAGATGTGCAATTTACAGGAAAAAACACGAGCTTGACGTTCGAGTAGCGTCCCTTCAAATCATACGGATGGCAACCAGCTCTTTCCAAGACTTCATTGTATCCACTGCAACATCAGCAGATTCTCCGCAAACTTTGTGTTGTGAAAGATTGTGTCGTTCTTTGAATCTTGTCAATCAACCACTCGAGGCTTTGAAATCAATGTAACCTAGCTTTTCGGCAACTTGAGATGCAAATTCCTGGATCATTGGACCATCAACTAGAATTAGTTGATCATTCTTGTTTTTATACCATTCCCAGACAGCATCGTTTAAATCTGAAAACTGAGAAGTACAGTTTCGTTTCTTTCCTTGAGGAAGTCCTTTTTCATATTGTTCTCTTACTGATACCTTGCTTTTTATGATGTTACTTATTTGCGTCTTTCCACACATGTATTTCTCGGCTAATTTTCTTATTCCTAAAGAACCATTAGTACTTCAACGAGAACCAGAAAATGGTAGAGACAGAAATGCTGTGGCAATTATTGAAGAAAATGGGCGAATTCTTGGGCACATCCACTTTGAATTATCTCAAATTGTTTCTTCTTTTTTGAAACGAGAAAACAACAGTGGGGTTGCAGTTATTTGTGGCAAGCGAGTAAACAGAGAGGCTGGATTGGGACTGGAGATTCCAGTTATGTTTAAATTTTATGGGAAAGCTAAAATTCCGCGGAAATAGATTGTACAATGGATGCTTAAGATCGACACCTAATTAACAATATTCTTAATTAACACTTAATCTGACAGTTATATTCAGCATGTGTCCGTTCTATCGAGAGTTGAATATTTTAAATGTTCAAATGGGACCACACGTAGTGTCCGCATTTCTGTAATAGCGAGAGTCCGTTATAGCGAGAATTACGTTCAGTCATTTCTTTGTATTTCAGTCGGGGATTTTTTTGTGTCCGTAATAGGGGGGTGTCCGTTATATCGGGGTGTCCGTAAGGCGAGAGTTGACTGTACCTGGTTTGGGTTCGGCACATGAGAAGAGCGACGTTTAACCTAGGCCTTAGTGTAACTGGTTGATCTGTCCTTTTCTATATCTTTATACAGTCCTCTTACGATTAATGATTATATTGGAATCTATTTGAATCTTTGGAAAGTATCGACCCTTTCAGGTATTCTATTCTGCTAGCTAGGTGGGCGTTTCTAGTCACCTTGCCCGAATTTTGAATCTTATGCAGAAAATAATCTATATCAGGCACATAGTCATTCAGAATCCAGGATCCATTGAAAAAGAGCGCAAGCAGTTATGGGAACTTCATGTTCTGGGGGTTGAAGACGGGAGCAAAAACATCTATGAAAAAGTTGCCAACAACATCAGCCAGAATGAAGAAGGAAGACACACAGTAAGACTGCCTTGGAAGAAAGGGAATTACTTTCTGCCAGAAAACAGGCAGCTCTGTGAAACAAAACTGTGAAATCAGCATCAGAAGCTCAAACGAATGCCAGACATTCTTGAGAAGTATGACGAAATTGTAAAGACGCAGATTGCAGATGGAATTGTCGAGCCTGTACAGCAGAAGCCAGATGGTGAGTGTCTGAGTCACATGCCACATCACCCATTCATCTGAAAGGATGCAGAAAATACTTCGTTTTGTTTTCGGACAATTGAAGCTATTGGATGCACGGATTTTGTAAGTAATTAATGAATTATTTTAAACTATTGGACATATATCGAACTATACGAATGAGGGTTAGCATTATCCTTTGTCGCTGTATCGTTTTGTATACCAAACTTATATCCTAAGAAGTATGTATTCTCGTTTTAGTTACCGTATTTATTCAGTAAGGCATATGAGTCAAGTTGGACACTCAGTCTATAGTACTTACTGTGGTTATCGATCGCCAAAAGAGTAATGACTACCTTTGAGGGCGTGACAGAAAAAAATGCTTTCTCGAGCGAACTGCAAGATTAATTGTCAACAAAAACACACGGAAAGCACACTTATGACAGATATGGCAGTACTTCAAGCAGAGCAAGAAGCAGCAATGGCTACTGCCGAGAAAATGGCAAACGTAACTGCAGATCTGGAAGGTGAAAACGAACTTCAACCAGATACAGTGCCAATTGATTCTATTCAAAGAACAGAGGACTTCGTAAGAATCCATGCTCAAATGAAGCAATTTGCAGTTGATGAAGAGCAGCCTGACACAATAACACTGAATCGAGCAAGACCACCATGCTCTACAACAACAAGGTTTACTCAGCAGCCCGTAATGAAGGCAAAGCCTACTCCAAGGCAACATTCTTCGCAGCATCAGCCATCAATTCAGCAGGTTTTCCGTCCCCAGACATCTCTGCCAGCACCTGCAGGTCTGACACAGCACTCTGGTTTCAACCCGACACTCAGCATGCATGTACCAAGTACCACACGATGACAGCCTTTGCCAGCAACCGTTGAAGTTCCCAACAAATTTGAGCAGAAACAGCCTGACGCCTTCTCAACTCTGACAAAACACCTCATGAAAAGGGCGCTGATCTCAACTGCCCTCCTCAAATTTGATGATAACCCAGCAAATTATAGAGCAAGGATTGCATCCTTCAAATCAGCAACTGTGAAGACCTTGAACTCACAGCAGCACAAGAGCTGAACCTTGTGATGAAATTGCTAGGGGAGAAGTCCTCCAGAACAATAGTGCCGCTGCAGGCAATCAATATCGAAAAGCCATAGGTTGGCCTGCAAATTGTATGGGCAACCTTAGAGAAGAGATATGGGAGTGCCAAGGTGATAGAAGATAATTTGCTGACGAGATTGGAAACATTTCCAAAATTCAACACCAAAGACCGTGAGAAGTTGCAGCAATTGTCATAGCTACTGCTAGAAGTCTGAACTGCAAATGACAACGGCGTGTACAAAGGAGTAGCCGTTCTTGATTCACCGAAATGCCATTGTAAGATAGTAGAAAAGCTACCTTACCCCTTGCAAGGAAGATAGATGAAAGTAGGATCGTCATATATAAGGGAAAATTTATGCTGTGTTCCCGCCTTTTAAAGTCTTTGTCAACTTCATTGGCATGGAAGAAACAATGTCAGTTTCATTATATCAACCACAAACGTAGAGAAGCTGACATCCTCAAAACCATTCTACAACACCGTGGCCAGTACAAGCAAGACTACAACTGTTCCTAGCTCAGGACTGCCGTTGGAGACTGATCCAGCAAAGACATGCATCATCCACAATGCCAGCCATGCTCTTCGAGACTGTAGAGTGTTTCAAAAGAAACCAATCAATGAAGGGAAACATATCCTCATGAAGAACAAGATTTGCTGCAAGTGCTGCTTGTCCATGACTCATCAGGCCAGAGACTGTAAAGAACCCATACAATGCTTGATATGCAGCATTGAGAGGCATATATCCGCCATGCAAATTGGCTTTACTCGAAGTCCCGCTTCTCGGCAAGAAGACGGTGGGGAGGACATGACCACACAACATCAGAAGCACAACATCAAGAGCCACCAGCAGCAACCGCAGTCAGCAACGCCTGTACATCTGTGTGCAAAAATATACCAGGAGGCAGATCATGCTCAAAGATATGCAAAGTTGAAGTACTGAAGGACAGCAATGGAAAATCCAGTATGGTTTACACCATCATTGATGACCAGAGTAACTCGAACCTGGCCAAGCCAGTACTGTTTGATAAGCTGGCTGTTTTGGGAGATGCACCAGGGTACAGGATGAAAACATGTGCGGGAGAAAAATTCATAAAAGGAAGAAGCACAATGTCTCTCAGGGCCAAGTCCTACGATGACAAAGTTGTTATCAAGCTGCGATACGAGGGGCATTCAAAAAGTTTCCGGTTATACTAATACGCGGCAATACTAACTAAACAGTTTTATCTACATTTTTTCAAAGTACTCTCCAGCATTATCTATGCACTTTTTCATGCGCTGGAACCATTTGTGGAACATGTTAGCCCACTCTGTTTGTGGTATAGCCTGGATGTGCTCCAAAATTGCCTCTACTGCAAGATCAGGGGTGTCAAACCTCACCCCACGGAGCTTCGACTTGATAAGAGGGAACACAAAGAAGTCACAGGGAGCCAGGTCTGGACTGTAAGGTGGATGATCTAGCTGTTGTACTTTCTCCATTTGCAGGAATTCCTGTGTAGCGTTTGCTCTGTGCGCTGCAGCGTTGTCATGATGCAGCAGCATCCCACGGTGTCGAGTTCTTGGGCGCCTTTCAGCAACTGCAGCAAGAACACAAGGAAGGCAGTCTCGCACCTACCAGGCAGCAGTAACTGTTCGCTGCGTTACAAGTGGAATGGTTGCCACATGGCCCACACGAGAGACAAAAACTGCAATCATCTGTTTGGCGACGGTGCGGCAACGGGCAAATTTCTGCGGGGGCTTTTGTCCAACTGGGGTCCATTGCTGAGACTGCTGTTTTGTTTCTGGGTCAAAACTGTAAATCCAAGTTTCATCCCCACTGACGATCTCCCAAACAGCGTTTGACCTCCCTCTGTCAAATCTTTCGATCATTTTGCGGCACCATTGCACCCTCTTGCATTTTTGCTCATCTGTCAGCATGTGTGGCACCCATCTTGCAGAAACTTTACTGAGTCCAAGAACATAATGTAGGATGTTGCTGAGTCCAAGAACATCATGTAGGGACTTCCCGATGATATTCCAACACTTTCAGCAATTTGTAGGACCGTTACTCTTGAATCTTCCTCTATCATTCTTCGTACGGCAGCCACTTTGGTTTCTGTTGTTGCTGTTGTTGGACGCCCAGAGTGGGGGTCATCTTCCAAAGAGTTCCTGCCCCTTCGAAATTCCGCAAACCAGTCGTAAACAGTTGTCCTTGAAGGTGCTTCATTTCCAAAGGCAGCCTGAAGTCGTTCAAGGCTTTGCCTTTGATTTAATCCACTTTTAAAGTCATAAAAAATCATAGCCCGCCATTGAGTGCGTTGGAGCTCCATGACTGAATAGTGATTACATCGAGCTATTCACATTTAAAATTCAGCTGTGTTCATGTTTTTCAAGCTATGTAAACATAACTTCCAAAATACGTTATTTACATGATTTCATTTTTAGCAGAAACGTACATTTCTTTATAACAGATTTCTTATATCTGGAAACTTTTTGAATGGCCCTCGTATGTAAGAGAGTGCAGCAACATTCTGGATAACTATCCAGAAATTCCAGTCCCAGACGAAGTGCAGGCCTACCCACACCTAAGCAGCATAACCGAGAAGATGGAGCCAGTTGAGCCTGATGTACCTATCGCACTACGCATTGAGAGGGACGTTCTCCAAGGACACAAAGTCTGGGAGCATAATTGATGGACCAAAAAATGCACCATTCGCACGACGTCTTGATCTTGGGTGGGTCAACATCATAGAAAGCTGCTTACATGCTGCAGCAGCCAGCAATGCTGATTGGTGTCAAAGTCATGTCACAGTATCTGAAGACATATTTGCTACCTCTAGTGCAGACAACGTCCCAGCAAACTCCATTTAAGTCCTGCAATTCATGAGAATTCTTACTACAGAAGCAAATAAAAATACTGCTGGCAACTGGGAGATGCCGCTCCCTTTAAAGCCTGAAATAAATCCATTATGGAACAATTGATCAGTTGCAATGAAGAGGTTCCGAAACGTTACACGCAGGGTGCAGTCAAAACCCAAATTAGCAGAGCAGTATCAAGCCTTTATGCAGAACATGTTTGCCAGTGGCCACGCTGAACCTGCTCCACCCCTAAAGGATGGTCAAGAAGTATTCTACCTTCCATTTTTTGAGGTCTTTTATCCAATGAAGCCGAACAAGATCAGAATTGTCTATGACTCAAGCGACAAGTTCCATGCCGTGTCTTTGAACGATGCCCTCTTAGCTGGACCAGACCTGAACAATACGCTACTTGCAGTCCTTTTACGGTTCAGTAAAGAGCCAGTAGCAGTGATGGCTGACATTTAGCAGATGTTCTACTACTTCTACGTCAGAGAAGAACACCATGACTACTTGAGATTCATTTGGTTTGAAGGTAACGATTTGTCAAAAGAGCCTATAGACTACCGAATAAATGTCCATGTCATTGGCAACAAACCCTCACCATCCGTGGCCATTGGCCTTCTGGCCAAGGCAGCAGAGGAAGGGGCAGCTCAATATGGCGAAGATGCTGCAAACTTTATGAAAATGAACTTCTATGTCGACAGACTCATTGGCACTGCTACTCCAGAAGAAGACATTGATCTTCTGAAAAGAAGCAAGTCCATGTTGCCGGAAAGCAGTATCAATCTGCACAAAGTAGCATTGAACTCTCAGAAGGTCGTGGCTGCATTCAAACACAGAAGACATAGCAGAAGATCTGAAGGATATTGACCTCTCCAAAGACGAGCCACCTTTTCAAAGAAGTCTTGGGATTGTTTCGGACCTAAAAGACAACACGTTCCTTGTTAAAGTTCCTTCAAAGGAGAAACAGTTTAGAAAGAGAGGTTTGCTCTCCATTGTCAACAGCATATATGATCCGTTTGACTTTGTGGCACCAGTCACTCTAGAAGGCAGATTGCTTGTTAGAGAACTGACCACAGGAACAGTGGGATGAGACGATCCAATTGAAGACGAAAAGAAGGTGAAATGGAATGCATGGGTATCATCAATTGAAGCCCCGAACAACTTAATGCTTCCCAGATGTTATACTGACTCGTTGCTGGAAACCGCTACTAGGATGGAGATGGCTATTTTTCGTGATGGATCTACTGTAGCAAATTGGTGCTGTTCGCTATCTGAGAGTTTTTTATGGCACTGTGTGCAAGACAGGCTTTGTTATGGCCAAGTCGAGAGTCGCCCCAAAACCAGCCCACACCATTCCTAGACTTTGTGCTGCAGTTCTGGCTGTAGAATTGGCGGAGACAATCCACAAGGAAATTGACATCCCGCTTCAAGAAACAATGTTCTACACAGACAGCAAAGTTGTCTATGGATATATCAACAATACTTTGTGACGCTTTTAGACATATGTAACTATTAGATTAAACAGGATCAGGCAGTCAACCAGCCCCATCCAATGGCATTATGTACACACTGCTGACAATCCTGCCGATTTTGCTCAGAGACCGTCTTCAGCTTCAAATCTCAAAACCAGCAACTGGTTCGAGGGAACAGCTTTCCTTAAGCACAATCCAGAAAGCGGCAAAGAAGTAGTCAATCAAGGTCCTGGTCAACTCTGATGCCTTGCGCTCTTTTTGTGGCCTTGTTTCCCTGTGATCCAGAGTTTATGCCATGCATAAAAAATGGCGTATGGTTGATAGAGAACAAATTTTGTAGTTCACGTTCTAAATCTAATTTAAGTTTAGACTTAACTCAAAATGGGAGGCCCAAAGAAGCTTGAATGCAGAACGATGATAAACATCAATGAGACAACACTGTTGAGATGGAATGGTTTGAGAAAAGAAGCAAGCACGAATGAAAAACTTCTTTTGCACAATGAGTTTGGGCTATATCTTTTAAACTTAGCCGCTAATCATCTACTCCATCGACAAACAGCCGAAACGATAAAAAGTTCTCCTGGACATATTGATCTGCTACACGAAGGAATTATCACATTCCAACCAATGCAATGTAGATTCAAGGTAAATTTATAATTTTTTTTATTTCCTTCGTTCTCAAACTTTAAATTAATTTATAGTCTATTATAATTAAATCTCATACAGCTAAATTTAATGTTGATGTTTATATCAACAATTCAACTTTACAAGAAGAAGAAACTGTTGAGGCACCTACCAGTATAAGTCTCTTCAAATCACCAAGTGCTTGTTCGACAGGATTGAAGAATTGTAAGTGGAATTATTTATACTGTGTATACTGGAATTTTTTATACTATGAATTACTTATACTGTGTAAATGGTATTAATACTATATCTTTTCTTGCTTTCAGAAGCACAAAACTGTAGTCCATGTGAAATAAATAAGATACCTAGCAAAATAGATAGCATAATTTTGCTAAGAACAAAGAAAGTACTTTATTATTAAGCAAAAAAAGTTTCATTGCGATTTCTATTTAATTCTCTTAGCTTGATCAATAATGGATATTTCATTTAATATTATGACATGTTTGCCTGGAGAATGATCACATAATGAATGCCTGGTGAAATATTGTGTTGGAACATTGATCTCATTATTGCAGTACCTGTTGCTGAATCTACACCAAGATTTCCAAAGCGTGCTCGGACATTGGAGTTTCCAGTAACCATGACTTCTGAACAAACAACTGAAGGTGATTTTGGATCAGACACAAAACAATTTACTCATTCAAACGAGGAAGAAGAATCTTCTAAATCTATTCTTGGTAGCACTCTTGCTGAGAGTTTTCATGCTACTAGAATGAGTAAAATGAATGAAAGTTTTAATTCATTAGAAGGGATCCTTTATCCTCACACAGGTAAATTTTGATACTATTCTATGGATACTTTTTAAGTGAAAATTATTTAACTGTGTTAAAAAAAGATATTTTAACTGTGTTAACAAACATTTCAAGTCTTTCTGCCAAATATGAGAATTTTATTCTTGAAAGTACCTCTGAAAATAACCATGCAAAGTAGGGGCAAAAAAAGGTGTGCATTCAATTATCTGTTATTCGCTTGAGGGTGGCTTCATATTCCCCTTTCCTTCTTCTGGAAACAAATTATCATGAGAATTGCTCTTGAATTTTTTTTCAAGGGCTTGTACCAGTTCTTTTTATGCTTAGATTCACTTTCACATTGCTGTGTACCAGTAATCTAAAAGTCGAGCTATGATTTTTTCCAAAGGTTTTTTCAATACCTCAATTTTTTCCTGAAAGAAAGGTTTCGTTGTTAAGTTATTATTTATCTTTAGTTTTAATTCATTAATTTTTTAGGCAAACTATTTAAGAAACCCCACTTAGAATCAGATTCAACCGTAAACATAAACATAACGAGCGTAAACGCTGTAGGGTAAAAGGTACCACAGAGTGGTTCGCAAGAGTTAAGTTCTAGAGGACTGTATATATTCAGAATAAATGTAAGATAAATAGTTTGATAGTTTGACGAACGAGAGAAATATGGAAAGAAATCACCTGGTTGTCTTTAGAAAACCATAAAATCATCAGAAAAACAGTACAGCAAGAATGATTCGAATAAGATTTAATCTTCGTGAGAATGTCAATACAACGACGTTTTGCAAGAGTTTTTTCGAATGAATGTTTTCAATAGTGTGTAGATACGTCTGTGCGCTAGCGTTTAGATAATAATAATAAGTTCCAATTTGCCACACCTATCAATATCGTAGCCTCGTTTTCATGGTTCGCTCACAAACTAAACCATCTGATCATTTGTCTGACAACTCCTCAAATGATTCAGACAGTCAAAGCACTTCCTCAGATGAATCAAGCTCATATCCAGACGATTCAAGTTCTTTGTTAACTTCTGATAGTGACCTTGAGTTTTGGTCTGATGATGAATTTCTTGAAAATCCCGGGAACCAAATTGATGAAATTCATGATAAAGAGAGAGATTTAAATAGGACCTTTTTAGAAGAACAGGAAATGGAACTTTGCACAACTTTTAATATGGACAACACTATTTTTGCACCTTTTAATAGCAATGTGAAAGAAATAAACAGCAAACTTGAGTCAATGCTGCAAGCAATGTTTAAAGAAGATATGGTTGTATCTGATATTGTGAACCGGGACAGAATTATAGTTACTGTTGAAAAGTTGATTGAACTGAAATGCAACATGTGTAATTTTGCCTTTGCAAATGGCCAAATATGCCAAGAACATGTAAATTTTGACAAAGTAATAAAGGGATCAGTTTGACTTTGAGATGGGAATGTGTCAAAAAGCACAAAGGACTGTGGCGTTCTTCAGAGGAAGTAAATGTAGCAAGTCCTTCACCTGTATTTACAAATGACATTTTGTTAACTGCCTGTGTTGTCATGTCAGGAAATCATTATGGGAAAATTGCATTGCTATCTAAGTTTCTAAAACTTAAGATTCCCAGCCAAAGCACATTCACCAGAAATCAAAGGTTTTTTATCATACCTACCATCTTAGATGCCTGGACTGAGTTAAAGCAAAATACTTCCAGTATTTTGACACTGTACAAAGATTTGTGTCCAATTGGTGATGGCAGGAATGATTCACCAGGTTTCAGTGCCCGGTACTGTGTGTATGTTTTGATGGAACAGTTGACTGGAATCATTATCGATCTAGAAGTTTTGGATAGAAGAAAGACTGGTGGTCACTCTCCGAATATGGAACGTGAAGGGTTGACGAGACTACTAGAAAGACTAATGAAAACATTCAGTTTGTCCGAAGTTGTGACTGATGCATCAAGCTCTATTATAAAGCGTTTATCAGATTTGAAAGGTAATATCACATTTGGGAGGTAATGTCCAAATATAAGGTTAAAAAATAAATGACAAGTTTAGAGGTTGCATTCTATTATTGAATAGTTTTTGAGCAGTATCCCATGAAAGTCTTTTGTCCTGGGTTGGTATAGGTTGCATACAGATTTACCAACTTAAGAATTAATAAACCCCTCTGCCACTCTGCCTGCTCATAATTGGGAAAAACAATTCTATGCACTGATAGCTTTTGCAAACAGATAGATAGATACATGAAAAGATAGATAGGTAGATAGATAGATAAATAGATAGATAGATACATAATTGAAGTGCAAATATTTGTATTATTAGCTCTATCCATTCAATGTTTACCTGTTCAATATTTCAAAAAAGTGTTAAATAAATTTTTGTAGGAAAACATCCAGAACTCAAGGCACTTATGCATAGCCTTGATGTCTGGCATAAGGCTAAAAGTTTATCCAAACAGCTGCACAAAGCTTCAAAGGGAAAAGACTGTGAAGGATTGAAAGAATAAATACCAAGCATTGTTAATCATTTTTGGTACTCACGTCAAGTAGCAAATGGCGACGTTAAAGAAACTTAAAGACTGCTGGTTTGGCACAGTGCATCTTGTCTGTGGAGAACACACATGGCTATCTTCCGAGTGCATGCAATAGACGAAGGAGAACAAAATCCTTAATAGAAAAAGAACCTCTAAAGGGCCTCTAATAGAAAAAGAGCCAAAATCCTTTCTGTGCAAAGAATCAAAAGCAGCTGAAGCACTTAGGTCAGTTGTTTTGACAAAAAATTCCTCGCCAACCTTGAATTTTATTGCAGATTCAGACACACAGGCAATGTAGAAAACTGTAACAGCATGCTCAAAAAGTATGCCCCTAAAAGAGTTGCCTTCGAGTATATTTATTTTATTGCAAGGATTGCTCTAGCGGCCATGGATCACAACCTTCATTTGTTCAGACCACTAGCCGTATCAAGGGCAGGTAAGAAACTTTTCAAGAAAAAGTACAATAGAAGGACCAAAACATACCATGCAGAACCAGTCAAGACTGCAAAGCAGTATGAATACATGACATGCTTGCTTTCACGTGTACTGAAAGCCAGAAAGGAAAGGACAGCAACAGTTCTACAAAGAAATACCATTAGGCAAGATGATCCAAAACGCATCGCACTAATTTTTGATCCGAATGTTCAACCACCTCCATTAGAACTTTTAATTCAAGATAGAGTTTCGAGATTAAAACAGATTTAAATTGATGAAATTGCATGTACCGTAACATTCTTTCAAAAATCAACACTTGATGCAATACATACCAACTTACAAAAATAAAGGTTGACCTCTTCATAGAGTACAAATAGCAAATTTTTAAAACAAATCTTCTATTCTTTCTATGTTTCAAATATTAACATTTTATTTTATTTTTGGGCAGGTATTTTTGTGACAGTAATTTGTATTGTTATTAAAAAAAGGTCCACTGAAATATTATGCTTTATCAAGGCAAAGGATGCATTGTATTTAAGATAAAAGTTTTGGGACTATAAACTCCCCAGTTGCTAATTCTAAAGATTTTTAGAAGTATCTTAAGATGAATGCTGGAGAATAGCAAGACAAATTTGCTCTGCTACCTTGTTCATTGGTATCAACCATCGTGTTTACATCTTACGATGCATCTAAATTCACAATTAACGCGCTCTCTTTTAAATATACAGTCCCTGGTTCTGATTAACGCCACAAAAATTCTCCAATTTTAACTACCAATAAGAAGCAAGAATAACATGTGCATTTTTACGTCAACTAAAGCTAATTAACAGCAATTTTTATGTAGAAATAACGCTGCATGCCTATAACACGCTGAACGCTTATAACTAAATTTACCTAAACATGTATCTGTAGCCAAGTTTTAGAGTAAATAAGCAATGTTAAAGGTTCTACCGCGATCCTAACGAGTTCACCATGCGATCAATCTAAGTGAACCGCAGGAAAAGCAACTAATCACTACGCAATTATGGTAAGAAGAAAAATGCCCGAAAGCAATGGAAAAGTTCCGACACACTCCCCTCGTTGACTCATGTAGAGTCAAGAATAAGACGAGTTTTCCATTGCGAGTCTTTTGCTGCGGCGCGCTTGGGTCTAGTAGCAGGGATTACTGGGGTTGGATCATCCGCTTTATTCTCATGCTCCTTCCCATTTCCACTTTCCTCGTCTATAATGTTTTTCCTCGCCAATCTGCTTTGTACTTCAAATGGAAATAATTTCTGTAGAGGTCTATTTAAAAATTCTGGCTTACCTCTTCCGTTTACACAAACCTTTGCGCCTCTTACTATTCCATCCTTTCCCTTGATTAACTGAACGATCACGCCCATCTTCCATTGGCCTCTTTTCACGTTATCTTCCTTCACTAGTACCATGTCCCCGACTGCAGCATTTGATTCCTTGAATCCATTCTTCTTATGCACTTCTCGCAAATCTACAAGATACTCGGTTCTCCATCGGGACCAAAAGTGGTTTAGTTTCTTAAGCAAATACAAGAATCGTTTGGTATGAGATGTGGTATCTTCATCAAGATTATCAGAGTCACAAGCAATTCCTTCAGATATCTGAGGAAGTCTCCTACCATAAATTAAATGAGATGGTGTCAAAGGTTGATAACCGAGTTCATCATATAAATATGTCAATGGCCTGTTGTTTAAAGTAGATTGTATCTCAACAAGCACAGTAGAAAGTTCATCAAATGTCATTCTAGCATTTCCTAACACTTTTTTCAAACACCTCTTTACCGTACCTACCATTCTTTCAAAATGACCCCCCCCCACCAGGGTGAGCGTTCCAAATTGAACTTCCATACAATCCTTTTTGCTTGCAAATATGGTAACACTGAATGGTCACGTGTAAGTTTATCTAAAAACTTATGAGTAAATTTGAACGTTTGCGCATTGTCCGTATTTATTATATCTGGAGTGCCCTTCAGCGCTGCAAATCTTCTTAAACTAAGAATAAAGGCAGAACCCGTAAGATCAGTTACAAGATCTAGATGTAAAGCTCTGGTAGTACAGCAAACATAAAGCACAATATAACATTTCTGCATTTCATTTGATTTCGACTTATAATACAACGGACCTGCAAAGTCAATACCCACATTAGAAAAGGGTTTGGTCTCTTGTACCCTAAAAGGTGGCAGATCTCCAGCTTGTGCAGACGAATAAGGTTTTCCTTGGACCTGCTTACACTTAACACAACTGTTAATCAATGTCTTAACATATTGCCTACCCGTTGGCACCCAAAATCGTGCCCTAAGTTCAACAAGAGTAGCTTTCAAACCATCATGATGGACTCTTTTGTGACAAGCATGAACAATTAACTCTGTTAATCTATGATGGCTTGGCAAAATTATGGGGAATTTGCCTTCAAAATCTATGTCAGAGTTTCCTAACCTTCCCTTGCATCTTAACAATTTACCTTCCTTAAAGATGCCTAAATTTATAGCAAGCTGTTTATACTTTGAATCCCTTTGCAATACTTCTTGAGCATCAACAATCCAATAGGCTTCTGCAGATAAAATTTCTGAAGCATCTAGTTCATTAGTGTTAATTGGTCTTCTTTCCCCTTTTGCCTTCAAATTTGAGATAAACCGTAAGACCCACGATGTAACTCTCAGCAAATGATCTAATGAACTGAATTTATCAATCTTGATAAGTTGAGACATACCTTGTGGAGTTTCTTGTACCACTGTTGTAACTGCTGCTGATTTTTTTCTCTCAGCTGCAACTTCTTCACTGCTTTCTAACAACGTTTCTGAGGGCCAGTATTTTCTGTCAAGCAAAAGCCAATGAGGTCCATTCCACCAAAGTCTATTATCCTTAAGTGTACTTGGTAGCGCTCCCCTTGAGCCAATGTCTGCTGGGTTGCAGATTCCTACACAATGGCCCCATTTTTCTTTGCTGGAAAGTTTGAGGATCTCTTCAACACGGTGCTGGACAAACTGTTTCCAATGACCAGCATTATTGATCCAAAACAGTGCTGTTTTGCTGTCTAACCAGCAAAAACGTTCCTTGACTTCTACCTGCGAACTCAAAGCTGTGTCAACAACATTCATTAATGTAGCTAAAATCTTAGCCGACATTAATTCAAGCCTAGGGATACTCAATTCCTTAAGTGGTGCAACACGAGTTTTCGCACAGACGAGATTAGAAAAAATGCCTTGATCAGTCTCGTATACAAGATACACCATTGCACAATAAGCCTTTTTGCTGGCATCAGCAAATCCATGTAGAGTGCAATTTCTAACATTGTCCTTAGTGTTGTCATAAAGGCATCGTGGCAAGGAAATTATGCCTACAGAATGAAAATCATTGACTAAGCTTTCCCATTTCTTCCTTTGCTCATCTGGTATTTCATCATCCCAGTCTAATTTTTGCAAACACAATTCCTGAAAAAGAATCTTTGCATTGACTGTCAATGGGCTTAAAAATCCTAGTGGATCAAAAAGCTTAGCAAGACTACTCAACATCACTCGCTTTGTAATTGTGACCTTACTTTCTAAGTTTCCAAAATTCTTTAGGTCAAACTCAAACTTATCAGATATTATGTCCCATGCTACACCTAAAACCTTAGTTTACCTTCTTGTGTTGCTACACCCAATGTTTCCTTAGCATAAGTTTCTTCACTCTCACTATTTGCCTGTCTTTCTAACTGGAACTCCTTCTGTAGCTCTATATTGCTTGATTTCCATTTTCTGAGGTTAAAACCTCCCTCTCTCATTCTCTGCTTTGACTTAATAAACAGTTCCTTAGCATCTGTCAAATTTTTTGCTCCACATACTAGGTCATCTACAAAGAAGCTCTTAGAAAGTTTTGATGAGAACTCTGGGTCCACCTCTTGATAGTTAGACAAGTGATATCTGAGGACAGCATTCAACAAAAACGGTGATGAATTAACTCCAAAAACAACTCTGTTAAATCGATATACTTCGATAGGTGAATTAGGGTCATTTACATCCTTTACCCAAAGAAATCTGAGTACATCTCTATCTGAGGTGTCTATTTCAACATTTAGAAAGGCTTTCTCAATGTCCGCAACCATAGCAACCTTAAATTCACGAAATCTCAATAAAATATCAAAGAGCAATGGAGTTAGTGGCGGGCCTACATGAAGACAATCATTCAATGATGCATAGCTCTTGTGTTCCTTCGAAGAAGCATCAAAAACAATTCTTACCTTTGTGGTTTCGGCTTCACTTCGAATCACTGCATGATGAGGTAAGATATGTTGTTTCTCAGGCACTTCTAGCTCTGTCACCTTGTCAATTATGTGCTGGTCTAACTGCTCCTTGATAATTTGGTCATAAGATTCAAGGACTTTTGGCTCTTTCCTTAACTTCTTTAATTGGCCTTTTAACCTGGAAAGACTAAGTGCAAAATTAGATGGAAGAGGTTTGTGCCCCATCTTCCAAGGCAACTTCACTGAATACCTTTCACCTGTGAATGCAACGTTGTCAAGAAGGTTATCATAAACTTCATCAGTATTCTTAATGCCTAAAGTCTCCAAGTCCCATAATTTTTGAATTTCATGATCCATTTGCACATTTGTCTGACTTGCTAGGTGACACGAGGAATCAACAATCAAGTTTGTATTCACATTGTCAGTATAAATCAAGTTCTTACCATCTAATGGTCCAGAAAGAACCCAACCAAGTTTTGTTTTTACTGCCACTGGTTGTCCTGGCTCCCCTCGAATTACCTTGTCCTCTTGAAATTCGTGAAAAAAATCTATTCCAATCAAAATGTCTACTTCTAATGAATCCTGAAAACAAGCTACATCTGAAAACCAAACATTTGCAAGATGAGCGTATTCATGTTTGACAATTTCAGGGTGAACATTTGAGATTTCAGAGATATGATCAACAACAAAGGCATTTAATTTAACTGCAGATCCCTCTCCTCTCACTGGCAGTAACTTTATCTCCACAATCTCTCTCATGCCTTCATCCACATTGTTGGAACCAAAGGTCTTAATCCCAAGGGGTTCCCTTCTAATGGGCTTTAGAGCTAAGTGATCTACTAACCCCCGAGTAACAAAAGTCTTGTGAGAACCTGTATCAAACAAAACTCTTGCCCTCACTTGTGGTTTACCTACAACAATAGCCTGGGCTGTCTGCAATGCCGCTCTCCCCCCGCTGTCAACCTTCTCTACACAGGATGTGGTGCTTATTAAATTGGGTGGTGCGCTGGGCTTAGGAGAAGTCTTGTCCAACACAGAATTGTTATTACGAGTGCAAATAGACGAATGATGTTTAAATTTACAAAATTTGCAAACAACCTTAACTCTGCATTTAGAAGCACGATGACCTTTTTTTAAACAACAAAAACATCTACCGCTACGCAAAATAATTTGTTTACGTTCTTCGATGTCTTGCACTTTGCTGCAATCCAATTCTTCGTGGTCTTCGAAGCAGTATGCGCAAGCCTTCTTCCAATTTTTATCGCCTTCGTTACCCGACAAGAGTGCACTTGCTGATGTTTTGGTCGGTTGCCTCGGTTTGAATCCATCGTCTCGTTTCGTTACCGGCTTTTCTGAGAGCACGGAAAAGTTTTGTTCCCTAACATTCAACTCGTGGCGAAAAGATGCGAGCATTGTCTCAATGTCCCATTCTTCGAAATTTTTTGTCCCTCTTATCATGTTTAATCTAACGGGCTCGGGTATTTTTTCCATTAGTGTAGGTACAATTATGGTCGCATAACTATCTTGATCTACACCGAGCGCTTCTAAACCTCTGAAGTGCGTTTCAATTGTATCGTATAATTCACGCATCCTAGGAACATTCCTTTCGTTAAATACTACTGGAGCATTAATAAGATCCTTGATATGCGCCTTTTTAATTAACGAAGGTTTTGCGAATCGTTGCTTCAATAAATCTAATGCAGCTTGGTAATGTTTTTCTGTTAGCTCGAATCCGGAAATGACTTTTTTAGCCGAATCTTCAAGATAATACCTTAAATAGGCAAATTTATCGACTACGGAAAGTTCTTCATTTCCATGTACAGCACTGACAAACCCATCCCAAAATTCCTGCCAGTCTTGTGGCCTTCCTGAAAACTTTTTTAGCTCTAGTTTTGGCAGTTTGGCTCTTACTTTCCGGAATGACGATGAGCTACTTGAATTTAAACTGTCTATAGAAATTTGAGAATCGCTTCTTCTTAAATTTGGAGTTGACTCTTCATAAAAAGGTTTTAAATAGTCCTTGATGTTAATAATTGCCAAATTTACCTTTTCTTTGAAGCTACCGCATTCCTCTATTTCTCTAGTTAGCTCCTCATTGGTTTCGTCGTCATCTCTAGCCTCGCTGACCATCAAATTGAGTATCTTCTCGTCGAGTGGTTTCAGGGTCTCTAGTTGTTCTTTCAGTTGAATTTCCAGTTGCCTCAAGCTCTTCACATCGTCTTTGCTGTCTTCAACTCTTGCTATCAGCCTTGACGAAAAACTTCTGTGGCCTCCTCGGATTCTCTTCAACTTCGGCAGTTCACCCATCGCATCTGTTTACTTCCAATCTTCGCTCGGTGGACCAGTTTTTGGGACTATAAACTCCCCAGTTGCTAATTCTAAAGATTTTTAGAAGTATCTTAAGATGAATGCTGGAGAATAGCAAGACAAATTTGCTCTGCTACCTTGTTCATTGGTATCAACCATCGTGTTTACATCTTACGATGCATCTAAATTCACAATTAACGCGCTCTCTTTTAAATATACAGTCCCTGGTTCTGATTAACGCCACAAAAATTCTCCAATTTTAACTACCAATAAGAAGCAAGAATAACATGTGCATTTTTACGTCAACTAAAGCTAATTAACAGCAATTTTTATGTAGAAATAACGCTGCATGCCTATAACACGCTGAACGCTTATAACTAAATTTACCTAAACATGTATCTGTAGCCAAGTTTTAGAGTAAATAAGCAATGTTAAAGGTTCTACCGCGATCCTAACGAGTTCACCATGCGATCAATCTAAGTGAACCGCAGGAAAAGCAACTAATCACTACGCAATTATGGTAAGAAGAAAAATGCCCGAAAGCAATGGAAAAGTTCCGACAAAAAGGTTAGAATTTCTGCATCAATAGGATTGCTTCAGTTCTGAAAAAGTTGTACACGTTGGAGGTATATTTAATCCCCTGTGGAATTCTAACCAAAGAAGCTGATGATCTACAATGACAATTGCAATTGTCATGCAAGAATTTACCTTGACCAATTTTTTCCTTCACATTTGCAATAAACAAATTTAAAAAAGATTATAATGGTGATGACACAAAAAGGGAAGTGTTTAACACAATTTTTGCTTTTTTATATTCCCTATTATATATATAAAGTTCAATTAACCTCTTTATGTGCTTGTAAACATTTTGTTTACTAAGTATAGTTAGCATTAACATAAATTAACATTAGCATATTAATACCTGTCTTGCCTCACAATGAAATTATTTAGAGTTCTCATGAATGTCTGAACCCCATATATACATCATCTTGGGAGGGGTATGCTTTTCTTATCATGTTAACCACACATGATGGTAAAATTCTCCTGTTTCCAGTTCCAAATTTACCATATTTCCACAAGGTAAATTGTTGATAACCTGCTTTTCGATATGCATTCATGGTAAACACCATGGGTTCTGCACGGTGTTTGCCATAATCTGCAACTTTAAAACATCCCTGTCAATGCAAATCTTGTTGAAAAGTTGGTATGAGGTTACACATATGACCCTTCCACAGCACTTGTTTTCCTCAGGGTCAGGCATTGAAAAACATACACCACACTTACACCAAGGCTGAGAGTTTGGTCTTTCTATGGCCACTCCAGGATTAGAAATTGAAAATATCAAATCCCTGACATACTCCTCGCTCCCTGTACCAACTGCTGCAAATTCCACAAAAAGCTGTTTGAGGACATCATGTGAGAGGTCTTGTATTATATCCTAAAGAAGATGATAAGAAAGTTTTATTATATCTTTATTTGTTGAAAAGTGTTTACTCAATTATTGGTATCAAATCCTCAGTAACACAGAGTATATTTATATTTGAGTGCTAAAATTACCTCTATTCTTTGTCTGGCATGATTTATTTCAGCCTCCATTCTCTCTGCACCATCTGCCATATGCTGTGCATTTGTAGCTATAAGGTCTTGATTTTCCTGACCAGCTGATTTTGGCTAGAGAAAAATTGCCACATATTAAAATCACAATGAAATTAGTGCACAAGGCACATGTACCTCAAATTTTTTTCAAGTTCCCTGACAGAGATGAAGCCCCCATACTGCAAGAGCTTCTTTTTTAATTGGTTACCGACTAAAGGTGTACACTTTGAAGTACACAAGAAGTAAACTTTGAAGACCCCTCCCCCCGACTTATGTAGTAGGATCATATGCCATTAATTAACATACATAATTATTATGCTAACCTCGCTTTCGTTTGTATATAACACTTAGCCTATTGTTTAGTAATTCAGTCAGTGATTAACCTCAACACGAGTCGCTCGCTTTTTGTCTTCACTCTCAATTCGTTGACTACTCGAAGTGACAAGGGTTTTAGAGAAAGTCTAACCCCTGTTACCACTGGTGGAGGACCCTCAAAAAATTTCTGGTGAACCGTCGCTCTATTTCTTGTTTTCGACGATTTTGCCAAATTCGCTACAATATTCGATTGCACATATTGTAAAGGAAAAGGGCATTTCAAGCAACATTGCCTGAAGCTCCTTACGAAGAACTGCCCAGTTGATATTTGCCGCGATTTCAATCGTTTTAAATCACTCATCATTTCCAAAACTCATGAACACCACCCAAGGAACAAGTTGCCTCAGCCTTTGGCATCCTCCGGCACTCGTGACTCATCAACGCCCTCTTCCACAACGCCAAACAACTCCATTGCTCAGGAGGAAAGAAGCATATTGGCCCTTCCCATTGTTTGTGCTGATCGCAACATCACAATGCCCATAGCAACATGCTTTCCTGCTTCTTCAGTTTCATTGGAATTCGCCAAAGAGATAATGACATCCGCTGGCAATAACCAATCCATTGAACCTCTCGATTCTTCACGTCACGCTATCCTTTCGCCTGATGGTTCGCATCTACGCCCATGTGGCACAATAACGGTTCCTTTGAAGTTTCCCAACGCAAAAGTCTATCGATTTCAAATGCTTGTTATCCGGCAGTTACAAGAACAGATAATCTTTGGTAAAAATCATCTCACCAAAACTGCCGCCGAAATTTCCCCTGCAGCATCTGAAATCCAATTTCATCATGGGAACATGAACTTTACTGCCAAATGTTGCCACTACGAAACTTCAACCATTCAAGCTCTTACAGCATATTTTGAAGGAACTTAATATCGGACTTGTCGTGCAAAAAAAGAAAATCCCTTCCAGTTCTTTTCTTTTTTTACATAGAACAGATGGACTGTAGTAGGATCATATGCCATTAATTAACATACATAATTATTATCCTAACCTCGCTTTCGTTTGTATATAACACTTAGCCTATTGTTTAGTAATTCAGTCAGTGATTAACCTCAACATGAGTTGCTCGCTTTTTGTCCTCAACATGAGTTGCTCGCTCGTTTATTACAACGTGCAATGCATACTGGTTGACCAGGGCCCTTTAACCTGGTAGAGCCAGCTGCGGATTTTGAAGTGGGACCAGAACCTTCTGCTTTCAAGATGACATTGCAACCACATGGCCTTGAATTGAATTGGAGAAGATCAATCCCCAGTTTGATTCAAGTTGCTAGAGGATTCCAGAATGGGGACGGAGGAGGCTGGAAACAGTTCAGCTTACAACCAGATAAAGGAACTCTCCAATCAGCATCACATGTGATCTTTGCAACTGTTCAAAGGGAAAGCTACTCACAAGAAATAAAATGCTTGCAAAACAGCCAGCACATTGGAAAAGGCAATGCCATTCAAAGCCTTGCTACATTCATAGGACAAGATGGTCTGATACGTGTCGGTGGCCGATGTGAGCAGCAAGAAGTGCCCTAGAATCAAAGACATCCAACCGTCCTACCACAAAATTGCCACATCACAGACCTGGAGGCACACTGGTATCATGAAGAGACAAAACATCAAGGACGAAGGTAATAGACAGGACATATAGCCTGACAATCTGACATTCAAGCTAATGTTTGCTTTCTCAACGGATTCTGGTAGTAGAAAGTTCAGGCTTTCATAATCTGCCAGGTGACTTTTTTGAAAATGCCTGGATGTCACGTGACTGATGACGTCATTTAACGGTAAAAAGTCAGACAAAATCATCGCTAGCTCCTCACTAAAGGGTTATTTTTTAACGCAACTTACATATATTGACTCGTCTCATTGCAAGCTTTCAAATGATATATATTTAAGCAAGATTTGCCGACATAAGTATTTTCATTATGACGTCATAACAAATTTTGCATGACGTCATCAAATATTTTATTGTCATAAAATGATACGTTAGCATAATTTTGTTTTAATATGACGCTGGCTGTCAGCAAAAGCTTTTCTTCCATATGTTTTTCAATCAAAATAATTAGTATTTAGTTGATTTTATTGAATTTGTGCCAACCGCAATAGCCAAAGTTTAAATAAAGAAGTCGTTACTATCTGACGAGTGAGTCACTTCTTTCTCCGAAGATGCAAAGTCTTGCTCCATATTTGAACCGGGCAATGATTTCTCTGCATCCGCATTTGAATGTTACACTAAATCGGAAGAATGTCTTGGCAATATAGGCTATCCAAGATGTCCTACCGATGTGCTGAAGGTGCATGACTTTTTTCAATAAGGCTATCTTCTGCTGCGAATAAGGCCATCTCATAAATAAAATACTCCATCTGCCATTTTTCTGATGGTGGATTTATATATGGATCTGGCTCCTTACACATGAAATTAAGAAGAACAGCTTTATCTCCTTGTCACAGTACACCTTCAGGAGTTGCAAGACTAGAGTTATGGTTTTGATGGGATATGAAAATGCCTTTTCGATAGAGGCAGCCTTGCCAATCACGAAAGCTTGGTGGTCTTCGTTCATTATTGAGACTGCTTTCGCTGTTTTCTTGGATCTTTGTGCCCCAGAATGCAGCTTAAGTTTCTGACTATACTTTCGTTTCTAGCAACAACCTACCATTCGAGCAAAATAGCTCATTTCTTTGAAATATTTCTTCAATGTTAGCGCTAGTGTCATCAGTCCGTGAGAACATTTTGTAAAAACGCCACCCGAAAACGCCAGATGGAGATTTGATGAGACGGCCTGAGTTCGTAGCATCAAACCCAAGAAAACATTCAGTGTTTGGTTCAAGAACATTCAGAGATGTGCTAATCCTCCTTATGAGGCTAAAGCAATGAAAGTGGAAACAAAGTCAACGCTAAATATTTAGAAACAGCACACGAGCAAGCTAACGGCAAAAGAGAGTCAACAAGGCAAGTGCATATAAAAAGTGGAGAGCAAAAGATACTCCAAAGTAAGAAGAGTATTTTTACATTGATGAAAAAAAGAGAATCTTATGAGACTTGCTCCCGAATTCTTTCGAAGCGCTGAGGGTCACAGGCCCCTGACAATTCAATTTATCGTAGCTTAAGGAGGAGAAGCATCGGAGACTTCAAAAAGCAAGTAGAAGTCCCTCCAAGATGTAACCACAAAAAGGCGGAAACCAGAATATTTTGCATGGTAACTCGAAAGATGCAAAAGTAGTTGCTGTTGCAAAAGATACTGATTTGTGCTGCTTGTTCATGCAACACAGAAGTGCAAACCCACAAATTAGTGGTTTATGTGCATAAATAACAAACAAATCGTCAAGATTTGAGGCATCGCTGAAACTTTTGGTTCCAAAATCTGAGACAACTGCATATAAGCACAACATTAATAAGGTTACTGTGAAAAAAGCTAACGAGGAACCAGAAACAAGTCATCATTAAAAGTCTCTCCAAAGGAGTTATCGCAAAAGCAAAGACATTCGCGAAACAGCAGAATATAGTGGAACAACATATAAAAGCTATTTAGGGACAAAGATATTTATCAAATCTGAAAAAAATCATCTGCCCCAATTCCAGCAGATCCATAATCACTCAATCAGAAAAGAATTAAATTGTATCAACTTAACAAGGTTATTTTGGCTACACTGTTTAGGTGCAACTACTGCAAGACATGTCCCAAAAGCCTGCTGTTGAAATTTGGACGACATACTCGACCGTCTAAATGGTTCACAGGAAAGCAACTTCCTCATCTCCGAGAGCTTCCTTTACATCACAAGAATATGAAGGTGACGCAGGAGATGAATTTACCCATTGAGAAAATCATACACTTTCATACCCAGCGCTAAAGACCTATAGTACGAAGACATCTTGGACAACCTATAATAGTGCGAAGATATTTTCCGACTTAGCAACAGTCAAATGCAGATGCAGAGAAATAATTGTCCGGTTCAGAGTGGGAGCAAGACTTTGCGACTTCGGAGGAAGAAGTGACTCACTCGTCAGATAGTGACTACTACCTGTTTCGAACTTTGGCTATTGCGGTGGGCACAAATTCAATTTAAATGAACTAAATACTAATATTTTAATTGAAAAACATTTGGAAGAAAAGCTTTTGCTGACAGCCAGCGTCATATTAAAACAAAATTATGCTAACGTATCATTTTATGACAATAAAATATTTGATGACGTCATGCAAAATTTGTTATGACGTCATAATGAAAATACTTATGTCGGCAAATCTTGCTTAAATATATATCATTTGAAAGCTTGCAATGAGACGAGTCAATATATGTAAGTTGCGTTAAAAAATAACCCTTTAGTGAGGAGCTAGCGATGATTTTGTCTGACTTTTTACCGTTAAATGACGTCATCAGTCACGTGACATCCAGGCATTTTCAAAAAAGTCACCTGGCAGATTATGAAAGCCTGAACTTTCTACTACCAGAATCCGTTGAGAAAGTAAACATTAGCTTGAATGTCAGATTGTCAGGCTATATGTCCTGTCTATAAACAGAAGGTGCCATTCGAAGTGCTGGCTTCTGGATCATAGGAAGCAAACGACTTGTATCATCGCTTATCAGGAACTGTGTTACTTGCAAAGGACTTAGAGGCATCACCACCAAGCAGAAAATGGCCGATTTCAATTTGAGGAAGAAACAGCAAGTTAGCACTGTCTTCAATTCTCCGGCTGATTGAGAGGCACATTTGAACCTCACATTCAGAAGCAAAGATGATTTTATGACCAGTGCCAAAGTTGAGGAGATAAACTGAGCTGTCAAACAGAAATTTTTGCAAGCTATCTCAAGTAATTTTGCCGTGATTCTTTTGTTCATCATTTCCTGATCCTTCCTTGCCTGTTACTGATACTGTTTTAACGGCAGCAACTGCTCCATACCACCCCTACCCACAGTTAGACACTAGAGGCTATCCTCTTTCAAGCAGGTTTGAGGAGCAATCTTGTATCACCAAGTCGAAGTTTGAATAACAAGAACAAAGTGACATCATTCTCCATATGAAGGGTTACTAACAAAATCACAAAAAATTACATGGATGTTTCTCATTTAAGAGTTCTCTGTATCGAAATATACACAACAATGGAGCAGCTAAATTGTGTTTTAATGGAAAGCATATTTTTTCGATCATCTGATAATCTGAGTTGCTCTGAGAGAAATCCACAAATGTAGATATATGTCAGTTTCAAAAACGCAACATCGATCAAAATGAAATAAAAATACAACATTGATCATTAATTAGTATCCTTCAAATAGTGTTGAAATTAAGTTATTATCAAGTAATTTACCAAATAATTTTCTTTTGTAAATGTAATGCAAATGATGAATGAAATGCTTAAAGATTGATCAACTCCAAGCTGTCCCAAAGTTTTAGTTGATGTCAAAGCGCCTGTTTCTATATGCTTGCCTGGAGACCCTGCCTTCCTACCATATCTTATGAAAGATTTGGCAAAAGATGGCAGTACTGAGCAAGAACAGCCATTCCAAAGAAAAAACACATCTTGATGAAAAAATGTTTTGAAATTTGAATGTGAAAAGTTGCTTTTTGAGTGGTAAAATACCTTGCTTAAGCATATTTATGATTTTATTTCCCAACATTGCTGGTAATGGGCGTGGCTATGGCTATACCTGACCTTACTTTTGCTAAAGGTCATCAACAGACACTTGCACCATTTTTTAGAAAAAAGCTCTCATTATTTAAATAAATGAGATTTTGTTGTTATTTTCATGTTTGTTTATTCTTTTTATATGAGGGATATCTAGGTAGTCAAAAAAGTTTTTTAAGTGATGAATAATTACGTAATGCCACACTGAAAAGACCCTCTCTAAATGGTCATGTGAGTCACACTTCAGAATAAAAGTACTCTCATTTGTCACTTTTTAATTCTTGTTTCAGCATATTTTGGCTTTCAAATAAAAGTCCGTGCTTTCCTAGAGACTGAAATTGATCAGCCTAGTAATTTTTTACAAAGAAATAATCCTCAAGTTTTGTCACGCCAGTCACAATACATCGGTAACATTGGACTAATGGGTTGGATTTAGGTAGAGAATGTTAAGGAATTAATTTCTTTATTTGGCTACCAGATATAAGTTATAGACATAAAGAATACTAAATGATGTGTAAGAATACTAGCTTCTCATAAAAATGAGGCTGTAAATCTCTTTACCATGTTGGTAACCATGGAAACAGGGAAGAAACCAAATTTAGCATACTTGGTAGGTTTGGTTATCTTACAGGCTCGAGCGAGATCTTCTTTTGAAAGGTTTTGGTTTGTGTTCAACCTACATTTTGATGCAAATGGCTCCTGTTAACAAAGAAACAAAAAAACGATTAAGTGCTGCTGAAAGGCAGCAAACAAAAAGAGATAAGGAAAAAAATGCTGCATACAGTCGTAAATACAGAGCTTAAGAGATGAGAAAGATTGAGGCTGAAGGTCTTGCCAAGAGGAAAGAGCTACTTGATGAAAAAAGTAAAAAAGTAACATTCACCACCTTAGGTTAAATAGGATTGAGTAAATTTGCAGGACATCAACCACCCCTTCACAAGCCCCTTCAAATGTCTGCACCTGCATTAACCATGAGAATATGATACTTGCAATTAATAGCCATGTTGCTTGAATTCCACGTTATTCAAAAATATTTTCTGCATCATCCAGATAGTGACTTATATGCAAGGTATGTGTTACCCTCTCCCGGAATGATTGCCAAACTAGGGATGATTGGTAGGGTAATAGATTTGTATGAACACATTGCCTTAATGACAACCAAATCCCTGCATCACTGACATAAAAAGCGACAGCAGGCAAAGAGCTACCAGTGTGACAAGGAGCTTGCCTCAAACAAGGATATCAAGATTGCAGTCTTGCAAATGGACTTTGTTGAAAATTACTCAAGCTTTGCACAAGATGAGGCTCATTCTACAGCAGATCTTCATATCTAGCGCAGCTATTTATGCAAAGGAAGAGTCTTTTCACCTCAAAGATGTATTTAGTGCTGAGAATAAAAAGAGGGGATATAAAGTATACTAAAGAAATGTAGCTTGTTACAAAAGCTTATAGCACAGAATCATCTGCCAGTTCCAGATTGAGAAAATACGAGAAAGTGATGAAGGTAGAGACATATCATTTCCTAATTTGATTGAACCCAATATAGAAAATTGATATGCTGTTTTCTGGTACCCAACATACTTTTGGTTCCTGGGGCATCCAGTGAGAATCGACTCTAGTGATGATGTCACAATGGAATTCCTTCATCAGACTTCAGTTGATGCAAAAAAATTTTAAGATAACAAATGATATTGAGTCTGTATCTGTGTCTGACATCAAGTAATTTCATTTTCCCCGAAACTTTATGATTTAGAAACTGCCACTTTAGGTTATGGAAAATTACTTCATGAAAAAATTGTCAAAAAGCACCAATATTTCTTTTAGGCTATCTTTTGTTGAATGCCCTCATACTGAAACAGAATGATATGTTGATAGATCTTCGGTTTTGTAACTGAATTGCTGATTCCTTTGAAAGACAAACAGATGCTTCTGCCATAATTTATAATGGATCTTAATCACAAATGTCTAGAAGTAATCGTGAATGAAATCGTGAATGGAATCATGAGATGAAATCGTGAATGAAGCGAACAGAGCCTTTGTCATTGAAACTGGTCCAATAAGACCTTTATTTTATTTTCCACAGACAGAACAAGCAGGGAGAAAGTTTAAGTTTCAAAGAAAGTGGTATGAAGAATTCAATTGGCTTGAATATTCTATCTCACAAGACGCTGCGTTTTGCTTCGTTTGCAGATGCTTGGTAAGGGAAATTATTTCAATCATGTTGCCCTTCTTTAGTCACTCATTTCTTTGTTTTTCTGGAACAGGTTTTGGAGTTCTTGTTTCCTGAAATGATGAATGTTTTTCCATTTCATTCTAAAAATCGCAGCAAGAGCACTGATGATGCTGGGAGCTCAGATGATGCCTTCACAAAATCTTGATTTGGTAATTGGAAAAATGCTGCAGGAGAGAAGGCGAAACTAGCAAAACATGCGAATTCAAGGATGCATATGCTCTCTGTAAAGCATAGACACAATTTCACGTCAGCTAATCCTATAGACGTCCAGCTTAATGACGCTGCCCATAAAATGTGGGCTAGAAAGGAGGAAGAAAGGATCGAGAATCAACTGTTCGACATTTGGCCAAACAGAACACCGCTTTTCGTGACCATGACAAATCAACAGATTCCAAGAATAAAGGGAATTTTTTGGAAGAACTCGAGTTTGTGTCAAAGTACCATGCACCCCTGAGGAAATGGATGGATACTCATCCTCAGAACGTTACAAATTTCTCCCACATGAGCCAGAATGAGATGATCAGTATTCTCAGTAACCTGATCACTGAGATTATCTGGAACGAAGTATGTGTAGCCAACCATATTTCTATTGAGTGTGACGAAGTAACTTCTCACAAAAATCCTTCATGTCAATTATACTTCAGTATGTGACAGATTTTAAAATAATTGAACGGTGTATCAGGCTTGTGCAGGTGTGCAGCCTGAAAGGGAAATCTTTAGCTGAAGTTATAATTGAGACATTGGATGACCTCAAGCTTCCACTGAAAAATCTAATTGGTAAAGGCTTTGATGGTGCTGCAGATATGTCTGGCAAGAACGAAGGTGTGCAGCAGCACTTGACAAAAGCTGGTGCCGAATTTTCAATATATTTTAATTGTTTTGCCTACAGACTTAATCTTGTTCTTGAGCATAGCATAAAAGACGTACAAACAATCAAAGCAATCTTTGAAACCATTGGAGACATATATAACTTCATGGAAGGGTCACCTTAAAGACACAAAGTATACGAAAACACTTGAAGGCGGCAAAAGGAATCACTTCTGGAAAGATCGCTTTGCATTCCTTCCCTGATACAAGGTGGTCTGCTCGCTCAGACTATTTAGAGGTTGTTTTGAATGTGTACCCTGTCCTGTTGTCAATGTTCAAGGAGCTTCCCGAGCACCACACTAATGTAGCAACTGGTTTGCTGGTTCGTCTTAGGAAATTTCGATTTATATATTTGCATACTCAAGAAATGCTTTTCGTTGAGTCATTATGCTTCAAAGTATCTCCAAAACAAAGATATGGATCTCGCCTCTTGAGTGGCTGCCATTCGAGATCTGAGAGCTATGATGGAATCATTTCATTCTGACAAGGAGTTCGAAACCTTCCTCGTCGAAGCGACTTCTTTTGCTGAAAAGTGTGGCGGCCAAATTCTGGATACATGCTTCACCAATTCGAAATCAGCAGCTTTGCAATCGAAACATGGGCGTACACTCCCAGCTCGTGTCACAGATGGGCAAAAAATTCTTGAAACATCAAGTGTCCCATGCAATCAACCAGATGGTGAATCAGATTTGGAATGCTTCAGATGACAGCTCTACTTTCCATTTTTAGATACAATGCGCTTTTCTCGACCAAGCAAGTGAACTCGACAAGCGCTTTACTGACCAAGCATGTGAAATGATGTCACATGCAGCCGTTTTACATCCACGCAATCTCTTTGCAGCAAATGTGTCAAAAATCAAGGCAGTAGCTAAATTTATAAGCTTGATAGCAATCGTGCTGGGTAGCAGTTTCTTCTTTTTCTCAATCACAGCTGTGAGTGGAAAAGCAAATATGATAAGTACCAAAAAGGTGCGAAGGAAAGTAAAGATAAAATGAAACCTTGGATATGCTTGCCCTCACTGCTTGATATTTATTTAACTGATGGTTCACTCTGGAAGGAAATAAGTAAACTGTAGGCATAAACTTCAGTGAGCGTATAATAGTATTGAAATGCATAGGTAAGAGCTGCCATTCAGTATTATCATGAAAATGTCTAGATTTTTTGTATGCCACAGTTGTCTGATTGTCATACATGATCGTAATATGTTTAAATTTATTGCTTCTGCAATATGATTTAATAGCATATTAGGCTGCTTGAAGTCCAAGGCAATTAATATGTTGAATTTCTGAGGGCAGCCATGGACCTCCAATGGGGTTGATGCCATCAGTAGCTCCCCATCCACTTTCATTGGCATCAGTGTGTATGAAAATGTCAACATCAGGCAAGTGTAGATGGTTAGACGTATTGGCAATGTTGTCAAGCCACCATTGCAGCTCAAGAATAATGGATGGGCTGATGATAATGGGTGCCATGAAATCACCTTCATTAATTTTGAGAGCCTCAATTTTACATTTTTCGGAATTGTGATAGTGCAGTTTGCCATATGGGATGGCTGGAAAAGAGGATATGATAGTACCAATGACCGAGGCAAGACCTTTTATAGTAGGCTTTTTCATGATCAAGAATCTGGAATTTTTTTGCGGATACTATTTACTTTATAATCAGTGAACTCAAAAGTAATATTTTTGGAATTAATGAGAAACCCAAGAAATTCTTTCTCTTAAACTGGTAACAGCTGGGACTTCTTGACATGAATTGTAAACACCAAATTACTTAGTAATGGAACTGTTGCTTTTAGATTATCCAAAAATTCTTGTTGAGTGTTGCCATGTTTCATCAACATCAGGCGAAAGGGGGTTTTAAAACGTAAGTGAAAATTCGCATGGCTGGACCATAGTCATTGGGCATGCCTTAAAACTCGTAAAATTTACATTGCCAGAAAAATTTAAAGTAATTTTGGTAGTCTCTATGGACAGGCAACCACAGAATGCATCTTTGAAGTCGACTGAGGCACCACTTCGATGGACAGCAACCAAGTTTTGGGGTGAAAGATTTCTGGCTTCGTATGCGATTACCAATTAAAAGAGTGTGCTGTAATTGATCATCAAAGGATTTTTCTTCGTTTTGAACCGCTGTTTTCATTTGTAATTTGCTCTTACTTGCTGGTTTGTGATTTGTTAGCTTTGAAATAGTTTTTTTTTAAACTATTTTGAGTACAAAGCTCTGACAATTCACAGAATTGAAAGAAGTTTAGGCCACCGCAGGTCACAAAACGGTTAATGGAAATTGCGCTGTGGTTGGCTTCAAAACAGCGACTACAGGCTGAAATCGTGGAATTTCCAAGTGAGAAGATGAATACCCAAATTAGGCAGGGTGACAAGCAAAAACAAGCCTTGGACTTCTGGCCAAAGTGACATGGTCTGTTTTCAACATGGATGGCTGCCCAACTCTTGTTGTGGATGGCTGCCCAACTCTTGTTGTGGATGGCTGCCCAACTCTTGTTGTGGATGGCTGCCCAACTCTTGTTGTGGATGGCTGCCCAACTCTTGTTGTGGATGGCTGCCCAACTCTTGTTGTGGATGGCTGCCCAACTCTTGTTGTGGATGGCTGCCCAACTCTTGTTGTGGATGGCTGCCCAACTCTTGTTGTGGATGGCTGCCCAACTCTTGTTGTGGATGGCTGCCCAACTCTTGTTGTGGATGGCTGCTCAACTCTTGTTGTGGATGGCTGCCCAACTCTTGCAAACCCAATTCCAACTTTACATCTTGGATATGAAGCTGCCAGGAAAAAGCCAGGAAGAGCTTTGATTCGTGTTGAAACTGAGGAAAAACCTGAACTCTCAGAAGCTCCTGCGAATCCTGAGGCAGATACCAGGGGCGGATCCAGCTTAAATTTTGAGAGGTGCTTCAGTTTTTTGCAGTTGAGGCAAGATGCCACGCCCCATTCAGTTGCCAGTTAACGCCCTATTCAGTTGCCATGTAACGCCCTATGGCCTTACTTAAAGAATTTTACTTGATTAGATGAAGTCTCAATAACTACCGAGAAAACTACATAGAAATCTATCTACATTTTGATATCATAAAAACCTATTTATCAAACACAAAATATCTTTATCAAATTATTAACAATTTAATGATCAACAATGGCATACAACTTTGACGGGTCAAACTCAGGATTTCCGAAACAAAGAAAACCTAAATGTTTAATGAGCAACAAACGAGGACCACTTTGATGGGTCAAATTCAGGGTATCTTAAACAAGGTTTTTCCTGGTTTGGAACAAAAAATTCTAATCAGGGGGCGCAGGGGGTGCGATTTTGCTTTTTATCACGTGACCCCATGGCGTACATTGTGATAACTCAGAATTTTCCTGTAATTGATAGAGAGTTTACGAAACGTGTTGTAAACGTTAATATTGCCCTGATACCAGTAGCGGCAATAACAAATTATCACAATCTACGTCACGGTGTCACGTGATTCATTTCCCGCCATAATTTCAAATGGGTTTTTAAGTCGGAAAATGAAATCAGAAAGGAAAAATATTTCAACAACACTCTCATACAGCATTATACTTTAAGTTAAAAGAAAAAAAAAATTTGGCGCCAAAAGCGTGTCACTTGTCCTTTAAGACAAAGTATAGTAAACAACAAATGATGTTGAAAGCAGAAACAGCCTTAGATAGGTGAGAGCCAGTAGCTCACAGTATGCACTTTGCTGGTAATTATTCACAGTCAGGGTCTGTGTTTAATATGTCGATCAGCTTCATCTGTCTAGGATTCCTTCTTGCAAAACAATCAATTATCTCATCAGTATTGACCTTGACTCAGCTGACTTGAGCCCATTTTAATCTTTGTTGCAACATGGTGTTTCAAAAGTTTGTCTTTAGCCTGCGAAGAACAGAAATAGACTTCTTGCAAGTGCATGTTGTTACTGGCAATGTCGCTATGATCTAGAAACAAGCATATATATTTGGGAATGTTAATTTGTCAATTTTCGGAAGAAGTGCAGATAATGTTGATGGGATGTTTCTTGAGGATTGCCAATGGTCTTTCCACATCATCAGTTAAGTCGTGATATATCTTGGCTCAGGGGAACCACTGATATAAAGATCGAGAAAAGAGCGGAATCTTTTTTCCTACTCAGGAGAAGCTGCAATCATATTCAGCGTACTGTAAAATCTGTCTAAAACCGACATGTCTCTATCAGAGAAATGAGCTTGCATTTGGCCTGACAGGTGATCCAAGAAAGGGATTGCGAAAATTCGTTGATAATACTGAGAGACTGATTCAGAAGGAGCATTAGAGCAGTTAACTTGCGTTAGAACAGTTCGAGGCATCGCAGGAAAAATAGAGTTTCATTCAGCAATAGATACTGCCTCGTCATACCACTCTAGATAAATGTTGTTGCATAGAACAAGCCACTTTTGTCACAGACAGAATCAGAATTCCACGATTGGTCTAAAGTTAGCATGATAGTTTTGAGAGATCTTACAACGGCATCATAGTGCTCCACAAATACATCTAGCCCAGCAATTCTCTCAACCCACTTTATCTGGCCAACATCTTTGAGGTGGCTGTGACGCGAAGCAGGAAGCACCTCTCCGATGGCTTTCTGCAAGATGTCAAATCGTGTAGTGCTTGAATTGAAAATTCTGTTACAACACACACATGCCCCATAATGTTTCTGACAACCTGAATTTGACAAGCAGAGGCTACACAAAGATTTAGCACATGTGATCCACAATGAGTGTAAGGAGCCTAAGGATATGACTGGCATATCCTAGCAGCAGCTCCAGAGCATTTGCCTGCCATGTCGCCAGCACTGTCATACCCCTGGCCACGACAAAGGTTCATGTCTAAATCAATACCTTCAACAGCCTGAAGGATTGTATTGGCTATATCTTTGCCTTTCATGCCTTCAGAGCAGCGAATAAAGCCCATAAACTCTTTGTGTATTTTTGCCAAATTGTCAACAAACCGGATTACCAGGGGCATCTGTTCAATATTACTAATATCTGCTGCCTCATCAGCAAGAACCGAAAAGAACCTAGCTTCATGAATCTCTGACCGAAGCTCAGAAATAACAAACTCGCCACAGATGTTGTTTATCTCGTCTCGAGTACTTTTAGATCTGTATGAAAAAAGAAGTGTTTCAATTAGATACAGCCTTGTCTACAGTCAGTCACAGAGGGCTAACTGGTTTCAAGTGGCAACTGCCATGGCTCCAAGAGGCTTTGGGGTTACAAGTAGGGGCATGGAAACCCTCCATAATATGTGCTTTACTGCACACCCACACACAGTTATTAACACCAATGAAGGCATTGCTGCAAATCGTAGTAAAACTGCGAACAATCTTTGAGATGATTACCATAATATCCATGCTAATCGATGCGTCACTACTTCTGCAACATCACAAGTCACTCACATGGCAACACTTCTATTAAAGTCATTCTAAAGTGTTGAAGCAATTAGCCATGCAGCCTTTCCAGGCAATGATATGAAGTCAGCAAACTTGGAGAACTTAAAAAGTGTTCTTGGCAACAACACTGTTTTTTTATCAAAGAGCTAAGTTGGTGTAATGCTAGACTAGATGAAAGCAGAGTTTTTGACCCTGAATCAGAGAGACATAGGTTGTTTATCCATTACTATCAAAGAATGAAACAGCTAAGAACTATGGATAACTGCAAGCTAGTTGACTCAAAAGAGATGGCACTGAAATATTATGACAATTTTCGCACTGCTTCGTTCATACTGCTTGAAAACGGTTTGTCATCATACCTTCAAAGATATGTTGTTCCTCTTGTTGCTGATTGGCCTGCTCAGTTCTTTGTTCGTCAAGTTGTATATAACAAAGATAATACATTATCTCATCAATGTAGCATTAATGTTCCTTTCATAGGCCCATTACATATTTCATTAAATTCAAGAGGATTTTCATGCTTTCTTTGCTGAGCTGTACTCATTCTTGTTCGCCACTTAAAATTCATTATCTAAAAAGCCCAAGCCATACATAATTTCATTCTTGCTGGAAGTGCTATAAGGTGGTTGGACATTGGTTAGGGATGAGATCATTGCTGCTTTTCCAAATTGTAAAGATATTGAATATCTTACATTACTCAATCTCCTTGACACTCACATTCCTATGACACTCAGTATTTACTCATTGGTATTAAAAAGTAACAAGGCAACTGGGTAATATCAAACTTTATTTCGCTGCTGGGTTTCTTGTGTTAAAGAGAAGGCATTATGACAAGGCTCCTTTGATAGCTCTTTCCAACATTGAGTGCTGGAAATTGGTTGGCCATCCAATCATTCCAATTTTTTCCTCTCTTCTAGCTTTTGACGAATAGCCTGTTGAAAATGTTCACTCATTATTTGTGCCACCAAGGAGACCTACATATAGCCGAAAGCATTGATAACTTAAAGGTTAAGACAGCATCATTTCTCACAGAAAAGGTGGCCACATGGAGCTCTAGCATGGGGCGAGCAACGAAGGTTACCAAAACAACAGAAGAAAGAAAAACAAACGAAACAAAATGGAGGCTACCAAACTTATTTAGGCAGAAAGTTGTAGGTGATGAGTTGCTTCCTACTGGCTACATGTGTGAGACAAATGCTCCATATCCAAATCGGTATGGTGCTACATTCTCTTTAGTTTAAGAATCTGAATTTGTTGAAATATTAGATTGGTATATCTGATATATATTGCAGGTATCATTATCAGGTAACATCTTCTACCAGAAGGTCTTCTATCATGCCCCTCCAACTATCCCTAAATCGGAGTTTTGGTTTGTTGTCATGGTCATAGATAAAACTAAGAGGCTAATAAAAGAGATGAGTCCCCAGAGCCACCTCTACAGTGTTTTTCAAGACACACCATCCCTCTTTCGAGGAGTTCTTCTGCCTGAAGTTGTTGCCCCCTGGAGTCGTAGCTCATCTGCCCTCCTTGCTGGTCTCTTGCCGAGTTAGCCGTTGGCCATCACTCATAGCCCTGAGCTAGGGAACCTAGTGGAAGGAAGGGACGCCTCAATTCCCCATTCATGTCCTGTCAGAGCATGCCACTGCAGGTATACCTCTTCATAAATAATATATGTACTTCTAATATCAAAGCTATTTAATTCTGACATTTTGTAGTACCACATCCTGCTGCTTCTTATTTTTTCTTAGTTCTTGATCAATTTTTGCGTTTTATTACCACATTAGAGTAACAAAACCACATCAAATTAACATAATGCAATTACAAGTCTGAAAAGCAAACAGTTATGACGATGTGGATGACAATTAGAAAAATGCACATTTAGTTTTACAACAAAAACTACAAAACCTAACAAATTTTCTATCAATGTTCTTTTATCTTGAATAGAAAATGCGATATAGAGGACTGCCAGAAAGTATACCCACCTGGGGCGTATTTAGCTGTGGCCACTCCTTTCACCTGCAATGCCTTCTGCCTGCACTCAGCACATGTTTCACTTGCAAAAACCATTCTGTTTTTGACACGAATGGCCCTGGTGAAGCATCAAATAATGGAACGGACTTTTCCAATGCAGAGAGTGAAGACAGTGCTCAGGACCACGATGTTCCTGGTAATCTGGAAGGCTACAACGCTGACAGGAAGAACGAGCTAGGCGTGTTGAGGCCCTTATCTATAAAATAGCCAACTGGAAACCACCTGTGCCAAAAATGCACTAGCCATTTGTTTGACCATTAAGATAACTGAAAAGAGATTCGTATAATCTACAATACATTCGTAAAATTGAGCAAAGAGACGAGATTTCTAAACTTATTACATAAAATTTGGTCTTGTGGAAAATTGGATAGAATGGGCCTAGCCCCCCCCCCCCGCATCAAGAAAAGGAAACTGTGACAGGAGAAGGTGTTTACTGGAAGTTACCTTCGACTAAGTCTCAAATTGAGTATGCCCCTATTAAAAAAATCAATTTCACATCTGCAAACAGCTTCAAAAAAAACTTGAAAGAGAGATTGAAAATTACAACAAACCATCTGGTCCAGATCAAGCACCAGAATGTCAGTTGAACGTTACTTATAAAGCAAGTGATGGAAATTTTTCAAAGTCTCTGGAAGAAATTTTCAAAGCAAAGCCTGCATTTTTATCTGTTCATCCACTCTTTGCTGATGGATATACTCCTGGAACAGTTAAAAAGCAATTCCTATCTCTTTTTACTGAGCTTTATGATCCCAATGGTGAAACATTGTTGTTTGAAGATCTATTACAAAGGTGTAAACTTGAAGCTGATGAAATCACACAGTTACAGAAGATCAAGTAAAGGCAGTGGAAAAAGAGACAAGGGGTCAGACAGCTTCCAAAGCTTGGTTTTCCTTCAGGCTGGCAGGATTACAGCATCAAAGATCAAAGCTCCTGTATCAACACCTTGTGACAAATCATCTCTCAGCTTAATCAAGGCAATTTGTTACCCTCAAGTGATAAAGTTTTCAACTGCTGCAACAAGATGAGGAATTGACAATGAGGAAGCTGCTTGGCAAGAATTTATAAAGCTGCAGTCAAAAAAACACGATTCTCTTGTTTTGAAAAGTGTGGTCTTTCTTTAAGCAGTGAAAGCCCCTATCTAGGAGCTACACCAGATGGATTGGTTGAATGCTCGTGTCGTGGATGTGTGCCACATTGCCTGGAAATAAAATGTCCGTTCAAACTTTGCAATGAAAATTTGAAAGATCCTCCTAAGGATTCTTTTCTAGAAGTAACAAAAGAGGGACTACAGTTAAAAAGGAGTTATCAATATTACCATCAAGTACAAGAACAGATAGCCCACACAAATACTAAAGTTTGTGACTTCTTTGTTTGGACCACAGCTGGTTTCCACCTTGAGCATATTAGCTTTGATAGAGAGTTTTGGAATCAACAAAATACAAAATGTAAAGCCCTTTTTGATGAAGCTATATTGCCAGAATTGGTAGGAAAGTATTTCAGCCGATTGCCAGTTTCTTATAAAATACCAGATATTGTTGTTGAAGAACACAAATACTAACAAGTTGTTATGTGCATGTATATACATAGAAACTTGAAAACTTTAATAAAAAATCTGAAACAATCATATACTTTTCTTCACTATATTTATATACTATTTACAGTTCATTGAAGGAGACTTTCTAAAGTTTTCCTTCTGCAAAAGCCACTTTATATGATAGTTTTTTCCATAGCAATTGTAAACCAGAAATGCTTGAAGGTCCCCACTTTTAACTTACTAATTAAAAAGTAGAGTCTTTCAAGCATTTCTGGTTTCCAATTACCTAATAGGTCATTCGCTTTAAGTATCAGTGATGCTAAAATCTGCCCAATTTGGGTATTGTGGAAGAAGACTTTGCTTCAAATGCTTCCATTGGTTCAAATGCCTGTAGGAAGATATTTTGTTTTGTATCACAGATGATCACAAACCATATTCACTTTTGGGAAGACTCATGAAAAGCTCTCTTACTGACTGGTCAGCTGCTGTTAGAAGGTTAAATGATTACCAATGCAAATCAGACATTCGCAAAAATGCACTGAAAACAATGCAAACATTTGTCTCTGTCGTGGAAAATGAAATTACATCTATAAATCATTTACAAAACCAAGTTCTAAACCAACAAGAAACAAAAAAGGGATAAGGTATTAAAAGAGCATTTCAAAAAAGCACCCAGGAATGCAGCCTGCAAGTCCAAGACAATTCAAAATGAAATCATCTATTGTTGCGGAGACGCAATTAATGAGCAAATCATCAATGAGATAAAGGAGGCAAAATTTTTCTCTATTCTTGCTGCTAAATTAAGAGATTGCTCAAACAAGGAAAAATGCCAGTTATCCTTAGATATGTTGACAAGTTTGGTGAAATAAAGCAGAGATTCCTGAAATTCATCCACTGTGACATAGGGCTTACTGGCAATGCACTAAAGGATGAAATTATTGATCTCATTACAAATGAGTTGCAACTCTCTGTAGAGAACTGTAGAGGTCAGTGTTATGGTGGAGCTGGAAATATGGTTGGAAAGTTTTCTAGAATCTTGATCTGAATCCTTTAGCCTTGTACAAACAATGCTCTTCCCACTGACTTAACTAATGTGTTGCCTCTTCTTGCCAGGTTCAGAGTGTTCGCAATATGATGACAAAGGTGACCAGAATTTGTTTTTTTAATAAATCTCTAAAACCACAGAAACTTTTTTAAACAATGGTGCAAAAATTTAATTCTGGTTGTAAGTAGACACATTTTTCAGAAGTATGTAGAACTAGAAGGATTCTTCGCATATATGGTTTAGAGAGGTTTATGGTTATGTATAAAGCAATAAGCTTTCTTCACAATTTGTGACAATGTTGTTGGAAGCTGGGACAATAGTGCTGCTGATGCCTATTCTTTTTCTCCCTTCCTCACAAACTTTGATTTTATCATTTCCTTAGTGGTTGTTAGGATGGTTCTTGGTTATGCTAGGTCTGCTACTGTACAATTACAGGGACAGCACATTGATATCATAAAGGGGTTGCAAGAAATATCTACAATCAAATCTTCATTGCAAACTGCAAGAAATAATATCGATTTATACCATGATGGCTGGTTCAAAGATACAGTTGAAATTGCAGATTCTGTAGGTGCAGCTGTTCATTCTCCAAGATTTTGTAACAGGGGAATCTACAGAAGTAATGATCCAGCAGATACAGTCTCATATTTTAAAATTCATCTGTCTATACCATTTCTTGACCACTTTATTCAAGAACTCTCAACACGTTCTCTGATAGTAATTGCACAGCATATAATGCCTTATCTATAGTACCTTCCTCCTATAGTACCTATAAAAAAAACACTTTAGAAACTAACCAAAAAAGTAGCCTCGTGTTCGTGGAAGAACCGTTTTAAGGTTTATTAATTATTGGGGTCTTTGACTGCTAATATTATGACAATGTCCTTTGAAACTTCAAATGCGATTTTCTCAAAACTGTGTTTTGCAGACATACTCGATTTGGGCAGAACATATCTTCTGTATAACTTGAGTTATTTACTTGAAATTCCCAATAAAGCTGGCAAAGATATAAACATATGCAATGAATAGACAATTTTTCAAAATTTCAAAGATGGTAGCAGTTACCATGGACACAGTGTTTTTCCTAATTTCTACATGTTAAGAAAATAATTTCAAAATTTTGTCTATAGAGTACTGAAGTCGTGACGTCAGGTTGCCATGGAAGCGTTTCAACTGGTTCTTAACAAATTTTTCATCATGGCGTCTGGTTTCAAGTAGCAAACATAGGCGAAGAAAGATGGTACAGTGTTTTGCCCCAGACTGCAATCATCAGTCAGAAAGGGAGACATGCAAATTTTATAGATTTCCCAAGAACGCTAGTGAGTTTGAAAGGTGGAAAAAGCTGTCGGGGTAAGAATGTTTTAGTTGGTTCACTTCGTGATACATCTCATGGCAATTATCTTTTTTTTGGTAGTCTTGATTTAATGGCTTTTATATCGTCAAAGCATTTTAAACCATAGCGTATATTATGGTTAGATACGTATTAAATTTATCTTTTTAGACGACAAGACCGAGCCCTGGGAAGTAATTTGCGTGTTTGTAGCTGCCATTTCTGCGACGAATTAAAAGTTAATGGCCCCGAGATCTTCAAAAGAAATGCAGATAAATTCTTTCCAACCACTGAAGTACGAAAAACGAGAAATGGGACGCAGAGAAGTATGGTATTCTAGTGGTGTCTATGCTGCTGGTTTTTCAATCAACTACGTCATTGAAGGTGCATTACTTTTGGCTGCTGGTTCCATCACACAATTCAAACGATTTTGCAAGTCAAGCACTACCTCCTTCTAGACCAATGAACGCCTCTTTGTTTCACCAACAGTAGATCAGGAATTTAATGAGGAACAAGACAAGATCATCAAGAAGGTACAGTGTGGAAATTACCATCTGTGGTGATGGGAGAAGTTACCACCTAGTTTTCATTCACTGACCTTAGAGGTGGATCTCTGTCATTTGACAGTGTCCTGCCAAGATATTCTAAAATTTGAAATAACACCATGCAATTTGTCAAGATGTCAAACCAAAAATTTTATCACATTAAATGCTCTATGCCTAAATCATGTTTAATATGTTTACATTTGCCATTGCCAGAATTTTTTGACTTAAGTAAGAGGCGTATTTTATAAAAGTTTTTTGGAATTTTTCTACAGGAAAACATGACCTATTATCTCCATTGAAGCACAGTCTTGACGTTTGGCACAAAGCAACTAAACTTTCTTCAAAGCTTGGACAGGTATATATGAAATTGACTTCTAGGAAGTTGGCTGATGGAGGTTTATTGGGTTATTGGGTTGGTTCTCCTGCTATGTGTGCTGTGTGGTGTTCATCTAATTCAAAGTCAGTTTTAGAAGTTCAAAGTCAGTTTTTAGAGTTTTCGATATATATATATATATATATATATATATATATATATTATATATATATTATATATATATATATATAATTCAAAGTCAGTTTTAGAAGTTCAAAGTCAGTTTTTAGAGTTTTCGATAATATATATATATGTATATGTTTTCCTGTAGAAAAATTCCAAAAAACTTTTATAAAATACGCCTCTTACTTAAGTCAAAAAATTCTGGCAATGGCAAATGTAAACATATTAAACATGATTTAGGCATAGAGCATTTAATGTGATAAAATTTTTGGTTTGACATCTTGACAAATTGCATGGTGTTATTTCAAATTTTAGAATATCTTGGCAGGACACTGTCAAATGATAGAGATCCACCTCTAAGGTCAGTGAATGAAAACTAGGTGGTAACTTCTCCCATCACCACAGATGGGAGAAGTTACCACAAACTACCATACATTCTATTTATATTTTTAAAGAACTTTAAAGTTAGGAGCTATTGAATATATATATATATATATATATAATAATATTATATATATATAATAATATTATATATATATAATATATATATATATATAAGCAAACGCAAACGACAGCGCCATCCACATAATAAACAACGAAGCTGCTTGGCAAGAATTTATAAACATTGGAACATTGCCACTGAACTCAAAATTCAAGACCTAACAGAATGTATGGCAGAACGACAAGCATTCATAACTCTGAAAGACCATAAAGAAAACTTCCAGAACAACCCCACCTGCAGACTAATCAACCCCGCAAAAAGTGAAATAGGTCGTATCAGCAAACAGATCCTTGACAGAATCAACACGACCATCAGAAACCAAACTACCCTAAACCAATGGAAAAACACTTCGTCTGTAATCAACTGGTTCAACAGCTTACCAAACAAGCATCAACATACATTTGTTATCTTTGACATTGAAACTTCTACCCCTCAATAACCGAAAAACTCCTTACAGACTCTATCTCCTTCGCCAAGAAATACTGCAAAATCGCCGAAAAGGATACCAACATCCTTATGCATGCCCGCAAATCTCTCCTATTCAGCAAAGGAAAAACATGGATGAAAAAAGACAGCCATATGTTCGAAAAGAAATACAGAAAAGAAAACATAGGTCTATACAGAGACGACGGACTCGCTTTCTTTAAGAACACTCCTGGTCCACAGGCAGAGAGAATCAGGAAGGACATCACAAAACTTTTCAAGACCAACGGCCTCAAAATCACCATACAGACCATTGTGAACTACCTCGACGTAACACTTAACCTAGCAAATCAGTCGTATTGTCCATACAGAAAGCCCAACGACCAGCCACTATACATCAATACAAAGTCCAACCATCCCCCCAACATCATAAAGCACTTACCTGGAGCAATCAACCGTATAATAACTGACATATCATGCAACAAAAGTGAATTCAACAAAGCAAAGCCCATCTATGAAAACGCCCTAAAAGCCAGTGGATACCCCGACACCCTAAAATACAACAACCATACATCACCCACACGTAAAAGAAGAAACATCAGCGCAACATAATCTGGTACAACCCACCATAAAGCAAGAATGTACAAACTAACATCGGCAGAACTTTCCTCAAGCTCATACACATACACTTCCCAAAGAATCACAAATTCCATCAGATTTTCAACAAGAACAATGTGAAAGTCAGCTACAGCTGTATGGATAATATGCAAACCATCATCAACAAACACAACAAGAAAATTATCAACACCAATCCCACCACTACCAACGAGAAAACATGCAACTGCAGAAAAAAAGACCAATACCCACTAGACAACAACTGCCTCTCTTTCTGCATCATCTACAACGAAAATATCACTACAACTGAAGACACTGTCAGCAAAAACTACATTGGACTAACAGAAGGAACCTTCAAACAACGATTTACACAACACAAACTCTCATTCCGCAACCGAAAATACGCCAACAGCACTGAACTATCAAAATACATCTGGGAACTAAAAGACAAAAACAACGATTATGACATACAATGGACCATCATCACCTCAGCCAAACCATACAACAACATTACAAAAAGGTGTGACCTATGCTTAACAGAAAAACTATACATCATCAAAGCAAATAACAACACCCTTCTAAACAAACGATCCGAATTAATCTCCAAATGCCGACACAAAAACAAGTTTTATCTTATGAGCAATAGAACTCCACCTAACTAATTTACCTGTATCTAATAAAATTTCTTTTGCCTAACTTTATCACACCTTTTGTATATTTATACCGTGGTAACAGAAATATTCTTCATTATAGTCTGTCTGATGAGTGCGCAAGCACGAAACTTGGAGTAACAGAGAACATGTCTCATTTCTAGTCTATATTCTATTTTATTATATCTATTGCTCTGTGCTTTTGCACATCAATACTGTCACGTCAGAATAGACAACGCAATCTGGAGTTTATATATATATATATATATATCAAATATATCAATCAATCAAAAAAATTAATCAAAAACTTTATTAATGTGTCAAAAAATATTTAGCTTACAAGCTAATTGGGGACATAACGAAAAAAAGTATATAAAGTTAAATTAGAGCATAAGATATGAAATTACAGTATAATTATTAAAACATAAAAATTTCTAAAAATCCTATGTACAACTAAACTAAAGTCTGCAGTCTAAAAGAGTTTCTATGTCCATTCTTCTTATACATTTCTTGAATTGGGTTATTGTTGTCACCTGCTTGATGGCTCTCTTTAATTTGCTCCACAGATATGGGCCAAAGTATCTTACTGAATGTTTTCCTTCTTTTACCGTACGAAATTTCGGAATTACAAAGTTGCTGTTTCTTAATTCATAGGGAGTTTCTTTTACTGCAAACAAATCCTTTATAAAGTGTGGGGCTATGCTGTTTTTAACTTTATACATAAGTATGGCAATGTCCTGAAGTCGTCTATTCTGGAGAGATGGCAGGTTTGCTTTCATAAGGAGTTGTGCATATGGCGTAGACTTATCATTATAAACAACTCTAAGGGCTTTCTCTTGGAGTCTCTCTATCTTTCTTTTATCTGCTACTTTGCAGAAGTGCCAGACTGTACTGCAATATGTTAAGTGAGAGAGAATGGCTGACTTGTAGATTGTTAGTTTCGCATTGGTAGGTATTATATTACGAAATCTAGATAAGACACCTATTCTCTGACTCACTCTCTTGCACAAATTGCTGATATGAGTGCCAAAAGTTAGCTCATCGTCAACCTCAACACCAAGCAGCTTAAGACATCTTGTTTGTTCTGCTTCATTGTTTTCATCAGCCACTTTTATCTTTATATTGCTATTCTTGCTATTTTGAATTACCATCGCTTGGTATTTGTTTTTGTTTGCTTTCATATGATTGTCCTTGTACCATTGTGAGGCCGTCTTGATGTCTTTATTCAAACGCATCTCAACTTCATTACCGTTCAATCCGGAATAATAGATCTGATGATCGTCGGCATACATGCTTATCTGAGAGTGCATTATTTTGAAGACCAAGTCATTTTGAAAGATATTCCACAACATGGGACCGAATGCTGATCCTTGTGGGCATCCTCTTGTTGTTTCCTTCCATTCACTTCTTATATTTCCTAGTTTGACCCTATTCTGTCTTTGCTCAAAGTAGGATGTTATTAATCTCAGAGAATCTTCGGCCAGGCCATAGGATTCAAGCTTTTTAGCAGGAGACTTGGAACCATGGAATCGAAGGCTTTGCTTATGTCTGTTGAGAGAATGGCTGTTATCTGTTTATTGTCCAGGGCATTTTAATGGTAGGTGTTTGTATATAAGGCATAAGGCAAATGCTGACAGCAGGAAAATTCTTTCCACAAGGGTGCTGCCCAATTGTATCGAACTACTCTTGGTCGGAATTGAACTCCAGTTTGCTGCGTCGAAAACCCCCGCTCATTCCACTGAGCCAAACGGCCCAATATATATATATATATATATCATAGATTGAAGAAAGTATCGCTATTATAATGAAGCGATCACAGAAGAAGATCTGACAAAGTCACACATCAGACCAGAGAGCTCATCAATGACAAAACTGAGGGAAATAGTTTTTGACAAGAAATGGCTGAAATCTCTGAAGTACTTCACCCAAAATAGACACTGGATTACTGGAGGTAGTGTTTGTTTTTTGATCACAGACAAATCCCAGATTAAATAAAACATTTAGAAGGAATTGGTAACACGAAGAGTTAATTGAATTGTACACTTTACCTAATGTGTCAAATCATACCTTTGCATTGATATAGGCATCCTGACACCTTGCTCTGAGGCCATGTCTCGTTGTGCAGCTGGTGTAGGATGATGTCTTTGGATGATGTTGTCCATTGAACCACATATTACATTTGCTTATTGCACATCTGCAATCATCTGTGTTAGAGTTCTTTGCTGACTTGCATGGGCAGCCCCTTTGACAGCTTCCTTTGCAATTGCATAGGGTGCGTGCTGCCTCTTTGTTAAAAAAAAAGTTTGCTGTCATATCATGTATCATGCAGAATTCCTCAAAAATTCCAGACTTAAAATTTGGGCCCATCAATATTTATTCTCTTGATGATAAATGACACTTGAACGTTTGGACCACTGATATTTGCCAAGCTATGCTGAAAATTTCCTACCTCTGACTCATTATCATTATCATCACATGAAGATGAAAGTGGCTCTAGGTCTGAAAGAACAGCAAACTGATCTTCATCATTTCCACTCTCCATTGTCCCGAAATCAGATTCTCAGACCGCAACCTGTTGATTTTCAAGGAAAAACCAAACTAAGCTAGCAATTGTTATTGTAGAATATACATTTAATTGTTTAGCTGCTTTTTATTCAATTTGTTTACAACCAGCATTATATGTGATAACTATGGAATAGATTTTTGACCCTGCCCCCATTTCCTGAACTTCCTTCTATCTACATATGTTCAACATATGGAATTCCCTCTCCCCGTCTGGGATAATGCTCCTAGCCAGTAGCTTTAGTATTCCATTCCATTCTCTTGTATTCCAAGTTTAAATACCTGGCACTGCCAATGAAGAATAAATGTGACCGTTGTTAGCATACCTCTTCTTACTTGTTGGTGCTCTTTTTTTCATGCATTTGCATGCACTGTTGCATTTTATGAAATCTTTTACGCAGGGGCACTTCCTTATCCATTTCCCTGTTCAAGAGCAGTTTGTTCTTCGAGCTATGCGATGGGCATTAATTTGCACTTGTTGAAGGTCAGGCTCTAATGATAGGTTCAGAAGGGAGCCATTTAGATCATCCACTTCTGATGACCTACAATATTATGAGGATAGACAAAAACTCATAAGGAATATTGCAGCCTGATGGTTCAATAATGACAAAGGAACTTAATTAAAGGAACTTAGAAGACGTACTGTATTATCATTTTCACTATTATTAAGTTCACTATTCAAGTTGTTATTGTTCTCGGGGGGTGGGGGGTGTTGTAGGACGCTCCCCAGATCACATGACCTTTTATAATCACGTGACAAGTACTATTTAATCCGAAGCTTTGTAAAGCGTAGTTCAGTTATCTTTGTATCCTCGTTCAGCTAAGTTATAAATCTTGAATGATTATCAAGATATGAAAATGTAAAGAGTGTGTTTCCTTGCTCTACCATCTCAATAATATAAATAGAAGCACCTCTCACAGGTGCGAGGGGTGCGGCACCCTCCTAGAAAATTCTTGTCGGCAAATTTTCTAAAAAGTAGAGTTTTGTCCGGTTTTACTTTCGAAGTTCTCAATGCGATAGCTTTGGCAAAAAGTTTGGATAAGATGAGGATAAGACCGAAAAAGTATCACCCAAAAACCCTCAGCAATTCAAAATAGGTACAGATGGCGCTATGGGTGTCACGGAGGGGCAAATGTCCCCCAAAACTTCAAATGACTCCCTGTCGACAGCTGGAGTCTAGAATCTAATGTCCAATATCCAGGGCGACCTAATTTCTACCTAAAGTATGGGGACAAAGTTTATTGAAAAACTCTTAAAGTTGATCCTGGAGGTACTGGAAGCCACTGTAAGCAGGGCTGCCGAGGGAAGGAAGGGGGCAAAGTGCCTCAGTGCTTTGAGGTCGAGGGGGCCTCAAGTAGTAATTAACTCCATTTTAAGAATGAAATCAATGAAACGTAGGTATGCCTAAAAATAGTTTAAAGTTCTAAACGATTGCAAGAAATGACTGCAAGAAATACTCTGAAATGCATTTTAAGACAATCTAAAGGGCGTGGTCACAAAAAATTTCTGCTCGCAGAGGCCTCGTCAGGTTTCTTTCAAAGCCTTCTAAACCTCTTGGCGGTCCTTCTAGTAAGATCCACTCATGCAAACTAAGTACCATACTCTTTGATAAACAAAATCAAGTGCGTCAAAATACCACACCCCCAAATTGAAATACCTTAGGCCATGCCCCATTTTGTCGGCAAATTTGTGACTGGCACCCTCCTAAGTGAAAGTGATTAGCGACGGCCCTGTGAATAGTGACAGAACAGTATATGTAAGAACAAGTAGAGGAAAGGAGTATTTTCTATGGTGCTTAAGTGAAATTGTAAAATATAGAGGTTACCAGATAATGGGTTGGGGCTGGTTTACAAGTAAGGATGTTGGCCGTCTACACAAAATTGAGGATACAATTAATGCAGCTCATTACATTAAAATTTTACAATTCCGTGCTCTGTCATTAATAAAAGATCATTTTAGAGATGATGATTCTGTTTTCAACAGGATAAGACATCATGTCACACAGCAAATACTGGTAAGGAATGGATGGATGGGAAGAGACCATTATTGCCATGGCTCGCAATACTGTCATGGCCCGCAATGGATATGAACTCAAGTGAGCATGTTCAGGACTTTATTGGCATAAAGCTCAAGATGGTTTATTTAGAAATGAAGATGAACTGTTAAAAAATGTGAATTTGGAATGATACAGAATTCCCATGGACTATGTTACGAATCCTTTCAATAGAATGAACAGGCATATTTTGGCACTCATAAAACAGAAGGAGGCTCTAGCAGCTACTGAAAATTTATTTTTGGTAAAATATGTTATATCTTTATAAAGTTGCATTGAATACATTCCGTTACAACCACACATCTCTACACTAATACAGTTTACACTAATTTTGATTTACCTAGGTATACTTTTAGGCAAATATCTTCCAAACTACAGGGTGGCCTGTTATTTTTGGCAAGTAGTGTATATAAAGCAATATTTTTTACAACTTGCAGTATGAATGGTTTTCTTCTTGAAGCAGTTTAAGCAAGGTATAGAGAAAAAGTTGTTTGCGATCTTCCATCAACTTTTAGCAGCATATAAATCTTGTACTTTGCTGTTTCATTCCAGGGAAACAAATTGGTTTAATAAACTCAGAGCAAAACAGGTTTGTCAGACTTTCTTGGAAATAACTGCCAGATGAAGAGAAAAAAGCAAATGAAGATGAGGCAAAGCGTATAAAAATTTACCATCTGAGAAAACTAGTGAGAATGAGAGGCATATTGCAGGCCTTGCCATAAAATTTGAGTAGGCCGACGATAAATTGCCCACCTCATTGGTGTCAGGTGGGCGATCTCTGCGATTCATAAAACTGGTTTGCAAATGCTTTGAAGCATCTGTAAAAAGAAAACACAGATGTTTTGACTAAAGAAAATGCTTTCAAAAACAGGAAAATAACATTTTCAGCAAATTATAACATTATTGGATCTACTGTTCTTCATCACAGGAAAATTCTTTGCTATTATCTGATTCTGATTCACTATCAGAAACAACTTCTTCCACTCATCTTCTTTTGCTGGGTTCTTGTTCTATATCTACATCTTCCTTAGAGCTTGCAAGATGCACCTATCTTCTTTTCTCCAAATACATTTCCATGGCTCGGTTGATTATTCCCTTGCATTCTGACTTGGACCAAGTGCTTATCGTTTGCTTTTGTAATCAAAGATCTTCCATCGTGCTGTGGTGCATCCTCAATCAACGATTGCTATGATAAGTCAGCAAACTGAATGCTCTTTCAACAGTTGAATTTTAAGAAGAGTCAGCAAACTGAATGCTCTTTCAACAGTTGAATTTTAAGAAGAGTCAGCAAACTGAATGCTCTTTCAACAGTTGAATTTGAGCCTGCAATACATGTTAACAGCTCGATTATGAGGCACAGATTAGAAAATTCCAATCTTCAAAAAATTTAAGACACAACACCATAATTTTTTAGGCTCTTAGAAAAGATCGCTGAAATGGCAGGTAGCAAAAATACGAAATTGTCCCCATTCAGTGAAAAGATCCTTCTCACTGATACCTGCTGCTGATAGAGGAGCTGAAAATCTTCTAAAATGCAATGAAGCTCCAGAATACCATAATCATTTATCATCCGTCCAATACTGTGAATCATATATTTCTATTGATATGAACAATTCATTGTTTGTTTCCGGGAACTGTTTTTGGAGAACAGATTTCAATTTTTGAACAGTTTATATTTTAGCAGCAGCTGCCTGTTCGCGTGAATTTTTTGAATAAAATATTCCTGAAATTTAAACGTTTCTCGGTTAGCAGCTTTTCTTCTCCCGTGACCCTTGTTAAGATAAATGCCTATCATTTGCTTTGCTTCTTCATCATATTTGAATCTAGCAATATGGCTGTTCAGGAGTTCTCTGTCAGTTCCTGCATTCTCTTCCAGATAATCTAACTCAAACATCATTTTCTCTATGGATTCTGCAATTTCATATAGCATTACACCTTCCCCTTCAACCAACGATGATGGACCTTAAGCATCCAGAATATCCACATAACTTGCTAACTTGCAAAAGAACCTGTATGATTGTAGAGTTTCAAGCAAACCTTCGATCTTGGCTTTTGTCTTGGCTCTTCCTGCTCGATCTGCCAAGGCGTTGGCGAATGCTGTCACAAGGCCTGGCCACATGGCAAGGAAAACCTTCATGCCTTTACGTCAATGTTTTTCTTCTCTTGTATCGTCGCTAAAGCTTATATCATGTTAGTGACTTTTCCTGTTTTGTAAAATATTATAGGTCAAGGTCTTCACGTGTTTCCTAAGGCTTTTTAATTAAACAGTAGTTTGTAATTAGAATTTTAACTTGTGTTCCATGTGTCACTTGAGTAATGTGTATTGTTGATTTAATGAAACTGTCAAGGTGAAACATGTAGTTTTCTATACTGCTCAAGCCTGACTGCCTTTCACAATTGGTGACAGTCGTCTGGGATATTCGATTAAATAGGGACTAAGTGAATAAGGTACCTAGCCTTTAGCCGTGCATGAACTACCAAGGATTAGATTTACAAGGACAGCTACTGAGGAAAACGCATTACTTGGCCCCAGCACATCGCCACATCGCAACAATTTGATTCTTCATTTGGAAGCAATTCCTTTTTGGCGAAGCCAAACAAATGTTATGGGTATTCTAATGATGACGTAGTTTATTGGTTGGCATCGTTTGAGAGTATAGAGAGAGCCAATGAATTGGATGCAGAAAAATTTGGCAATATGCTTTCTTCCTATTTGAGAGGTTCTGCTGTAGACGATTTTGAAAAAATAAAAGAAGTAGACAAGACAAATTTCCACCTAATCAAGCAATCGCTGATTGACCAATTTAGTTTGGCAGATATGATAAGGTCTGCGTATAGCTCTTAAGCTGGAAAAAAAAGCAAGGAAAGAGGGAAAGTGTATACGAATTTGCCTCGTCCATTCAAAAATTGGTTTTTGGGTCTTTCCTGCCTGATGTAAGCAATGATATCATCGAAATGACAACATGTGAACATTTAATTTTGGGTCTCAAACCACAATTATTGAAAAGAGTAGCGATGGGGGCTCCCAAAACCTTCAATGATGCCATTGGAGAAGAGATTATCACCATCATTCATTGAGATTATAACCCATGAAAAATTTTGCAGGCTATTTATTTAAAGTGAACACCAGCTTTTAAAGTTTTTGAAAGTTAAATTGTGTTATGATCCTCTATACAAAATTCCATTAAATTGTATTGCATTTCAGAAATTTTTATCAATGAGTTAAAGGTTTGCAATAACAGCAAGTGACGTACTTTTGTTCCGTTTAATGAAAGCAAATAAATATCTTCCCATTAGGTTCAATTGTGGACTATGTAACGTATTTTTATTGAAGAGCCCAATGGAATGCTATTGCTGCAAGAAACTGGAAAAGTGCAGCCAAGCCCTTGAAGATAGCACACTCCTGGATGATTGCATGTCAAGCCAGGCTGTTTTACTTTACACCCAGGGTTCAATTCTTGCTGCTTGGACCGATGGACACTGAGGTTGGCTGGTAGCAAGTACTGGAAGAGGGACAAAACCAGATACAAAAAGACAAAGACAGAAGAAGTGTCTCTGATGCTTTTACATACTGTGCACATTTAACAAGGATACATAAAGAAAAGATTAACTATAAAATATTTAACAAACTATATACAATTTTATAAAACGTTTTAATACCCTTGATTCAATTTCACTCAAGTTTATTGTTGTTATAATAATTTGCAAATATATACCATGCATTTCTTTTTTAGGAATTTGAGAGCTGTCCCTTCCAATTTATGAACCACTGGGAAAAAATCGCATTCCACTACTAGCATGTGCATATAATGCAATTAGCAAATTATTCGGTACAGAAGATAGTGCTGGCTTTGAGGACATGGATATATAAATCATACTTCCATAACAAACTGCAACAAAAATTTTCTGGCTTCCTAAGTCTTTTCCTCTGTTAATAAACTTGTCTAGTCTAGTTTTCTTGTAGGTAAGCAAAAAGTGCATATTTACCATCAAAATTACAATTAAAGTGGCCTGAGATAAAAACAAATAAAGAAAAGTTTTTTATCCCAGAGTATTTTTTTTACAATATACATTTACAATTTTTACAATAAAAAAATGTATATATCAAATTAACATGTTAGTTTTTGTAGTTTTTTTGACAGGTTAGGACATTTTTATGACCTTTATATGGTTGCTGGCTTCTTCCTTTCTTGTGAAGCAGTACTCTGTTGAGCAACCTCCCCAAATGTTTCAGATGATGTTCCTGAAACCTCAATTGTTTGCAGCTGCTTTCTTACCCCATACTTTGAAATAGCATCTTTGTGCCTCTGTTTTTCGTCAAACGTTGAGTGCATTGGAGCAGGGACCTGTTGTTCCAATTTTCTCTCTAATGCAGGTAATAAAGCATGCGATATGCCCAAAAGAATTGCAGCAAATATATCATCAAGATAGTCTACATAGAAAATAACTAATATTTAGGGCCTATTATCAATATTCATAAAAGAGCTACATGTTAAAGCTTTTCAAAGCTTGAGGGTTTATATATTTATACATAATCAAGTTGTATACAAACTTAAATGACTATAAGAGAAGTGCTTTTAAATGTATTAGAAAACGTATTTTGTTGCTATCAATTTGCAAGGTGTAATACTCGACTCAAAGGTATTTGTTGTGTTATCAAACTTTTGCAATAATGTGGTGATAGTGAAAAAACTTACCAAAGTTTGGCATTTCACTGACAGATTTAACAGTTGCTTCACCATTTTTAAATTTTGGGCAATGGACTGACAGCTGAACAAACCCATCTGGCAGCATGTTCTCTTTACGTTGCACATTTGCGTTAAGATGAACAGAAGCTATTATGTGCCTGAGGGTGATCCAATGAAAATTATCAAAAATCAAATACCACAGTTCACAAATACTTTCAATAAGCTTGAATAATCTGAACCTACAAACATAATAACAAATAAACATGCTGAGAATTTCGTGAGATGGACAAATTAGATGTGAAACCACTAGCATATATTCCACTTTAGATGTAACAACATTACCTGCACTTAATTCCTGTATAAGAGAATGCAGTCATTTTTGAAGTGAAGTGATTTTAGAGAGAGTGAAATCTCTCAACAATGCTTGTCTGCTGAAGAGGTGATGCCTGTTTGATAACTTTCACCAGCCTATCATTCGTTTAAGGCACCACAAACTTTTTTGTGTGCAATTGAATCTGGAAAAAGAAGTCCTCAGTTTACAAAAGGTTGTGTGTGGTTTTGATATTTATTGTTTTCAAGCAATTAAAGATTGAAATCTAAATCATTGAATAGGACTGAATGTTGCAAATTTCAATAAACCCAACAGAAGTGAATTCCAGTGGCTCTTCTTTTGATTAAACTCTTATTTTCTTTAAATTGCTTCCATTAACTGCTTATAGTTTTTTAATCTATGTCTATCTGTTTCTCTCAATGCATTCAACATTTTCATTTGTAATCTTTGCCAACATAGAGAAATTAAAGGGAAAAGTTTTTCCTGTAACAATTAAAATGTTTTGGCTTTAATTTTCTTATACCACAAAAAGTAATTCTTTATAAATACATAACTTAGAGTTTAAAGTCAATGTTTAGCTTTAATCTTAAATCTAAATAACATTAATTTCAAGTAATAAATTGTTTACAAATATAATAAAGAATTTAACAAGGAAATTAGAAAAAAAACTTTACATGTGAGAAAATTGCAAATTTAATTACTCGTTGGTGTTTCAAGTAAGTTTTCATGGAAATGCATGCTAATCCCATGTGTCTAAAAAGGCGAAATACTTTAGTAGCTGTTCTACCAGCATCAATATGGCAAATGACAGCAACAGGTTTCCAGCCGGTATCTTGCTGCCTCTTACTGTAGTTTTGCTCTTCCACGTATTATCCTTTTTCTTGCAGCTTGCACTTGATGTAGTTATTTCTGTCATAGTTCAAACTTTCTTTGTCTCAACCAAAGGTTGATCTTCTTTGGAAGAAGGGCAAAATTGAAATAGCAGAATGAGCTGGGACAGAGATACGATGAACTTTACTTCCTTCCTTAGGTTCAACAGAATTCACACTTACAATGAAAAATAGTTACACACACATCAAAGTCTGTATATATTTTTTTAACACAATCATATTCTTTTCAATTTTAAAGTGAGTATTATATGTGAATACATTCAGTCTTGTGTTGGTTGGCAATTGAAACCTTTAATAAAATGTAGAAAAATATGCATTATATATATGAGCTGTTACTTCTCAATTCTTCAAATTCGCTTTCATCCATTTCTTCACCCTCTACAAAGTCTGACTCATCACTCAGGATGAGTTCATTTTCACTGGAATCTTCAACTTCCTTCACAATCTCTGCATTTTTCTCTTTGAGATCTGTATGAGAAGCTCCACTTTTCTACTAAGTTGCCTCCTTAGGTTTCTTACCTTTCTCCTATATGTCTGATTTCTGAACTTCAAAGATCGGTTTTGAAATTTCAACTGCAAGCATGACTTGCATTTGCAGTTTATTTGGTAGGATACATCTTTATGCTGCCATGAAAGTAAAATTTTATGCAACTTGAAAACAAAGAAATTAGTTATTTGGCAGGTAAAAATATGTTTAGATTCAGAATTTTCTAGATTTCAGCAAGAAAGTATGAGAAGCTTTTTCCAAATTCAACACAGGAACCAAATAAATCACAGTTTTTCGTTGTAGTTACATCAAGAAAACTGAATAAAACATATCAACATATCTTCCAAACAAGAAAATTTCTCTTTTTTCTGCTTTATCGCTGTGTGTGAGATCTTGTCTGTAGGTTTTTTTTCTGGCTTCTACACTCTCCATTTAATTTTTTGAAAATGGAAACCATCTTAAGAAAGGATAAAAAAGCATAACAAAGGAAATGTGTGTCCAGAACCAGTAGGAAACGAAGAAAAAAAAAACAAATGTTTTGTAGAATTATTTTTTAAATATAGCAGAACATATTAGAGCAACAAATGGTGAAAACACAAACTATTAACACATGCAGTATTGACTTACACTTAAAAATAAGATCTTTTAGACATGCCAAGAATACCATTGAATAACTTTACACAACTATGCAAACAGAAAAAAGAAAAGGCCCTGAGGAGGGAGATCAAGAAGAAATCTGATTTAAACAATGATTTCTTTAAAAAGAAAAAAGAAATCATGTGAACTGTAAAAAAGGAACTTTCCAACTTTACCGTCAACGTCAATGTAGGTGACTTGAATAGCCATTAATCAGATACAATTATACAAGTTTTATAGATTATCTGCTTTTTACTTTAGTCCAAAATTGAATAAATGTTTGCCTTATAAGAAACCCTTCCAATGTAAATATTTTTAAGGATAAAGCATAGGTGATACAAAATTGGGTGTAGTAACAACTCAATAACAAAAACCTCACTTTGGCATATCACAGTAAAAATTTCAAAAATGCTGAAAATAAATCACCAGGGATGCCAACAGAAGGGCAGGTCAAGGGGGCAGAAGAACGAAATTTCAGACTAAACGATAAGAAAATGACAGAGTATGGACACTTTGCTGCAAGCAAGGGGGCAGTTGCCCCCTCTGCCCCCTTTTTCTGGCAACCCTACAAATCACTTTCAATCGTTTTCAATGACACAAGGTTAATAAAGTTGACAATACTCCTCATCATTGAAGTATAGACCAGATCAAATCTTTCCATTTAAGACCACCTTAGAATTTTTGACAATCAGGAAATTGTATATTTTGATGATGCATGTCGGAACCGGGATTTTCCATTGCTTTCAGGCAATTTTCTTCTAACCATAATTGCTACACGTAGTTGGTAAATTATTTGCTATAAATACAGAATTGCGTAGTGATTAGTTGTTTTTCCTACAGTTCACTTAGATGGATCGCATGGTGAACTCGTTAGGATCGTGGTAGAACCTTTAACATTGCTTGTTTATTCCATAACTTGGCTACAGATACATGTTTAGGTAAATTTAGTTATAAGCGTTCAGCGTGTTATAGGCATGCAGCGTTATTTCTACATAAAAATTGCTGTTAATTAGCTTTAGTTGACGTAAAACTGCACATGTTATTCTTGCTTCTTATTGGTAGTTAAAATTGGAGAATTTTTGTAGCGTTACTCAGAGCCAGGGACTGTAGATTTAAAAGAGAGCGCGTTAATGGTGAATTTAGATGCATCGTAAGATGTAAATACGATGGTTGATACCAATGAACAAGATAGCAGAGCAAATTTGTCTTGTTATTCTTCAGGGTTCATCTTTAGATACTTCAAAAAATCTTTAGAATTAGCAACTGGGGAGTTTATAGTCCCAAAAATGCATAAATCAAACGCTTTTGCCTTTCATTTTAGAGAATATAATGTAATATGACTTTTATTAGTGGATAAAGGGGCTCGAGGCTGGAAAAAGTTGACTTAACTACTTGATTTTTATCTCAAGTTTCTTTTGGCTTTGGGTTATGTCCTTGGCTGCTTGAGAAAGTCAACCAGTTGTGACTCTATCCAATGGGCATTTGGCATTTAGATTCTTATTTTTCTTTTGATCAGCTGGATCAGACATTCTCTTCAATTGCTTAATGAAATTGTTGTATTCAATACAAATTTCACAATTTGTATGAATCAAGGCCAAACAAGAATTTGAGCAGATTATCAAAAAAATTCCACAACTGACTTTACTTCTTTGTGAATTGTAATCACATATTTGCTTTCTTTCCAGTATAGATTGCTCTCCAAATGCTTTTAGCTCTGGGTTGGTTACACCATTACATTTATTAAATGAAGAAATAGACTGAAGAAGCCACTAAATTCTGATTTTAGCAACACTTCGTTTATACTGTTTGTAAATAGGATGATTAACTGGAAGCCCACATGACAAATACTCTATGGTAAATTCCAAGGCTTCTTCAACAGCTACCTTGTAAATAACATCTCTATCTTTACTTATATATCCGACAATAACTGTTTCTTATTTCTTGTTCAGTAATACTCTCCAGGGATCTTTGAGTTTTGATAATTCATTTTGAACCTTATCCAAAGAATCTGTACAGTTGAGGTGTATTGGAAGAGTATTTTGTCACTAACTCTTGTCTTGCAGGGGGTTTTGGTGTTTTGACATTCTTCTTAGGAAGAAACTGTGTTGGCAAGCTTTCAACTATTAAATTCTTTCGAATATTTTTTACTTAAAATAACAGAAAAATTCAATTTTTTACCTCATTTTTGTCTAGTTCAAGTGAGGGTACTATTCAATTATCATATTAATTTGTATTGATTTCTCTTAAAACATTAAGTTATGTCCAATTATTATAAAATAAAAGCTACAATGCAATGAGCTTGCTGCGAGATCCAATCCACCTATAGACCACATTTGAAAACTCGACCAAAATTTGTGTCTTCTTTTTTTTGCTCAAACCTTTTTTTCTGATTTTGGCCTTTCAATTCCAAGGTATGTTGACAAAAGCTGAACACATCTGTTGTTGTATCATCTGAAGACAATCGGAGCAGCGTTTTGATCAGTCTGATAGAAAGACCATCTTCCCAATCATGACAGCAGATAAAATGTCAAGTTCTTTCAGCTGAAGATAAATATCAATTGTTAAAAACCTGTTTAAAGTTGAACTGCTTTTGGAGTTTTTCACAAAGTTGAAATACAATGCTCTTTGCTGAACATGTTTAAGCACTAGTACTATAGGGTGAATCAATGTCAAGGGAGGGCAAAACATTTAAAAGTGTAACCAACTGTCTCAAAATTTTCCATTTTTTGGAGCTATGTTACAGATCACATGAACATACAATCCTGGAAATTTCAGGGCTATATCTCAAATATCTCTAATGACAGACTGCATTGAAATTTTGCTGATTATGCTATAATTTGTTAGATCCACCAATTGCTTCAAAGTTCTTCGGCTAGTAAAAGTTACTTTGAAAATATAACATTTTAATTGGATAGTTGTGCCACTGAAACCAGTGGTTGTTATTGTTGTCCAGCTTTGGTCAGGTGGTATCATTGTAGTTTCATCAAATTTAGAATTTAAAATATATGATAATAGTGTATATTGCTCATTCAGAAGTTATCAGCTATAATTAAATTTGTTATTTGTACATGGAATTAATACTAATACTGGGCAAAGTCATTAGAGTGTTTCCAACTTTATAACAAGATAAATCATTTTGCATTTTTAATTTATGTAAGCAATGATTTTTTCAATATCATCTTGCTGTAGACAGTATTGCTTCCAAGTAAGGGTAGGTGACACAGGAGGAGAAACAGGAGGATCTTTCCTTTTTGGCCATGGGGAAGAGCGACTTGGAAAACATCTTTGAATACAAGATAACTGTTCCACAAAACCAAGCTAAAAGCTTGAGACATCTGACACCTGTTCTAATAACTGCTTGGTGGTCTGATGGTTCCTTACTTTTGAACTTAAATTTCATGTTGCAGGTATCATCTGTTTTCAACTATGCATCTTTCAGATGTAGAGCCTGGGTACAAGTTGCTGGCATACGTTATCACAGCATTACATGATACGCCAGTCAACACCTCAAATGAATTCATTCCTCTATAGGAAGAGTAGGTGATCCTGCGAAGATCCACTTGTTTTGGTGTTGCAATTTCAACATATGTACAGTCTATTACAATTCTGCAGTTAGAAAATGGCAGCAATGATTCCTGCTTATCAGAAATCAGTATTTGTGTTGACTTTTTAATAACAAGTTTACTTCCCCTCCTTTACTGACACTTCACTTGGCATTAGGTTTTGTGCAGCAATGGTAATGAAAAGGCCTAGGTTGACTGAAACTAGCCAACATGTTTCCATTTTTTCAATCGAATTTTAAATTATTTATGAATTTACAAACCTTATCAGCTTTTTACACCTATTTAGCCGTCACTCTTCTTTAGGAAATCAATAAAAGCAGCAGTAGTGACTCTCAGAATGATGATTCCAGTCAGGAACAAAACAATTGAACATCATACGAACTTTGAATTGGTTTTAAATATATTTGAACTTCACAGTCTTTCCGCTGAATATTGTTTACAAGTCAATGCATTTCACTCAAATCTAAACGCTGTAAAGGACTGATTGGGATCAGTTCAACGGCTGGAATTACTGTCAACTGAGTGCCTCGGTGTTGGTTTAGAACCAGAACCACCATTGCTAAGGAGGCCTGATGTCACACTAATGATCTCTATTTCTTTCCGGTGAATGTTTCTTCATGAAAGAAAGTCATTGATTTGCTTGTCAATACATGCAGCATAGTTATGTCCAACTTCGCTTTTCCATTTAACCCAAGCAGTTTTATGTTGTGTCCATTAACTCTTTACAACTTTTAGCCTGTTGGGCAGGAATAAATTCAATCTTAATAATAAGATTTAAGGGGAATCTCTGAAAGATTTTGGTTGTAGGATAGTGTTGTAGTAATACTCTGAAAGGTTATGCAGACATTCAATGAATGATTCAAGTTGATAAGAGGATGACTAACAGAGATACATATAGTTTATAGCTTCAAGTATATCAACGAGCCTACTCACAATAAGTGGATCAATCAAAAGCACACATCACCATGCTTTTGATTTATTGCTCGACAGACCGCAGTCATTGAAGAATTATTGCACACTAGTGTCCACAAGTTATATGCTGTTATCTACAGAGAAATCTTAGATATTTCTTCATTGTTGTCAGTTTTTGACTTTCATATACAAAGTAATATTTGTTTCTATCAGATTTTTGCTCACTATCATCCTTTATAATAACTTCTTTATTGCGAATAGAAATTATCCCCTCATATGGGAGCTGCCAAAGATGAATTAAAGCATCACTACTGGCACAAAAACTCAGAACATTGATGCTATCAAGAATTATTATGCATCATCTGTGGAATGAAGAACAGTGTTATGCCTGGAATTATTGCATAAAATCATATCACCTGGGTTAATTTGCAGGTGATTGATTTAATAGATTCAATAGCTTCTGAAAATTTACATCAATGTCCTCAGGATAGCAGTTTGCAGAAAAGGGAACAATATTGTTGGACTGGTGTTGAACATGATAATTTTCCTACTTTAATGCAAAGCTTAACACACCAATATTATAATCTCCCAAAAAATTGTTTGATTAAACTCACGCTTGAATTCAGAAGTTACGGCTTGTTTTAGCTACAAACAGTCTGCAATGAGATTCATTTTAGCTGGCTTAAAAGCTTAAACGCCAATAAGTTGTTTACATCACACATTCTGCAAACTGTCCTTCCTTGAAGCTCTATGTCAATTTCATTGGATGAGAACCTATAATTACCCAACCTTATGTGTCAAGAAAATTTCTAAGGGAAATTTTTAAGTGCTGCCTCTAAGAAGTTCTATCAGTTCTTTTGAACATTGGGTTATTATAATTTTCTGAAAGAAGAGATATCATGGCTTGAAAGTTTCTGATAAGTGTGTAGTTTCATCAAGATAGAATCCTTCTTTGAGCAAAGGCAAGCACTTGCCATTGTTCTGACTTATCAATGGTCTGTTGATGTCACATAAGGGATCATCTATCCTCCTTTTTCTAGTTCGCGAAAAATCCTTCCCATTTTTAGAGTTCCTTTTTCTTGAGACAGACTTCATGGAAGAAGTCTTCTTCATAGCTTTTTTAGATGCACCAAATAGCTCAACAAAATTTAAAGCAAGTTTCTGGCAGCACAGATGTCTGCAGTAACTTGATAGGGTACTAAAGCTTGGTTTCCACTATGGGTTAACGTGAGATAATTCTGAGCTAAATTGAAAATTAACTCATTGTCTAAATTCAATTTAACTTCAGATAGTGTGAAATAGCGTGAGATAACGCGAGCTATCTCAAAATTAACCCATGTACCGATTCGGTTCCCACTTGAGATAGAATTAAGTATGGAAATTTCCGAAATCACATTTTATTTGAGTCTTGCAGCTATGGCGGGCGTCTTATAAGAACAACTTATTTTACTTCTGCTTTCGAGAATACTTAGAAGGAAAATATTTTTTGCTAGAAGTGCCGTTCGCGATCTGCGCCAAGGTTTTCGGTACGGAAAGTCTACCAAAAAAGGTATGCGTTTGGTGAATACGACCACTTTCAACAGGATCAATACGATAGTCCCTGTTGCTCCTGTTGGTCATTTCCAGTATATGATTGGGCTAATACACCACAATCGAATATATAAAATAAATGAACAAAAAGTTTAGTTAAACTGAGATCATTGCCCTAAGAACATCTTTTGGAGTTCTTATAAAAATTGTTTAGGTTTGAAATTGAGATTTGTTACTGCCTTCAGGAGTTTGGTCTTTTTGCTTGACATTGCTTTTTCATCACGGCAGTCACTATCTGAGTGCAGCTCAAATAAGACAACATTAAGAGGGGCAAAAGGATCTTTACCATCCATACTTCCTTTTACTTTTATCTTATGGTTTCTGATTAGTACTCTATCTTTAACAGAAAAATTTTCCCCAGATGAATGTTTTGGAGCTGGCTCTATGTTGCAATGCATCATGTTCTCTGACGCCTTTAGGAAATTTAGAGAGGCAGATAGGCTTTTCTCAGTCAGACTGAAAAAGGCAGCACTGAAAAATTGAGAAGAAAACTCTTCCTCAACAGATACATGGTCTGTGTCAATTTCAACAGCTCCATGTAAATTTGCTGTTTCATGAGGAATATCCGAAAAACCTGAGCCAGAGAGAAAAGTACCTGAACAAGACTGCATTAAATCGTCATAAGAAGGCATCAATATCGATGGATTGGTCAGTAGAAGCAGCTGCCTTAACAGACAAAAATGAAGAGGCATCAGTCTCATTTTCATATGGACAACCACGAAAATGGTGTCCTCCTGACTCTCACCAATATAAGTTTCCAGACATTTAGTATTAAGATTGGTGTCTGTGGAAAGAATAATACTAAATACTGATCATCTGGGACGAATAAGAAAGAAAATGTGTCTGGATCCCTATTTCTATAAACACTGAAAAGAATATATTCAATAGTGGAGTGATACGATTTGTTGATTTTGTTTGCAATCCCAGAAAGAAGCAATGGCCAAAATTTACCTTGCTGTTCTTTAGTACAATTTTACATGAGCTTTCTCAAATAGACCTTAACAGTTCTGTTCAGCCTCTCCACTTGCCCCTGATATTGTGTGGTATAAGGCTTGCCTCTAAAGATATGAAACCCAAAATCATTTCTGAGCCTTATGATAACAGAGTTGACAGAGTCTCTGCCACTATCTGGCTGGAGAGTCTTTGCAGCACCTTCTATATCAAATAAGAATTTAATGACCTTGATGCAGAAGAATTTGATGCAGTTTTCTCTATAATTGGAATAAGCCAACAAAATTTGCTAAAACAGCATTTGACACTCGGTTTATATCTGGATGACCAAGCATATGCCTGCATAAAGCACCAATTCTTTGATGTAGTCTAACAATGAGAACATATTTAATACAATCATGTGTGAAATGCGATCTAATTGGTTTTGGAGGAGCTTGTTGAGTCATTAGTAATGGCTGATTGATTTTGCAAGACTTACAGTCTTCAAAAACTTTCGAATAATTCTGTAACTTCCTTTATAATGGTATTTGCCATTGAATTTTTTGCCGACTGCATTAACACCACCAGCAAGGCAAGTATCAGAGCCATCAATTGATTTTCCCATGTGCATTTCAGTAAGCACTAAATTTCAAAGGTCTTCATACAGAACCTCTTTAGTTTCGATGTAGGCTTTTGTTGTCTTACTGCAGGGGCGGATTCAGTTTGTTGCACAGATCGCACGGAAGACCGTCAGATTTTCAGAATTTAGTTTTAGTCTTCAGTCACTTAAATAAGGCAATCATGTTTACCACAATCTTTTATTTCCCTCCTTACAGATAATACATTTACCTCTCTTTACACAATAAACACAGACCGAACCTTGGTCGATCTCACACACAGTGCCACAAAATTCAATAAAGAAGAAATTCAAAGACCATTCTAGACCGTAAACAGTATGATTTTTAGGCATGTCGCCTGTGCCGCACAAATATGCAGGGCTCTTTGTTATGTAAATATTTTACCAAATCTCACCAATCAAAATTCAAGTTTTCACATATTTATGCGGCACGAAAAGTCTGTAAACACTATGTTAGATTACTGTGCCGCACAACTGCTGGGAAAGGAGGAAAGTGGACGAGGTTGAAAGTTGTGAAGGAGAAGAATCCCAATTTTTTTATGCATACGGAAGAGGTGCACAGGAAGCGTACACTTCTGAATCTCAAGATATTTGGTCTCAATTGCGTGTTTGGATTTGCTGAAAAATTTTGAAAACCCTTTAAAAGGGAAAAGTGTTTGTAAAGCTTGGAGATTTGTAAACACATATACCAGCCTAGCAATATGATTTGTTCCAGTCCCAGGAAAACATGACATAATTGGGTTTTCTATTGCAGTAGACAATACGATCATACAGACAAATTGACTACAATTGAGCGCAGCCTCTAACTTTATGCACTGTTTATAGTTATTAATTTCCTTATTGAAATGATTTTGTGCTTCAAAACTTATGCACTTTGCAAACAAGGAAGGACAAATTTGAAAATAATCTTGTTTATCAAAAATATCAGTGCCTTGAGAAAGTGTTGCGTAAAAATGAGTGCAGAAATATTTCAGGTGACGTCAATGCCCTCAGAAGAACATTGAGATTTTCATGCCCATACATAGCCAACAAGCATGCATTGCACAAACAGTTTCCATCACCAATGGTGCTAATGAGAGGAAACAGGGACAAAATTTCAGAATAAAATCTACAACAAAGTTAAGTTAGGAAAAAACTGTTTTGATCATGCTTATCGTCAAATTTTACCTTTTTTTACCCCTATTCCATTATGATTATTTCATAAGAAAGACACTGTGTTTATACATAAACATAAAAAATGATAAAGTACAACATTTATGATAATTTCTTGCACATTTAAACTTAAATTCTTTACACAAATATGGAGCACAAACACTTGCTTTCTTAGAGCAAAAAATGAATTTATATGGTACATATTTCTGCAGAGAGACCCTAGACATTATTTTTGATTTGGCCTGGACATTTGCCTAACAGCAAAATTGGTTTTTATAAGACCTGTTGGACATTTGTTTCTCTCGGCATTTGTAGTGTTCGGATATATTTTCCCATAGAAAATAACAAGAGCCTCCTTTATTGCAAATAACTATTCATTAGCAGTCTCAAGTACCCTCTATGGTAAAACATAAATCAAATCTTTGAAAGCAACATAGAGACCAGAAGAAGATGACTGATTTACTGATGCACATATGTTGGTTTGCTAGTCAAAAAGAAATGTCACTTGAATTTCCAGGTCAAGTCATAACTTTCATATTATTACTTTTTTTAAAAAATTGTCTCCATTCAGTTATGCAGCTGGTCTAAGTTTTAAATCTTTATTGGCAAAATATATTAAATCCCATTGGTTATCGTTCACATAAAAAAATTTAAGTAGGGCCTAAATTGTTAGTCCTCCAAGCTCACAATGGGTAGTCATGTATGGTGGCCCAGCATTCTCATTCAAAAAACAGAAACATATTCTATGAAATATAAAAAAATCACAGATATTTGTGATAAATTTGACATTAAATTCAAACTATTATCTTGAAGTTTAAAGTAACATGTCAAAAAGCAGAATAAACATAATAAAAGAATTAAAGAAACATTTCCATTTCCAAGTTTCAAATAGAATTTTTTTTTGTTTCTGAAAATCACATTGAAGGTTGTCAAAAGAAACATTTTCGTTTTCATTTTCAAAATGAAATGTCATGATCGGCCCAGCGTTCTCATAGACCACAATGCTTTGCAAGAATAAGCGCCTCATTTCCATGCAGCTTTTTGCTTCGCCTTGCCACTTAACAGCGAAGAGCGCATACCTGGTATTAGCCTATTTAATTCGAATTAATCATGAAGAGGCATGATACTTGGGAAAAACTTTATAAGGTAATGAGTAACAAAAGAACAGCCAAAAGCACAAAAGCCAAAAGGTGTAATTACGGGAAGAACACATTGGACAGACACAGACAAAATATCCCTTAGTTTATTGAGGCATGCAAGAAAAGTAAAGTTGCATATTTTTAATGGACAAATTAGTAATTCGGGATAAACCTCCTAACTGTTTGGTTCAATCTGACAGTGAAATTTCCTTTGGCGCTCTCTTATTGACAAATTCAGTTTATGTGTGGTCAAACTTGAACTATTTTTGCCTTTTGTTGTGTTTATTCTATTGTAGTTATTGTCTTATTTAAATTATTCCTTATATCGTTTGTTTTTCAGTTCAGATTTTATTAACTTTATCTTGTCAACATGACTAAAGGGTCATTCCATGTCAATGTGAAACAGTCACATAACCCACCACCTCAGATTTTGATGATTTTTGGTGGACATGTTGAAAACCATGACATGAACATAAACTGAAAATTTCATCTTCATATCTTTTACTATTAAAAAGTTAGACGGGTTGGAAATTTTAATAATTTTGGCACATTTTTCAATGATCTGCCATTTTGAATTTTTGCTATTATTTACTTAAATTAGAACCAATGAAGAAATGATACATTTAAAATGAAAATAAACCAGACAAGCTAATCAACTATGTAGATGTCAAAAACATGATCAAAAATTTCCAGTCACAAACAAAAGTCATTCTAAATATAGAAAAAGAAGGGGAAGTTGTTGCCATGGCAACGGCCGGTGAGGATAATGGTGTGAATTTCATCATGTTGCTTAAGTTGGAATGATTTGAGTTTTCAAATTTGATTAGAGTACTAAAGGAACAAGCAAGATAGAAAAAACTGTTAGGGTGTTTTCTTCCTTTATTGAAATATGGCATGTTAAAAATTGCCCAAAATTAGCATTTTCATGCAACAATCGAAGTAAGATATTCTTTCTTTTAAGCAATGATAATTCACTAATCTAAATCAATACTGAAATTCTCTGTTTGGAAATCTTCTGTATGCTTGTTTTGTTTTTCTATCTTTAATCCAGTTTGCTTTTAATATACTTTCATTATTTAGCTTCAAGTTTACATTTTGCTAGGAAAAGATACATATTGCACTGATTTACATGATATACTGATGATGTATATTAATTGTTTGAACTCGTCAAGTCAGGTGTAGTTAAAAAATTTTTGCCCTTGATTTGATGACATTTCCTATGCGTTCCTTTTGATTTTGCTAATTTTCCTCTTTCAAATCTAATTCAAAGAATTTATATTAGCTATAAAACTGTCTATAATTTTTAGGAAATTCTTTTATTTTTCAATCCTGCCATTGGTCTGCTATTGGATTCAATTCAAGTGAAATTCCTTAGAGATTGTATTCCTAAGACAGCTATTGCTGCTCCTTGATAATCCTCTTAAGATCTATTTTGTAATTTTCACACCTTTCTAGGGTGTGTCAAAACTACATTGTCTGCAATACAAAAAGTTTTCCTTTTAAAGATCCTGCAACTACAATGTGAAATTGAAAAGTCCAGTGTTAATGTTTGCAATGCTTTTTTTTATTAATTGTCACCTCTTTGAATTATTTAAGTAAGCATTTCACAAGAATTTAAAATAGTTTCATTGCAATGCTTTTTTTTTTAATTGTCACCTCTTTGAATTATTTATGTAAGCATTTCACAAGAATTTAAAATAGTTTCAAAGACACAGGAATTACATCATAATTATCATTGTGAAGAAAACAAGTTAAAAACCCAATGAGAGGGATGTTGGTCATTTTTCAGTTTACTATTGCCCTGTTAGACTACTGCTCCTTATGGCAACTCATATTGGTAACTCTTGTTCAATTGGAAACCCATTGGGAGATGCCTGTCATTTGTTAACCTACAGTAGAACAACTGGTCTTAAAACCATTGAATCTCTGCCGAAAAATGTCAGAGAACTGATATTTTGGAGGTCCGAATTGTCCATTTTGAATGTTAATGCAAATATATGCTACCACCATGAATATATGCTGACTACAAGATTCCAAATGAACTTTACTCGTTGCGCTGACCCATTTAAAAAACACAGAAAGCCTGTGAAAGGTTTGTAGAAATATTTCAAATTCACATTCAATTTTTTTATTTTTAATAAAAAATCCTGCTGTACATAATCTCTTTTAAAATACTGCTAAAATTTCATTAAATAATGGTTTTAATGAGTTACAAATGTGGTGTAGTTTTTGTGAAGATTTTTGTTTGATGACTGGATCAGGCTAATAATTTTTCTTAAATATATATATTTTATTTATGTATAAATAAAAATTTTCAAAACTGAAGCTTGTATATTTATTTCAAAATGCATTTTTTATTCTTAGGTGGATTGAAAGAAGTAAAGTTGTCACTGGCACAGTACATGGTCACAATTGGTTTTATGATTGTTCCTGGAGACAAACTATGTCCCTCTTGTTTAAAGGAAATTAATGACCTGAAACTGGAAGTAGAGGAAAAGCAGAATTCACCAATGGCAGAGGACAACAAGTTGATTGAAAAGTTAGAGCAAGACACATCCTTTGAAGAAGAGAGGGAGTTGTTGCATGAAACGCTGACTACTCTTGATGTTTCACCGATTAAAGTGCATTCTCTGCCAAAATCATCAAAACTTAAGCGAGGGAAAAGAAAGTTGCGACAGATAAATGAAGCCGCTTCAAAGAAGGTTGCAGCAATACTAAATGTGGAACCAGATGATTTGGAGGAGTCAGATGAAGGGAAAGAGCAGATAGAGGAATTTATCCAGAAAGCCAGCGACTTAGACTTTTTGGTCAGTCTCATGAAAGAAAAATTGGAGGCTTCATGTCAACGGGAGAAAATCCAAATTCTAACACTGATTCCTAATTCTTGGTCAGTACGGAAGGCTTCAAACATATTTCAAGTACCTGTTTGCATGGTCAGGAAGGCAAGAGAAATAAGAGAAGAGAAAGGGATTCTTGGTATGCCAGACAAAGTGACTGGCAAGAAAATTAAAGAGGTGTTGTTAAATGCTGTTCAATCTTTATATTGCAGCGATGGAAACAGCCGACAACTTCCAGGAAAGAAAGATTTTGTGAGCCTTGGACAAAAAAGACATATGCAAAAGCGACTTCTTTTATGCAACATAAAAGAGCTATATTCCTTGTTCAAGGCTGATAATCCTGCTTTCTGTATTGGGTTTTCCAAGTTTGCAAGCTTGAGGCCAAAATGGTGCATCCCAGTTGGTCCCAAGGGGACACATTCTGTGTGTGTCTGCACTTCTCATCAGAATCTGAAGCTTCTTCTTGATGCTGCAAATTTAGGACACCAGTACCATGACCTGATTGATATGGTAGTCTGTGACAGTACTTCCAGAGGATGCATGATTCACAGATGTGCACGATGTCCTGGAATTGAAAATGTTGAAGATTGCTTACGCAATATCTTCACAGAATCAACAACATTTGAAGAAGGCGAGGAGGTTGAAGATGTTAATGATTTTACTGAAGATATAGTCACTTTCCAGCAGTGGACAACTGTGGACAGAACTTGTTTCCCAAACAGTTCCAGTTCCTGATTTTATTGATAAGTTGTGTTGCCAGCTAGATCAAATAACCAGCCATTCGTTTATTGCAAAGTCGCAAGCTTCTTATTTGAAGAGGTTAAAAGAAACTTTGAACAAGGACGAAGTCATTGTTTTACTGGACTTTGCAGAAAACTTTAAATTTGTGATCCAAGATGAGGTCCAGGGCTATCACTGGAACCAGAAGCAATGCTCATTACATCCGGTAGTCATTTACTACAAAGGAAATGATGGAGTCATTGGATCAACATCATTATGCTTTTTATCCGATGACCTGGAACATGATGTGCATTTCGTGTATAATGTGTTGAAAGGCACTGCACATCATATCAGGGAAATGATATCAATGGACATAAAGGTTGTCCATTACTTTTCTGATGGTTGTGCAGGCCAGTATAAGAACTGCAAGAATTTTTTAAACTTGTGCCACCATAAGGAAGACTTTACAATTAGTTGTGAGTGGAATTTCTTCGCCACCAGCCATGGTAAATCCCCAAGTGATGGGATTGGAGGTACAGTTAAGCGTTTAGCTGCTCAAGTCAGCCTGCAACGACCAATGAAAAACCAAATTATTTCTGTTGAGGCATTATTTCAATTTTGTAAAACAGAAGTCAAAGGAATCAACTTCTATTACATTACAAAGGAGGAAAACAACTTGACAAGAAAAGATCTTGAGAAACGCCTGACAGCTGCAAAAACGATTCCAGGACTAGGGGGTTCCATCAATTTGTACCGCAATCCAAAGCATTGATTGGAGCAAAAACAATATCAGAAACCCCTGAATTTGATGTCAAGTTTGATTTCAATCTAGCTGTCATTGAACCTCATGACGATATTGAAATCGGGGATTACCTTGTGTGCAGGTATGATACACATTGCTGGGTTGGAGTGACTATTGAAGTCAGTAGTGAGAATAAAGATGTTGCCATAAAACTTTTGCATCCACATTTGCCATGTGTATCATTTATGTGGCCAAGGCGTGATGACGTATGTTGGGTGCCAACATCAAACATTCTGAAAAAGGTACAACCACCAAAACCATCAACGATGACTGGAAGGCAATACACCTTTGAACCAAAAGATGCTCTTGAAATAGAACTGTAGACAATATGTATATAATTGAGCATTTTGTAGATTTTAATGTACATAATTTGTCAAATAATTGAAAGTTTGTTGCATTGATATCAATTGACACTCAGTGAATATGACCTTTTTGAATAATATATTTGTAAGATGTTGAAGTCAGAGCTTTAAAAGATGCACAACACTGTTTTCTTTAGATTTACGGAACACTCTTTGCTTAAAAGAGAGAGAATATCTTACTTCGATTGTTGCATGAAAATGCTAATTTTTTGCAATTTTTAACATGCCATATTTCAATAAAGGAAGAAAACACCCTAACAGTTTTTTCTATCTTGCTTGTTCCTTTAGTACTCTAATCAAATTTGAAAACTCAAATCATTCCAACTTAAGCAACATGATGAAATTCACACCATTATCCTCACCGGCCGTTGCCATGGCAACAACTTCCCCTTCTTTTTCTATATTTAGAATGACTTTTGTTTGTGACTGGAAATTTTTGATCATGTTTTTGACATCTACATAGTTGATTAGCTTGTCTGGTTTATTTTCATTTTAAATGTATCATTTCTTCATTGGTTCTAATTTAAGTAAATAATAGCAAAAATTCAAAATGGCGGATCTTTGAAAAATGTGCCAAAATTATTAAAATTTCCAACCCGTCTAACTTTTTAATAGTAAAAGATATGAAGATGAAATTTTCAGTTTATGTTCATGTCATGGTTTTCAACATGTCCACCAAAAATCATCCAAATCTGAGGTGATGGGTTAAAAAATTGCAATTTTTGTTTCATTCTGAGATGGAAGGACCCTAAAACAATTTTATATCCCTGTGGCATTTGCGAGAAGAATATACTACATCTTCGAAAAACAGTGTTTTGCAAAAGTCACTGTAATTTATTGATACATATAAAATGCACGATCACATCTGCAGCTGAGTAGTGCTTCAAAATGAACCTGACAACGTGTGATTTTCCATCATGGATTGATTCAGAACCATCCTATTGAAAAAACTTCTGGTCTTATTAACTTGCCTAATTTAGAAGACTATCATGTTGATAAACATTTACCTTGTTATGTCAATTCTAATCATCATACTCTACAAGACTTATCTAAAGTTGCTACTTGTTAAAATCAACCTTCCTTATTTAATTTGAATGTTATAAGTCTTTCTCTTCATCTTGATGAGCTTGTCTCCACTCTTGCAACATTAAAAGTAGGCTTTGACTTTATAGCTCTGTCTGAAACATGGAACGCTGCTAGCTACCATGGAAATTCCTGGTTATAGCTACTTTGCATCCAAGTCCCATACTCAAAATGGCGGTGTTGCGTAATATGTGTAGTAAGGTCTCACTCACTCATCTAAAAAAAAGACTGGATTGAGCTTATATGTTGCAACTTCGTGACCATAACAATCTTGCGGTGGCCATCTTGGTGGGCCTTAGCAGTGTTGTCAAAAGTCTGTAGAACTTGTAAATATAGAAAGATAGTAGGTTGTGGAAATTGGCATTCTTAGCCTAGTATGTAGGAACAAGAATTTAGAGTCGTTTTGCAACTTCAAAATCTGAAAAGAAGTTTGGAGCCCCTGCTTGTTTTGATGTCGCTTTGCCATTGGCATTTTTTGGACCTTTTTTGCTGCTCCTGTAGTATGGCAGAAAGGCATGATGCTAATGAAGAGCATTGTGGATGGTTTCAAGATCTTCTAAATATCACAATTAAATAAAAAGATATAATCCTAAGTCACTTTCATAATTTAGATGCATAAATTGCTTTAGCAAATGCAAAACAGCCGGACAGAAGCACCAAAGGTATGTTATTTCATTTTTGTAATATTTAGAAATTATTTTAGTGAAGTAACCTACCTACTCATAACCTTAAGTATTTCTTGCAAAAATTATTTTTAGAGATAAAATGTAAAGTGCCGTTTTATGCTGCTATGAAATGCTCACCTTCTTCTACCTTTGCATTCTCAATGCACCGTGTTACAATCTCAGGAGCTATGAATTGTCTATGCAGATCATACATCTTTTGAATGGATGATTCAAATTTATTATTGTATGGTATTTCAATTCCATGACAGAACTTTGGTGTCCAAATAACAAAATGACAAAAGCAAACTTTGTAAACATTCATTTGCATTTGAACTTGTGCCATATATTTATGATTCTCTTTTAAAATTAGTTTTTCATTCAGACAGAAACTGGGATCTTCTATGCAGTTGATTAATGAATCTGCCTCCTTGTACTTGTAAGGGCATTTTACTTCAATAAGAAACTTGCCATGACAGTTGCAAGTAGCAATAGCATCTGATGATCCTTAGCAATTTTGCTTTGGTAGCATTTAATAGCAGTTTGTTCGTAATGTTTACCCCAGTCCAATGATGACAAAGTTAGTTTTGATGAGACTTTACAAATTTTTAAAATTGTTGACTTGGGAAGTTTATTGTCCCTGGCATGTAACACACTATGTGCAACAGATGCTGTTATGCGTCCTGTTCTTAATTCTTTCCACATCAGTGAAATCAGTGAACTACTTTGTGATTTGGTTGACTGTTCAATGAAATCCCTATCAGCTTCTGTTATTCGGATTGAATAAATTTCCTCAATTTTGGCAGCCACATCTTCTGCTTTGATATTGGGACAATAAAAATCTCGTAGGCTCTTGGGAATTTTAGGCCTTTCTGGCACTTGACCATTGTGACAGAACGATTGGCGGCATTCTGAGAAAAGGCTAAGGCCTACAGGTTTGTACTCATTAGGCAAACCATTGAGTGGTTCAAGGAACTGTTTCCTTTCAATGGTTGATATTCCACATGAAGGTCGTTTTACTGCTTTCTTCACAGAACTCTTTATGTGGAATTTTATGTATCCTATTTCTGTCCCCTCTATTTTCTTAACAAGATCATTGTTCCATTTACAGGAAACATCTGTGCATGCCAGCTTTGTAAACCCAAAGAGAACAGCCCCTTCAATTTTAAATAAAAGTGCACCAATGTGGGAGCATGATTCACCAAGCCCGAATAGTGAATGATAAAGAAAGTTTTTAATACTTATTTTTCAGTACTGGGAAAGAGATATAAAAAATATTGAATCTATCATAAAAACAAAATTCAGTATGGGAAATGGTATGGTGATGAAGGAAATTTTTGACAATTTAATAATTTCAATTTTGAGAATTTAAAATTTCATTTTTAATTGAATAAACTCAAATTTAAAAAACAATTAACTAAGAATGTAAAGATTAACTCTAAGCAGTTAAAAATTACATACCCTGCCATACAATTACAGTGGGCACACAAAACCAAACCCTCTGAATTTGCAGCAATCCATGGTTGAAGAGCTTCTTCATTGAGCCTCTGTGAATGCAAAACACTTGCTCGCATGATGAAGGGGAGGTCTCTGCCTCGTTGGTAAATTTACACAGTGCCAACCCAGCCAGAATAAAATTGATTGTAGGCTTCAAGTCCTTTTCTTGACTTCATTGCCTCTTGTGTAAACCCCTAACAGTTGAAAATCATCAAGAGTAAGTTTGAAGTAAGTTGATCAAATTTCAGTGCAATAAGGTTTGAAGTAACATATCATGTACTTGGGCCGTTACTTTAACTATATTCAAATTTATACCAATTAAATAAATTATTCAATCCTTGACTTGATTAATAAAATGTTTGCCTACATTGCTGACTGTCATGACAGGGCACCACTTTACTTTGGTGTACTAGCGTTTACATAACATCCACAGTGGACAGGTAGTCCAGACTGAATCTCGACAATGATACAATCAACAATTTTTAGAAAATCCTTTTCTAAATCCTGAAACTGTTAATTTACAAGAATACAAGCACTGATATTAAAAAGACTCACCTGGGGTATTAATAAGGTATTCATAGATGTCAAGATATTTGATATCAGGCCATAACTTTGGATTGTCCACCCAAACATCGGCAGGTAACTGGTACGGGCATTGACCTAATTCTACTGATTCTAACATTTCTAAATAGCGTCTTCTTGCTTCATCACTTAGCTAATCTAAGTATTCATAAGACATGTTGAATTTGTGAATAAAATGCGCAAATAAACTGTTTAACCTCACTGCGTCCGTGCGTTGTCAACAATATTTAGAGTTTGTTGTCACCCAAAAGAAAGCGTTGCTTGGTGTTGCTAAGCTTATTACGTCACGCCGAGACGCCAAGAGCCGAGCCGAAAATTTTTAAGCTGCCAAGTTAATCTTCTTTTTTGTTGCCTCCACAGTATATGGACAATATTTTAGCTTGTTGCCCAATCGAAAACCTTCCATTTCTTGTATCTTATGTAGCTCTATTATGTACTGCCACAGAACCTTTTGACAATCTTTGTCCACAAGAAGGCATTTCTAACCAGCTTTAACATATGGCAAATGTCCAAAAAATAAATACATTCTTGGTCTTATTACAAGGATGTTGAAAACAAAGTGCATTGTCTTTCTACCTTCTTTCCAAAATTTGCTTTAGGTGCTTGTGTCTTAGGAAAATATCTATGCTGTTCTTCAAGGGATTCCCTCTGGATCATCAGAGTGACTTTTGATTGCTGTTCCATAATGATTCTGCAATCTGTCACAAATCTTGTCAGTGAGCCTGCTTTTCCCTTCAATGCCTTTTCTATCACTGAGCTTTTTACCCTTGTCTTACTGTTTGTACTCCCTAAGGGCTCTCCCTCGCCACTTGTGACCATGACCAATATATTCTTCCCTGGTCACAGAATAATTGTCTCCATATCCATCATAACACTGTCCCTACACATTAGCAAACATGTTACTATCCGCATCCCCAACAAATATAGTGTAACGAAGGCCATACTCTTATGTTGATCTTGAAAAATATCAACTGCTTCCTAGCCCACCATTGATTGAATCACTTAATCCTTTGAGATTAATGTTTCAGAGAAGATGGTGATTTGACTGCCATCTTTTATATGCTTCTACATTTATCATTCTTCTTGTGGACAACACATTCATGATAAATGAAATTTATTCATAATCTATGACTTTGCCAGTTCGAATGGAACAAACAAAGAAAACTCCAGTCTTTCAACTATGTCCTTTTTTCTGACATGTTCTATTGACAGTTACTGGGACATTGCATGGCACTAATAAGTTTGATAATAGGTTTGTAAATTGTAGCAACAGTTGCCAGTTGATTTGTTGTCTCTTATAACGATTACACTTGTTTTTTGTGCTGTTTTATTTTTTGTGCTGTTTAAACGTTTTTGTTTTATTCATCAAGACTACTCCCTGCTACTTTTTCTTCTAGGCTCTTTCCCCCTTTTTTTCAAAACCCATTCACTCTCTACTTTACCATCTCCTAACTGTTCTAAATTTGTTTTGTTCCTCTTTTCACTCTTTTCACCCAAATCTTTATCCGCTTTGTTATTAGTTTTCTCCTATTTTTCACCTTCATCTTAACAAAATGTCATGATTTGCGTGGTAAAAATTTTTCACGAAGAACAACAAGAGACAATGAAACTCTTTGCGTTTTGTGGCTAAAATTCCCATCTTTCGATCCTGTCTTTGTGAAGGGGATTGTCCCAACAATGTTTTTCTAAACATAGCTCTTTGAAATAACTTTTGCAGATGGGGCACATTGGCCATGACACTTAGAATCCCAAGTTGTGATCACAATGCAAAACCCGCCAAATCATTTCAACCCACTTCCTTTCCTTGGAAAACGAAGCAAGCAAGAGACAAAATTCAAATAAATTCGAAGTAAAGAGATTAATCATGTTTCAAATGCAAGATATGGATGAGATCGATCGGTTGGACACAATCAAAGCAACTGCAGTCAGTAGCATGCTTGTTTTTCAACAAAACCACCCAGAACAGAGGAGACAAAGGTAAGTACTCAGGTTGGTTTATTAGGCCTGCCATTAAGGTTTGATAAGACCTACTTTGCTTGTAGTACACAAGGCATGTAAACCATAGAACTTTCGCAACTTAAACTTTCTTTTCAGGCAGATGTCTTGATAAACAGGCTACTTTTCTCAGCTTTCTATCTTTTTCACCAAGGTTTGACTTGAATACATTGGTTAGCCTACTCGGTAGTTTGAAAGACTTGCCAGAGGGAGAGTACGCCATCACAACACAGATATGGGGATGGACTGTGCAACAGGGGTAAATTGTAGATACAAAAGAAAGTGTGCAAGAAACTGTCTATGCTCATCATCAGGCACTGCCTGCAAAAGCTGAGGGGTGCTCTTGCCTCCCTGGTAGGTGTATCAACAGGCTTCAAGCAATAAGTACCAAATGTGATTTCTAATCGGTTTATAAACTTGTGATTCCAGGTTTCTATTCAGTCAAGTACAATCTTGAAGCTTTTTCACTGTCTACACAGTTTGCTCAGAAATAGTACAGGATCCTTATGTTATAAATTAAACTCCACAACATACGTTTCCACAAAATGCTAATTAAAAACACAGCAATCCTAAATATCAAACAATCATTGTAACAATAAGTACTGAGCATAAATTATCAGTGGGATATGGATTTCATTTAAAAGAGGAACTCTGTAAGTAGCAATGCTAATCGAGGAACCTCCCCTCCCCCCTCTATACACAAAGATATTTCAGCACTTCACAGATATCAAATCAAATAATATTGAAAATGAAGCTCCGATTTCTATAATAATGGAAACTTTTCATTTTGAATTCCAGTTAAAACTACAATTACAAGATTAGATTCGAAGCCAACAGTTAGCTCTAAAATATAGAGGTAATTGTTGTTAGTCCTCAAGAGAAGATCAGGGCGAAGGTTTTCTCCAGTTATGATTGATGGTGAAAGAAAGCCAGGTATATCAGCGTAGATGGTAGATTCATTGACAGCTTTTTATGACGTAGCTAGAAAGTTTAGGATAGAGTTATGTCCCCAGGTGTATCGGCCTTGTTCCAGGTATGTTTTGAGCAACAACGTGAAGGAGGGTTTCTGGCAGAAAATAGAGAGAACAGTCAGAAGTCTGGCTCAAGTTCCACTTTTTCAAGTTTTTCTGTTCAGCGAGGGTATTGTTCAGGTACCTTATGGTGAAATTGAAAATATTTTGAGGCATGCTACCTTGGACCAAAGTTTGTTTATTTGTGGAAGATCCTAGTTAAAAAGATATGATAATAAAGATCCTTGGGAAGTTAGAATGTTTTGCAAACGATCTCCGTGTTCTTGCTGGACAGCCTTTAATGCTTCTTTCGTGTTTCTATATATATCATATTGTATATTTGTGCTACTGCTGGTATTTTTCCATAAAGGATGAATGTTATCCTTTGGTGAAGATTTCAATGCGTTGCATAAAATAGTTTGACACTGTAGGAATTTGGCAGATGGTAAAGTTAGGCTGAGTCCAAACTGGTTTTTAGAAAGAATAATGCTACTCAAGGTAGCACTTATTGGGAGGTCGAGCCACTGCCGGATGTATTTGGATACGAGGCTGTCAAGATTCTCAAAAACCCACGTCTTTGAAAGATCTGCTACAGTAAGGTTCCAAGAGATTTTAGAAAGAACAAAGTTGTGAAAAAGAAGCAGCTTATTTTTTGCATGAAGCGGCTGGGAATCGATTTGTTTGAGCATGTTGGACAGTGATGATAAAAGATCAAATTTATGTTCTTGGTTTGTTTTTTCAAAGTCAAAATGACGACCGAGGTACTTACCATTCGACCATTTGAGACGATGGGATAGATTCGTTGTTTATGAAAAGCTTAGGTTGATACTGAAGAGAATGTGAGAAAAATTTCTTTATTCCAAAAGTGATCCATATATCGACACGTATGATCATGTTAGCCCATTGGCACCAGCGAGTGAAACAATTCAGTAAAAGTTTGTTTTCTTTCTCATTGCTGGTGATAACGGCAGCGTCATCTGCGAATTGAAACCAATGGACTGGTTGAAACATACGGTCGTTCTGATCATGTGGGGAGAAACCTAACTGTTTGTATTTTTCAGCTTTTATGTACTTTATGAATGTGTTGAAGCATAGATTTAATAGTAGAAGACTGAGGCAGTCCCCTTGAAGAACACCACAACGGATTGGAATAGCAGGAGTATTATAGTGGCTTGTGATGATAGAGGTTTTAAAATCGGTGTAAAGGCTAGAGATAAGAAGTTGTATGTTGTCAGGGATATGATGGTAAGACAGTACAGTGGGTATCCAATCATGATGTACTTCTCCAAATGCATTTTTAAGATCGAGAAAAGTGACAACTAGGGAACGTTGCTTGGTACGAGATTTGTTTATGACCTGAGCCATCATGGCAGTATGCTCTAAGGTCCCTGAAATATTCGAGGTGAAGCCTTTTTGTATTTCGTGCTCACTGAGACCATTTACTTTAAGAAAATTGAATAGACTATCACCCAGGCATGATGTGAAGATTTTCAAAGGCACTGGCTCAAGAGTGATTGGCCTGAAGTTTGCTGGATCGTCATTGCTACCCTTTTGTGAATTAGGATAGTGCATGCCTTTTTCCACTCTAAAGGAACTTTTCAAGAGAGCCAGATATTGTGAATGATATTTTTTATTAAAGAGCGCAAATATGGAAATCGTTTAAAAACAATGATGGAAATTTTGTCACGGGGACATGGAGTGGCTGAAGATTTCATATGCCGAATTACTGATGTGATCTTTTCATAAGAAGGAGGCTCCAAAGGAAAAGGGTGGTCAGGCTTTCTAAGAGATTGAATCCATGAAGGAATAGGAAAGTTTTTGCATGGCGACATAGAAGAAAACATTTTAAAGAAATACTGAGAACATTGATCTTTGAAAAAGGAAGGTAGCAGAGTCGCGTTTGTTTGGAGACTGCGTTTGACTATCCCAAAAAACTCTTTGAAATGAAGTTATCGTGATTTGAGATGTTTTTAACTATGGTAGAAGTAGATGAGTTAAGTCGTTGTCGTAAGAGCCATGAAACGTATTTAATTTCATGACAGGTGCGCCGTTTTTTTTTCAATAACTGTAGTGCTTTTTTCAATTTTTGGTAGCATGGTCTTGATATTTTGCAGCAAGTTCTTCATTTACTTCTTCCACAAATCTGCAAGTATTTCTGAAATAATTGTAAATTGCTTGATTCACTGACTGTATGGATTGATCAATTGAGGACAGGTCCATGGGGTTGATGGTAATAAAGTATTTGAAGTATTCGTTAGCGACAGTCCATTCTTCGTTTGACCTTGAGAGACAAACGCCAGGTTTCAGTTCAAAATATCCATTCAAAGAGATATCGGCCAGTACAATCTCATTGTCTAGGGTTTCCTCTGATACCTGTTCGAAAGTGTGGTCACTTTGGAAACTGCTAATGACTCAACATCTCCTTTGATGCATTTTCAATCCTTTCATCCTCTTGCATTCTTTACCACATGAGCATTTGACAATTCTTTCGTTGATGACAGACGCGCTTTCATTTTCTATTTCAATGAATGGAATGTTAATTGATCCCGACTGGCCACTGTCATTGTTCTCCAACCAGTGCTTGCACCTCCAAGTATGGCGGCCTAAGGCCTGAAATTCTTTACCGCAGAATGAACAAATTGGGAAAAACAGCAATATCCAAAGCACGAACAAACGAAACATATTCGAAAAAGATACTTTGTTGACACAATAATAAATAAGTAGTCTGTGAATCTGTTGATGTAAGTATCCAGGCAGTTAAATAGCTATAAAACGAGAGCCGTGCACGATGGCATCTGTGCGCCAAAGCTCAACGACCATAATAATAATGATAATAATAACAATAATAATAATAAGACAAATATTTACAGAAGATGGCCTCAGTCACTTGAGGGTGCTTTTCATGAGGGTCCTCTATTTAACTAATTGTATCAATTTAAACAATCTTTTGGTGGTACAAAACTTGTAAATAGCTTTGAAAAAAGCAAACATTTAGTAAACTAAAGCTTTTCGTCTGACACTCTTCAGAGTTTAAAACGTCAGAACATAGATCGAAAACTCTACGCTAAGAAATATATATACCCAGTTGTGGATCGAAATAGGCCAATCAGAAACACGAGCACATGACTGTAAAGGTTGACCAATCAGTGCCGCTTGCCTATTAGAATGTTAACAATGGAGTCCTAAGGTGAAAACGAACTCCTTTTGTCTACACAGTAGCGGTTTTTTCGTGCTTATGTAGATAGATTCTAAAACTGCTAGGTGGAACAACGATCGGGCTTTACCAATAATCCGAAACATGTCGCCATTATAGTTTTTTGCACAATCTGGGTTTTCTAGCAAATGCTGCCCGATAGCAGAATCGCAGGTTTTATTAGTAATTTTGGATTTGCAAGACCGAGGTGGCTGTTCTCTTTGGGGATAGAGCGGAAACTTCAAAAACGCCTTTTGGAGCTGGTTAACTCAAAAGTGTTGACCACCAAAGTTTATGATAGGATAAGACCCACAGGTTCACAACGTCCACAAAGGTATGGCCTCCCTAAAATACACAAGCCGAATGTCCCACTTAGACCCATTTTGTCTATGATTGGTTCAGCACAACACAAACTGGCTAAGTGGCTTTCTGAAGTTTTGGACCCTGTTCTTCAAAAATATTCAAAACATTGTATCAAGGACTCTTTTACGTTCGCTGAGTTTATGCAAAACTTGAACATCGAAAACGAAACATCTTTCATGTGTTCTTTTGACATTAGCAGTCTTTTCACTAATGTCCCTTTGAATGAGACCATCAAAATATGTGCCGATGCTTTGTACCGGAGCGAGCTTAATAGCCCACCATTCCCAGAGGAAGTATTCATTGAACTGATGGAAACTGCAACACGTTCAGTTGAATTCAGCTTTAACAATGAAATGTACCAACAAAAGGATGGTGTCGCTATGGGCAGCCCTCTGGGACCTGCATTGGCCAATATCTTTGTTGGCTTTCATGAAGAGCGTTTGTTTGACTGCGACCAAAAGCCAGGTGTCTATTTTCGGTATGTGGATGACACATATACTATTTTCAAAACAGAGGCTGAGTGTGATATTTTCCTAAAACGCCTTAATGGTCTTCACACAGCCCTACATTTTACATTTGAAAAGGAAGAAAATAACTCCTTGCCATTTCTTGATGTTTTGGTTGAAAAATCTGACACTGGATTTCTCACCAGTGTATACCGTAAACCTACATTTTCCGGGTTATACACTCGATGGAGTTCGTTTTGCCCAAAACAAAGAAAAATCAGCCTCATCAAAACGCTCACACATAGGGCACTGATGATTTGTTCCAAGTCTAAACTCGACTCGGAACTGGAAAAAACTAACTAAGATTTTTCTGGAGAACGGCTATCCAGAACATGTTATTTCAGTTTACATTAAGGAGAAGATAGGAAATTTCTCGGCTGACGTAAAATTTGGTCCTCAAAAGTGCCCGGTCTATCTAAAACTACCCTGGATCGGTAACAGCTCCCTACGTTTTGAAAGCCAAATAAAACAGGCCATAACAAATTGTTTCTTTGCGGTTAACCCACGTGTTGTTTACAGTACAAAAAAGTCCCTTCCGTCCATTCAAAAGGACTGCGTTCCTGCCACAAAAAAAAAGTTCTGTTGTGTATGAATTCACGTGCCAGTGTGATTCTGGCTACGTAGGACGCACCACCCAAAGATTGGAGGATAGGATAAAACAACACGTTCCATCTAATATTAGAAACAAAACATATCCCCAAAGAGAACAGCAACCTCGGTCTTGCAAATCCAAAATTACTAATAAAACCTGCGATTCTGCTATCGGGCAGCATTTGCTAGAAAACCCAGATTGTGCAAAAAACTATAATGGCGACATGTTTTGGATTATTGGTAAAGCCCTGCACGAAAAAAACGCTACTGTGTAGACAAAAGGAGTTCGTTTTCACCTTAGGACTCCATTGGTAACATTCTAATAGGCAAGCGGCACTGATTGTTCAACCTTTACAGTCATGTGCTCGTGTTTCTGATTGGCCTATTTCGATCCACAACTGGGTATATATATTTCTTAGCGTAGAGTTTTCGATCTATGTTCTGACGTTTTAAACTCTGAAGAGTGTCAGACGAAAAGCTTTAGTTTACTAAATGTTTGCTTTTTTCAAAGTTATGTATCAATTTACTAAAACATTACAAAATTAAAAAAGTTCATCACATTGGATTAAATCAGTTCACATTGTCCAAAACCTTTGTTTAAAAATATTTAAAGTTCCTGCCAACTTAATGCCCAGTTTATTCCAGTCATCAACAAACAGATAGGATGACACTTGCTTCCCCCAATTTGTCTTTACTTTAGATGGTATTGCTCTTTGTTCCTTGTCTGGATGTTATGCAAATTGTGTCCTGTTTTATTGCTAAAAGTGTAACTTATATCGTTTTTTTCGACTTATAAATGGTGGCACATCAATGGAACTTTCGTCTGATATCTAGAGATTTCCAGTGCAGTAAATTTAAGGCCTTCGTGCTTGAGTCATTTGGTTTCATGTTCAATACAAGTTTGGCGCATTTGTTTTGAAAAACTTGCAGAGTCCTTATCGAACATTGGTTATTTCTATCCCCCCAAGCAGTATATCCATAATCAAACAATGGTATTATCATTCTTTTTAACAAACCTATTCTTTTTCTACTTTTTGCTGCAATGAAGCAATGTGATCCCCCATGTGTTATTTTCATTTATTATTATACCAAGATATTTATAACTTGTTTCTCGACTTAGTTCGTCCTCTTTGATTTTTAATGTCATATCTTTGCAACGCTTTAATTGCTGCTTTCCTCCAACAACAACAAACTTTGATTTAATGATGTATAACATCAGTCGAAGGTCGTTTAGCCATCTGATTGTCACATATTGAAAAGTTGCTGTCTGTAACTAAATTAGAGACCATGTACTACTTTTGCTATGTACATTTTAGCTTGCAGTGAATCATACGTTAAATCATCATTACAGAAACAAAACCTTTTCAGGTCTTCAATTAAAAACGCACCAGATTGCATCGCATCCTCGATCTCTGGCAACACCAACGCCATCTTTGGGTTTCGTTTAAGTAAAAGCCTTGTTTGCATGTTGCGGGCTCACAATTTGCGGACCATTCTGTGAACATGCCGATTGGGACAAAATTCAGTTTGAAAATCTCATCAAGTGATCAGCGAAAGTTGTACAAATATTCTGGTAAAGATGTCATGCGTATACTAGGAATGTCATGAAGAAATGAATATATTCTATCTTGTGAAGAATTTTTGCTGTCAAGAGAGATATATCCTAATCTTGATGATATATCCAACTCTTGATGATATTTTAAAGTCTTCATAAGATTCTATCCCGTCTTGAAATTTTGGCCCATTTGGCACCCCACAGACCACCTTCTTTCTTGAATTGTTCATCCATCCATTGTCAATTCTCCTACTTTTTATTTAAAAGTGAAATGGCTTCTTTCGGTTTCTTTGATAGAATAGCTAAAACCTTAAAACAACACTGAACAAGATATTTCATTGAAAATCAAACTGAACAGTGCCTTCGTAATGCTTCTTTGGACAGTTATTTTTAAGAAACCAATTCCTTTTTATCATCAGGAAAAAAGATGAAACCATGCCACAAGAAATATGCTGTTCTTATAAAGGAGCATGCAAAAGGGGCTGTCCTTGTAAAGCTGAATTAACATATTGTTACTCAAACAAGTGTCCATGCATTGCAACAAATGTACTAGTCGCCTTCAAAAAGCTACAAAAGCCATTGGTTCCAGCCAAGCATAGGTGAGAACGTTTTTTTGGGTACACAGTCCTTTTCGTGAGCAAAATTACGCGTGTTTGGCAAATCGCACATGTAAACAAATTTGCGCGTGCGATTGCACTTGTAAGTAAATTTGAAGTACAAACCTGATAAAATTTGTAAAAGGAGCAAGAAGGGAAAAGCCACTCGAATAACAGATTACATAACAGATTTTGTTGCCCTTAGCAGCCATCTTTTAAAAGTCGTCGTCACTCTCCAAAGATACAAGAGCAAGTAAAAACTGTTTCTAACAGCTACTTGCTTTCAGGTCCTAATTACGTTTTGACAGGAAATCAGTTATTACACTTAACATGCTAATGGCGACTTAGCTGAAAGACGAGATGCTAAGTTGAAAGGAGCATTCAGTCAAAAGCAAAATATCACTTCCGAAAATTGGAAAAATCATATTGTGGTCAAAAGTGCGAATCAAGTAACAAACAAGGGAAAGGATAAACAATCATGAGACCATGGGAAATTGATGTTAAAGGGCCTCTCCAGCAAAAAAAATTTTTTTTATTGACTTAAAAGTTAGCATCTGGTGCGTGTATTATGACAAAGTCATGTTTTTTGCAAAATTCCAATTAGTTTAGAAGTTATAAGGCTTTAAAGTTGCACCTTCCTGAGAAAAAAACAACAAAAGCCGAATCAGTTTGGTGACATTCTGACGTCAAAGTGTGGGACTCTCATTCCCCACGAATTTCGTATATCTTCCACCCAATCGTAAAGGACTCATGGTCACGCGTTGATAACTGCATCCAAATCTACAGCAGGAGCTTTTTAGGATCGAAAAATATTAAATGTTTACAATCGTTCTAAGTCTGCGTGTCGGAATGTGTTCATGCTGTGTCACAACTTTCTTTTGATCACCTGTTTAGGCCAACAAAGCTATGGCTTCCTGTTCCATCTCTTCCCTCGCTTATAATTAATCAAAATTGACACTTCAGTTCTTCTCCAAAAACATGAACAACTGAAGGCTTCAGAATTGGTGTCTGAAATGCTCAAACTAAAAGCTGGTGGAACAGAACTGAGAGTACCATCACTTGCAGTGTTCATATCCGCGAATCGCCGTCGTTCGATTCGGTTTGAGGCGAGACTATCCGAAATACACTGTGACATCAAAATTGCGTCACATTGTCACCAAACCGAAAAATTTTTGTCGGTTAATTCAATTAAATTATCGAAATGCAAGAGCTTATATCTCACAAACTGTAAAAAATATTGAAAAACAAATAACGAATTCGTGATCAGCAGCCCCAACTTCTTTATGAGAAAAGCCAATAAAATGCAAGTGCAAAATTTGGCTGGAGAGGCCCTTTAACAGAAAACTGCAAAAACACCTGTTTGCGCGTGTGGTCAAAAGCAAGCGCAATTTAACTTGTGCGTGTGCAGGTGTGTGCGGGTGCGATCACTCGCGCTAAACGAAAAGGACTGGGTACAAGTGAAGAGGCTACATTTTTCTTATCTTAGATACAATATTTCAGCTGAATCGTCTTATTTTAGTTTGTTTATTTGTATTAACACTTTCATCAGTTAATATCATGGCCCAACAGTTCAGCAGCTTTTAAAGGGTGTTTTAGGAAAGCAACTTTGTGAGGACTGCTGAAAATAAAAATTTGTTAATGGCTACGAATAGAAGCTGGCATTTATGTCACTTGTGAAAGTAAGCCTGATGTACAAATGAACTTGTAGAATTATCATGTTGATGCATGAAGATTTTTTTATTTTGCAGATCACGCATAGTAGGAAAAAAGACAGTCAGCTGATTTAATCGATCAGCAGAAGAAAAATAAGAAAACTTTTATAAAATAAGAAAACAACTTTACAAACAACAATTGCACACAATCCCACTGCATTTAATAAGCACAATTTCAATTCTACCCTTAATTTTTTGATTGTATCATTTAAGTGTCAGGCAATGAACAGAGAAAAGGTTTTAGAGCACATATGCCTGATGGCAAAGTACTCCCCATTGTTGTGGGAAAAAATTGATGCAATGCCAGGGAATGATGCAGGGGATTTGTCAATGGATCGGAACACCAACGAAGACAATGCCCCACACTGGTGCATGTGTGGCTTATGTCGTGAAATGCCAGATCAGCAACAAAGAGTATGTTGCCAAAATGCTGCACAGAACCACAAGCATCCTTTTTTGAGCACCACATTCTGATGGAAGCCACATTGGAATTAGTAATGAGACACAATGCTGACCACTTGAACTACCCCATCGATCCTAGCAACCCTGCCTGCTGGTGTTTCACTGCTTATAGGCAGTATTGTCTTTGGGTTTGGGGGAAACTGGGCAAATCAAATAAAAAGGTTATACCATCAGGCATAGTGTGGAAAATTAGGAATAGATTTCCCAATCCAAGGAATGTATATACTGGCTTTTTTCATATTAAGTTTAATCTTTGATGCTGTAAATTTTTGGATGAGATATGATGTAGGACCTTTATGAATTTTGGCCATTATAAATTTTGGCCTTTTGTTTTCTTTGCCACAACACTGCAAAAGTTAGCAGCTAATAATATTAAACATCGACAACAATTTCATCCATTCGGTTAGCACTTTAAAAACTTTTATGAATAAGTCATTAATAAAGTGAAAGTACTTGCTACTAAGTGTGTACACATTGAAACCTTCTAAAATCATTTCCTGTTTAAGGTATTTGCTACTTTTCTAATAAAGTTGAGCTAATAATATGCTTATGCTCCAACTGATTCTTTCATTTACTTTCTCTTTTCAGGATCATGCCATCAGCCATGTTAGCTGCAACAGCACAGGGTCGTGCAAGCAAAACTGCCAATGCAAAGTTGCTGCTGTCTACTGCAAAGAAAATGTCTGCAGGTGTTCATTGCAGAAGTGTTGCCGTCGACCTGGTGCAGGAAATAGTTTAATAATGCAACAAATGGTTTAATACACTTTTTTGGATACCTATATATTTGGGAGGGCAAACTCTATGCCTAGAACATTGATTTATTCTTCTATATTCATTACAATTAATTGATTATTGGAATATACCCTCCATTATACATTTATTAGACTTCATGCGATGAATCATTTCTGCCAAAATGGTATGGTTTTAATATGACGTATAACAAATCCTTTCATTAATGTAGCAATTAGTAGCAAAGCAAAGAAAATGACCTTATGAGCTGCAAAAGAAACACCAAGAAAGAGCAGAATCTGCTTATAATGAAGAAAAGGTATATATTTACAAAGCACAGAGACTTTATCTGTATATTCTGCTTTTTAAGTTGTTCTCAAGAAAATTTCAACATCTTTTTCACCTTTTTCAGCGATGTTCAAATGTTCAAATATGATATACCTCTAGGCAGCAGACTTTTTTAAGCTGTCCTGAGCTTTTATGCTAATGGAAGAATTTCTCGGATAATATAGCTGAAAAAATTATTGACAAAAGCCAAATGAGTGAATAATAATGAGTAAAATGATGCAAAATGTTGCATAACTAAATGTTTTGGAGAAATTTGCTTTTTATGAATCTATGATTGTCTGCCCCTCAAGTTATAATAGATTCGAGAAGGACACTCAGCTTAAAGCTTATATTACAGGAACAATGCAGCCAGTTAAAGAATGATGATGTGATAAAACGTCTTTATCTCAAGGCCAAAATTTCCCCTCTACTTTGGAAGCGTGTCACTGAAATGTCTGCCAAAATCAATGTGTCCACTGTTCCTGAAGAGAGCTCTTTGTAGTGTGTCTGTCTGTAGTGGATGCAGGGAGATGCCTCTAGATAAAGAGAGACTGCTGCAAGAACAAAGAGTATGGGCACCTAAATCCACTCTTTGAGCACTATGTCTTGTTCGAGCCTACCCTAGAGTTGGCAATGCGCAATAATGCAGACCATCTTCATTACCTTTTTGACCGGAGCAACAATGGCTGGTGGCGGTTTACAGCTTACTGCCAGTAGTGTCTCTGCTGCCAGTAGTGTCTCTGGGCCTGGGGTAGGTTAGGAGAGCATAGTAGGAAAGTGATTCCCTCCTGCTGTGTTTGGATGACAAGGGATACATTTCTTGATCAAAACTACACTGGATTTTTTTATGTAGAGTTTAATCTTTAATTTTTCAGAATATATTATATCACCTGCATTGAATTTCACTTTGTCTCATATTTGCGTGCGTAGCATGTGCTGCAACAAGGTCAGTTGTGGGAGGTGCTGGCTTTGAAGCAATGTTTCTTGCCAATGCCTTGGTAGCTCTCCTAGCCACACCTGCCTCGTTGACTGAATTCCAGTCCATATGTCGTCTCCACAAGATTTTTGCTTGTGACTCTAAATAAGATTTTATCAATGTATAACAAATCATAACAAAAACTGAAATAGAAACTTTATTTCAAGGACATGTATGCCATGCTATGACATGGTCCATGGTAGATATTTAGACTGTAGGAAACATAATTTGTTGCCAATTTTTTATTTAGCTAGTTATGAGATTGGAGCATCTATAATGAAAAGTTTTTGAAGGAATTTCTGTCAGCATTTTTTTTACAAAACCAGTTGCAACGGTTTTTTTGTTTGATGATGAAATTATATGCTTTGCAGTGACCGAGCATCTATACTCCTTACTACCAGTTGCTCCTTACTCCTTTCGATGCGGCCTATTGATGGACCTGTCTTTTTAAAGAGTGTAAATATTGACTTTTAGACCTATTCCTTTGTTGCGGAAATGGGAAGACTGCATCAAGAGAGGTAAGATATTGAGAGGAAAAACTGTCTAGTAACTCATTTAAACGAGTACATTAAACGACCTGAGGATATACGCTTACTAAATACAGGAAAGTTGATAAGTTTTATTAAACCACACTCTCCAATCTCCAGGAATACCTTAGCTCGCTGGGAAAAGTCAGTTTTGTCCTCAGCAGGAATCAATGTTAATAAATTTATAGCTCATAGTACCAGAGCAGCATCCTCATCCCATTTGGCTCAGAGAAATTTGTCAATTGCAAAAAAATGGGTGCAGTTGGATGGAAGAGTGAAAAAAGATTTGAAAATTTTTATTACAAATCAGAAGAACGTTTTAATTTTGGTAATAGCATATTAAAAACTGTTAACGATAATAAAAAATATTTCAGTTGAAGGAATCAGTTAAATAAAAAATAAGTCAGTTGTATGAATAATTCATAAGAAATGATATTACCATTTTGTTGTGAATCATTTATGCTCTTGAAATTCCTACACATTTCATTGTGAAAAAGGGGATGAAATGCCAAAGGATGTATATATGAATATAACTACATATTATATGAGAATTTCGCTTCTAAAGTTTTATGGGAAGTGTATCATGTGCATATATGTACAAGGTATTCGTAGATATTTTTATATCCATACATTGAACAAGTCACTGCTTTGACATCTTGTACAACTACATAATGAATAATGATTCACTCCTGGCTAATGACTTATAGAATTACAATCAAAGTTCAACTTACAGGGAAGTTTCCTTTAATTAAAAAATTGTTATTGCCAAATTCAAGTTTCAGAATTATCACTTTTTCATTTAATTTGTTAATTAGATTTTCAACTTTTTGTCACTGCGAAGTGCCCCTATCACTTCATCTCTAATCCAAATCTTAAATCGCTTAAAACATATGTTAACGAGCAAACATCAATGGAATGCGAAGCTGATGAACCAGCCTTACATTTTTTAACAGGGCAGTGGAAATATTATTGGAACATTGCCTAGCCCCCCTTTGAAACTTGTCTAAGTCTAGCTCAAAAAACGCATGACTGAAATTTTACTCTTTACCATGTAGATCCCTGATACTCTCAAAATAGGTCAATAGAACCCCAAAAATACCAGATTTTCGAATGACACCAAAGATTACAGAATTCATCAGGACTTTCTTTTTCGTTATCTTCAATTAGACCTCTCCGTTGGTCTGGTTAGAGCAAAATCCTTTTGCAATGAAATTTCTCCTTGTCTACTTAAATATTGAATGATTGCGTTTTAAACCATGCTCATTCTGAAATAAATGGCCATCACCGAGGTGACTAAATAGCATTAAATAAATGTTGTATAACAATCAATGGTAAAAAACACTTGATGAAAACCCTAACGAAGCCCTTGACAGTTTATCACTGCCTGCAGTTTATCATATTGTAGCAGCGCCAGTGAAGTGATTTGGGCAGAGAGTATTGTTTATTTCTCAAGAGAGAATCGTTGCAAAATTTTTGATCAATAAGATTTTGATATCAATGAGATTATTTTAGAATTAAATGCATGCGTCACCAACAAATGCATGAGTTTGCTAGTTGTATGCATAGGCTTTTATGTTTGTGGATTGTAATGAAACACTTTGAAGTTGACTAAAAGTTGTATTATCAATAATATTGATAGACGTACCAGTGTCCACTAGGAGGAGATGCATTGTCCTTTGATTTTAAGCCAGGTTTCTAGGGGTTTTTGATATGAACCCCCTACTGCATAACAATAATTTGATGAACTGGATTTGCTGTCAGAATCTGATTACTTTCACAGCCGGTGAATTTTTTAATTAAACTTGTTAAATGAAGACTAGCAGGTGTCTGGTTTGCTCAGACAGAACTTAGGAAAGTGATTTAGCTTCCTGCAGCGATGACAGTTGTGACCTTTTCCAGGGCATGGCTTTGATTTGTGTGGATAATAGCCACCACAATTTCTGCATTTTCGTGCTGAAGTTTGTTGTCTATTAAAACTCTTTTTCTGTTTGATATCTTGTAAATTGTTCCTTGACTGTTTACCCTCGATATCTGCTGTTTGGAAAGTACTAATTTCCGCACTGCGACTGTCCAGTAACATATCTTTAAGGCTGTATTTACGATCTTCGAGAGCTTGTTTACACAAACTTGCGGATTTGCCCTTGATTTTGATTTGGAGCTGTAATTCAAAATCAGGAGAAGCATTAGAAAATTCATAAGTTTGAGCCAAATGAGGGAGTCGAACATGTAATTGATCCAATGTATAATTTGGTTGTTGTACGGCCTGCATAAATCTGTACACTTCATAAAGCCTGTTTGTTTGGGGCTCGATATAGACAGTGTTAAATCTGTACTGTTGACAGAAGTAAAACTTAGAGAAAACCCATTGGATTATTGGTAACATATCGCATTCAACATAAACAAATGTTAACATAACAATATCTGCCTAGCTAATCAAACTAACAAAAATGTGGTGCGCGGTCAGAGAACTAGGCACCACTGAAAGGATAATGTTTCATAATGGTAAATGTTCATGTTCATAGATAGGTAAATATAAGTTTGGTTACAGCAGTTTGGTATGCATCAGCAGCGCCTGTATTTGGCCAGATAATTGGCCAAATATTTCCCACACTCTTGAGCCAGCTTGATAGGAGTAAAGCTTGTTTACGTTTATTGTCAGTGATATCATTTGCTACTAGAAATGTTTCAAAATCTTGCAGCCACACTTTCCATCTTGGGCCAACCAAAGCACTGACCTATGCATCTGGGTCAAAGGACAGCATGCTAGGAACAATGCTGACTGATGTCATCATTTACTGATCACAGTAAACATTACATTACTTTTCCTCATCGCCAATGTTTTATTTATGTTTATGATTGTAGACAACTCAAAACAATGGTCTACTTCCAACATAACTTTTCATACTGAACTAACATGACAATATTTGTAGGGTCTCAGTCCTAGCGTCCTTTTGCTGAACAAAACATTGCACAACCTGACACAAATTATCACCAAAAACCTTTTCAGAAAAGTTGTTGTGTAAAAAAGCATGTTGTAGCACTGTAAATATTGTGTAATTTAGAGTCCTTCAGTTTTGTTGCTTGGCATATGATAATAACCTTGGCGTTTGATAATAACCAATGGACATTGAAAACATCTTTTTGCATTAGATAAAGCACGATAATACACGATAAAGCAAGATGATACAAGATAATACAAATTAAGCTGTATATCTGTGAGGTACAATTTCATGTTTTTGATGAAGAAACTTTGTCGTGCATAGCATTTACTTGCCAACTAAGGTTTCAACAAACTAGGTTTGCATTCGAAGACACCACAACCAGCTTATTCGAACTTTGCATTGCCATTAGAGGTTTTGACTAATTGGCCTTAAGTTCATTATTCTGAACTCATTAGCGTAAGCTAAACTTCTCTAAAAATAACTTTTGCACATGAAAATGCAGAACAGACAATGATGCGGCAGCTGATGAAAAGGATGGACATTCTAAAAAAAGCTTTGGAAAATCGGTGCATTTGTGAAGGGCAATGGCTGATATGCGCGCAGGAGCTGCTCGAAAAAAACGACATACGCAAAAAGATTTTTCAGAGGCTGTGAAGGAGCTTTTAGAGAAAGGAAGAGGAAAAGGTCGAAATATCCTGATAACAGGTCCCGCAAACTGTGGTAAAACATTTATACTGAACCCGCTTACAAAGATTTTCGAATCTTTCTGCAATTCCGCAACAGGTTCCTTTGCATGGGTTGGGGTAGAAGACAAAGAACTTATATTTCTGACTGATTTTAGATGGGAAAAAAACATGATACCTTGGTCGGATATGCTGTTGCTCCTAGAGGGTCAATTGGTGCACTTTCCGGCTCCAAAAACCCACTACACAAAAGACATATGCCTAGAAAAGGACACACCGATAGTTTGCACTAGCAAGGGACCGATAATTTTTGTAAAGAATAGTGTCGTTGATGACAGAGAAACTGAAATGATGGCAGTGAGGTGGCACCATTTTAAATTTCGTTACCAACTGTAGTGAAGCTTTTGTTCTTTAATCAAATTGTTGCCAGGGCAGCCATGACTAGACAATTATTAAAAAGGCCATAGTTGTCATTATGAAGTATAATCTTGAAATGAATGGATCAAAGTTATGGTTCAAAAATATTACGCAAGGCATTTAAATTGAATAAACTTTAATATTTGGTTCTGCTGCCATTAGTGTCTTTAATACATCTTAGCCGTTTAGGTATAGTTGCTATTGTTCGATTGATAACAGACGGGTCATAAGAAAATAAAGTCTTTTTTATTCTCTCTGAAAAATCGCAAAATGTTTCTTTTTTTATCCTATTGTCTAATGCTTGCTGGTGTAATTCACGTTTTACGCTGTGGAATATATTCTCTATGGGGTTTAGCTCCAATTTTGTTGATTGCTTCTCTTGCTGCCTTGCTATTTTGCGAAGGGTCATTGTCCATGACAAACAGCTTTGCCGCTCGAAACTTACTTGAGCCGATGCGTGCATCAATAAATGCACGTGGTAGCTTTCTCCTCACAAAATCAGCAAAATATTCACCAGTCATCTTTTCGTAGGGCTCGGCAAGTATCACACCCTGGTTGTAAGTTATGGCTACCATGAAATGTACCCTTCTACCACCAGGAAGATCTTTAGAGCCAGTCGCCGTGTACCGAAGCCCTTCGCTTGGCTTCTGCCACACACGCCCTCTTGGTCTTGATGCTTCTATAAAAGGATTGAATTTGTGAACAAATGAGACTCCATCCAAATAAAAAGCCACATCATTCGACCAAAACTCATCGTCATACAACTTCAGAGCTTCACATGCAAATTTCTTCCGGATACGCCTGTCTTTATTTGATAGCAGGCCATTTTTCCTTGGGGCCAGCTTCTTGTTCCCGGCTTCATTTAAAATGCGAACATGAGTTCTGTAGCTTCCTTTGACAGCTACTGCTTCTCTCATGACGTCTGGAATGGTTGGATTTTTACTTTTTCTAAACGTTCTGAAAAATTTCGCTCGCTGACATTGAGAAATTATTTTTTTCCTGCCGCGAGTTTCTTTAAAATTGTGTGAGTTTTTTTTCATTGCGATGCCTTCTTTGCAGCATCTATGTACGGAAGAAACAGCAATCTTCAGTATTTTTGCTGTTTCTCTCAAGCTTTTCTTTTCATGAACCACCATGCAATATGCAAGTGCTCTTGTCTTTGGACATATTTTCCTCAAAATTGTCATCATTTAAGTTCTCTTTTTTCAGCGATTTCCTCCTACCTTACTGCTTTCTAGCTCTTTCAATATAATTTAAAAAGAAGGGAAATTACCTTAATGTAGCATCTTTTTATTAATTTGACGTCATTTGGCTGCAGCAACTGTCTAAAGTCGCCACCCATATAGCCTCGTTCTGATATTTTATCTATAAAGTGTTCGTATTTAATGCCTGGCAATTTCTTTTCTTGCACAAATGAGCAAACAGAGTTAGGGGAAAAGCTAATTTTTGCTTCTATTAGCAATAATTGACAAATTTCTTGCATTTTGTACAAAGCAAGTGTACCGAAAGATACTGGATATAGCGGCCTCTCTTTGATGTTTTTTACTTTCTATCATATATGTCTAAAACACATTCAATAAATCACATCAGGACATTTGCTTTAATCAAAATCTGTCGTATATTGATTTAACTGTACATTTTACACTTTTGCGACCCTTTGATTGGAAATCGAGTATTATACAATGCTTAAACTGGTCTAATTGCTACGCTGGTCACCATTCCAATTAAACCAACACTTGTGACGTCACTTTAACCCAAACTGTTCACGTGACACTAAATTTGAGCAAAGATTCGTAAAACATGCCCTTGAAATACCTTAGTAACTGCTTTGAATGTAGCATTTGATAACAAATTGAAAAAGTTGCCTTCGGACAATCCTTGCCAAAATTGTTGGAACACTTGTGCAAAGCTGAAGCTTTTTTGAAAAATCCCCCTTACCCCCCCCCCCCCATTATAATGTTGTTCAATTGGGCTGTTTTGATCCTGAAGGTAACAATTTCTTCACTAAAAGCTGTATGAAAGTATTGAGAAGATAAATCAACATTGTACAGGGGGAGGGGGACGAAATTTTTGAAGCGGCAGTGATATTTTGGTGAGGTAGTTTTAGACTTGCTTTGTTTATTTGCATGCTGCAATGGGAAGGTGTTCCAGTTATTTTTGGCAAGGATTGTAGCTTGAATGCTTTTTTAACTTATTTCCTAATCAGGTCCATGAGCCATATACTATATTTTCTATCAACGAAGTCCTCCATGGTTTATGCTTATCAGCAAGTTTACTGCCTGCAAACAAATTTTGGTAAAAGAACTTGAAAAATGCATGAAACCTTATCATCAAGTCTTCCTTGGCATTTAAGGCTATATGCAAAGGACCGATCATTGGTATAGCAGCTTGCTCAAATGTTTTGCAGCCATGTTTTTAACTTTCATACAACAAGACTGCAATTGCCGTTGATGAATATATGTGACATTCTCTGATTGTTCTATCAAAATGACATAATGGAAAGTGCTGAGGTGGTTTTTTAGCCAAGGGCCGCTTAAAATTGCCAAGGGGATTGCCTTTTTGCAAGATATTGCTTTTTTTGAATTTTACCAAAGCAAAGCTGATAAATTAAATCTACTATCAAAATTTTGTTTTTTCCAATCTTTCTGTTGTGTGTCTTTTATCAGTCATTGCAATTAGAATGTTTTCGAATAAGGTAGCTGCCCTGTTTGAAAGACAATATTCTTTAAATTCTTCAGGGCTATATATATGGGAGGCTGTTTTCTATAACTTCTGACCATTGAAGTTTTTAAGTTTTCTACTCCCTTTTTAAGTTCCGACCCTGTTGGAGAGAGTAATAAAAAAGTGTTATCAAATGGTTGCATTTTTAATACATTTTAAACATTAAATTTATAGATACGCAAGCCTTCCCGTCTTAGTAAAGTCTATTATAATTTTTCAAATAAAAGTCTACATGTAGCATCTGTAGGCTTCAGGCTTCATCCTACCGTCTTAAATGTAATTTGATTAATCATTTGCAGAGTGGCTTCACAAGACATGTGGAGAATAGTTTCCATTTCTAAGTGATGCCATTAAAGCAGGATGTCTCTTTTAACGCCTTGTGTGTGTGGTATTTATGATTTAGTTTATATTTATTATTTCATTCTTAAGCTTAATAATAATCAAGGAAATCATACTAAACTTGTTTGGGCTATCCTTTAAGCCCAAAGGGAATTTTGCCTTATCATAGATGCCCAGGTTGATAACATCAGATTGGAAAGGTTATACTAACTTGCTTTGAGCTTTTCAATTAGGCCTTGGAATACAATAACATGGTTAGCATTTATCAATATTCCTCTACAGGGGCTAACAAGCAGGTGACCAAATGCTGTCCTTTCCTTCTTGCAGTTTCAAATATTCAAAACATTTGATTCAAAGCAAAGGGGAAATGTCTGTCATCCAAGTCCTGCTTATTTTCGGCAGCTTGGAAGAGATTTACTGTTTTTAGTGCCGCGAAACCAGCCTGAACTTCAATTTAATGGTTCTTATAAAAAAGTAAAATCCTCATTCAACAGGCTCAAAGTGCCAACAGTTCTTTTTCTTTTCTTATGTTGGGCTGCCAATGGGGTGTCATTGGGAAGTTTTGGGGGTGGCAGCTGCCCCCCATGACGCCATCCCTGCAATTTAACAAAAGCTTTTTCCCATCATTGTGATAAAACATTTTTTCTAGACACTGCTCAGAAGTCAATTATTTTGTCTCGGTCGCAACCATCTTGAGAAAAACCGTCACAGAGATTGCTTACATATCGATAAGAATATTTTTTTTGACAAATAAATAGATTAGAGGCCAAAAAACATAAAGAAAAAATTCAAAGAAATTGATAAAACCGTTTTCATGAAAACTGACTTTGAAACTTGTAAACAAATTTCTCTAATAACAGATTCCCAACTGAATTCGAAACTGTCCGGATACTTTGGTGAGGGGAATTTAATATCTTGACTAAACTTTTCTTTTTCTTATAATATAACCTTAAAAATTCTAAATTTCTGTATCAGGTTATGCTTTCTGTATCAATACTTGAATATATATTTATTCAAGTAGTGGTTTATATTTGAATATATATTTACTATTATTCTGATAAATATGTCACCCTTTTTAGGAGGATAGCCTTTTGTAAAAGTATCTTGTTTTTATGTATAATTTTTCCCAATGGTCTTTGTCTTTCCACAGATTTAAAGCACAGACATAGTTGTGGCAAAAATCACCGCTTATAGCTTACCGCCAAAATTACTCTGAATATCTTCAATGTGAAAGTTGCACGAAGACATGAAAGGCCTATTTTGTTGAGTTCTTTTCCCATGAGCTTGACAGCCCTCTTTACTGTGGAAAAGCATGCAAAACAAATATGGTATCGTGGAAACGAAAATGAAAATCCATGTCAACGAAACCACCATTTTATTAACTTTTTGCAAACAAAACAAAATATTAACAAAAATTGTGGCGGTTTTGATGTTACACTGTCTACATTCCTTTGTGAGAAGCATTTTACTGATACGGACCTCAGCAGGTCTCCAAATCAGTGGCTTCTGAAGAGTGGAGCTGTACCGTTGAAGAGAGGTTCTTTAATTTAGTGGAGCTGAAGAGAGGTTCTTTAAATCTGTTCAGTAGCATCGATCGGTTGCCGAGAATATCCCGCAATGCGCCAGCTGAACGTACGTTTTCTTCCTCTACATCAGTGACTGCAATCTTTGATGATGATGTTTCTCTCTTGGATTCTAATGTAATGGGATCCTCTCTACAATTATCAACTGATGCTTCGCCATCAACTACAGTTTTTACGCAAACATCCCTTCCTCCTATGACCAAAACAAGCAGTGCGACCATGAATACTCCTCTTTTACACGTCACCAGAATGATATTTTTAATATTTGTAGCCAGCATGACCATCTTTCAACAAAGACAAACAAATTGGTGACTTGGAACAACAAATTTCTCAGCTGAAAAGCTCTCTCTTCTCAATTGATAAACTGGAAAAAGATGATGCTGCTGTCAGATTTTATACTGGCTTTCAAAAATTCTCTTCACTTTTCACCTTGTTTGAGTATTTCCAGCCAAAGTTTGATCATATTCATTGCTGGCATGGGCCTACATTTTCTAAGGTTTCATATCTTTCCTGTCAACAGTCCTCTCAATCTCAGAAACCTGGTCCAAAACGCAGCCTTTCTCAATAAGAAGAATTTGTTTTTGTATTAATGAGACTTAAAGTTGGTTTATTTATGATTTATGATTTATCAGACGGATTTGGAATCTCTACTGGACATGCTTCAAAAATTTTCACAAGTTGGATTAACTTTTTATTTCATAATCTTCCTTTTTGGCTTCCGTTTCCATCTCAAGAAAGAATATAAAAAGATATGCCACAGCAATTCAAAGATTATCCTAATACGAGGATCATTATTGACTGTACCAAAATTTTTACTGAAATACCATCCTCACTAAAGTCTCAGTCGCAAACCTGGTCCCAGTACAAACATCATAACACCTGGAAAGCCCTTGTTGGAATCTCACAGACAGGCTGTATTACTTTTGTTTCAGCTAACAGCAGAAGAAACTGTATTACTTTTGTTTCAGCTAACAGCAGAAGAAACAAAAGAAACAGTCCGAATTGCAGCAGTACGCATTCATGTTGAAAGAGCTATTTTTATATCCTGGATGGAGTCATATCTTTAAGTATACAGCCTATTTTAAACTAAATTTTTTCAGTATGTTGACTTCTAAGTAATTTTCAGCCATTTCTAGTTCGAAATTCTAACAATAAATCTGAATATAGATTGATAAAATTTACTACTCTGATTATTAGATTTAATACTTTGTAAGCTTTAATATTGTTGTCAAAAATCTTGATTTTTGCTTTCACATTGCATTTGATCATTTTTAGTATTTATTCCTTTTTTTTGTATACGTCATTTTTACAGTAGTGTATATGTGAATGTATTTTTGCATGCATACAATATTTTTACACATATTGGAACAAAAATTTTTAGATATGACCAATTTCATAAGTATTTCATAAGTAGCTTGGTCTTCAGGTTCCACAGGAAAATACCTGTATTAGCCGTAAGAAACAGGTTTCACAGTTACCAGCTGCTCATAGTTGCCAGATTTAGCACACCTTGCTAAATGCAAGTTAGTAAGATATGACAAGTCAATAAAATTCGATGTTCATCTGGGTATATATTTTCCATTGTGTTCTTTCCGCCCCTTATTTTGACATTTTATGCTCTGAGGAGTCTCAGACGAAAGAGCTTTAGGCAAAAGTAGTATGTTGTGAAATGTTTGCTTTATTCAAAGCCAAGTTCTGTACCCTCAAAAAATTGTTCAAAGATAGATTTAAAGACATTGAGAAGCTGTGCTTATCAAGCAGTGCCCGGTTTTTTTTCCTTTCGATGTGACCACACCTTTTGATTCTTATGCTTGATAATACACCGACTGTCCTCGCTTCAAGTGATTGTTTGGTATATCAGTGACCCAAACCACTGACCCTTGTATCTAAAGGGTCTAACCTTGATCTCAGAGCCATATTCAATGTGCATAGAACAAGACAGTAATAAGTTGCAAATCAGAATTTTACGTATGTCCCTTCATCAGGAAATGTTCAATGTTATACTCTCTTCCAAGTAATATTGTTTTTGCACTTGAACAAACTTTGTTAGCATACATCTGTAAAGTTGAAAGTGTTTGGAGCTCCATATGCTCTTGATGCAAAATAACTTTGTTAAAGGACTTTGTAAGCCTAGAATATTAAATTTCAAACTTTAACATAAATTTTTATTTCTTGGCCTTTTTCTTCTCATTTCATCTTGCAAGTAAAGCTTCAATCCACGCCGAACTCTCCTTGTAAAGGACTCTGGGAGAACAGCTCTACAGTAAAAGAATTTCAGCCTTGGTGAAATAAAATTTAAAATTAACTCTTCATCATAGAAGATACTTTCAATAAATAGTAGTTTGTTATCACCAAACCTTACCACAAAATCACCTCTTCTCAGGTTAGCACAAAACGTCTCTCCTTGAACATCTTTCACTTTCACTCACCAAAACTTGAACACCAAAACATGTTCTATTACTGTCCTGTTCTTTCACTCCTTCTAAAGTTTGTTTTGAAAAGAAATTTCTGTCCTTGATGGCATCATCCAAAGAAGAATTATATTTAGAAAATGAGCATTGTATCTAAGCCCCATTTTTCACTTTTACAAGATACAATGCCATCCAAGGAAGCAGCAAGATAAGGTTGTGTATGTGAGACTTTTAAACCAACTTCAGCAACATTAATTGGAAAACCTTGATCAATCATGGTCTTTTTATAAAGATCTCTCACATGGCTTTCAAATCTGTTTCCATGATTAGTACTTGCAGATGTAAATGTGGCATAAAACATAGATTTCAATTTAGTAGATGGCTCCACAGTGTTCACAGTAGCAGAATAAAAATTGGATGCAGTAATTCTATACTCTCCTTGCTGTTTCCATTCTTCATTAAAACTTTGACCACCAGTAGATTTCTCAATAGCATCAACTTTATCTTCGGTTAAATTAAAATTATCACAAAAAATATCCACCATTTCTTTAAAAGGATTACATGATATATCATATCTATCACTAAAAGGGGAAGATTCAGAAAGTTCAAGTAATTCAACATCTGCAGATTCAAATGGCGCATCGAAAGAGCACACCGTTTCAAGAGATAATGGTTCATTTGGTGAAGATAGTTCATTTTGTCCAGATTTTTGATTTGTATCTTTGTCATGGAAACAAAAAAAACTGTTAGGAATCAAAGAAGAGAGTTTTGTTTTCAAAATAACAAGATTACTTTCATCTAGTTGCCTATCACAAGATGATTTTGGGTTATAGAGATTATATCTAGGCGCATCAGATTACCATTATCTTTCCCAAACTTGATTTTTTGAATTATTGAATTTTGAATTATTACTGCTTTGGGTTAAGATTTTGTGTTGAAGCACTTGGAACATTCCAGGCAGGTTGGAGACTGTTGTAGGCCCTTGCGGTTAAAATCTTCAAGAGCAAATAAAACATGTGCAAGCTGCAAAACAAACATCACCAGAAGTATTTGAAATTTGAACAATGGGCTTATACAGAGTTCTTTTCATTAAAGCCTTTACACGCACATCAAAAAAGTGAACTTCTCATCCTTGGATATTTCAATGTTTTTGTAAGAGCCTTCATAAAAAAAATTGGAAGGATTCAAGCTTCTCATAGGATGTGCTCTTTAACAAAATATGTTTGAATTTCAGTGTATGAATAAAAAGCTAATCGTACAGCTGAATAAAACTAAATGGTGATGTTCCTCCAAGGTCAGATGTCCAAGGCAAATGCTTGCAATTTCTACTGAAAATGGCATCATATGTTCAAGCCCCTGATGAATTACTTGCCGAGGACTCAGTGGCATTGGATGACGAAGAAATTTTCTTTCAAGCGGCAGAAGATGGCATAAACCCAAAGAACCAAATCAGCTTTTACCCCGGAAGTCTTCTCGTTGTAGCACCGCAATACTTGCTTGAGCTGTTTTAAGGAAAAGGTGCCAAGATCTTGCAAAGAAGTGACTGCCTTGCCTTCTGGAAGGATCGCAATAAACTGCTTCATGATATAAATCTTTACATAATCCTGAAAATTTTCTGAAATCCGAAAGAAAACTTTTTACGATCATGTCTCACAGTAAATTTCTGAAGAGAGTGATGTTGGAACAACAACTGTTTTGTTTCCGTTCTTCGTCCTTGTTGTCAAATAGATTGAGAACAGGGTCTATTCTGATAAACAAGCTTAAAGGCAGTCATGGTAAATAGGTCATAGGGGGTCATTTGGTCGGCGTGATCGCTGCTATTTCATGTGATATTTGCATCCGCTGTTGACAACTTGCTATTGATGGAAATTGTTTTGTCAATCAGTACGAGGTGAGTTCATGTGACCAGTTCCAGGTCAACCAATAGCATCGCAGTCATGAAAATCATGACTCAGCGGATTTTGCACTTAGGGTATACCCAATCCATTATATCATGACTCAATGCCTTTAAGGATAACAAAGATGTTATTTTTGTAGCCACAGCTTACTCACGAGTAGATCGAAAAATCATACATGCATTCTATAATACATGCAGAACTGCTAATAGAACAAGGATATTTGAAGAATGCACAGAAAATACTGTTGCATGCTTACAGTCAAATTACAAATCTTTCTGAAATTAAGTCCTCTGGTTTTGAGAAGTTTTCATCTACCTCCTTGAGGCCATTTTGCAATCCTTTGTTGAAAAATGCAGCAAATCGTTGTATCCATACTGGATTTTTAAATCAAAGTAAACACACATTGAATGCTGTAGTTTTCAAAGAAGGCAATATAATTGGCCAGTATCATAAAATTGCAACACATAGCCTTGCTAGCTCTTCTTTAGCATGCCAGGGTAGTTTTGCAGAAGCTTTACAAAAGGGCAGAGCTTTGCTATGATTATTAAGATAAGGTTTTGCCAGAAAATTATACTATCCTCGGAAAGGTCTTTAACCAACTGGCTGTGTTAAAAGCTGCAAACAATGAATTCTAAGTGGCCATGGTTTATTTCAACAAGGCTTTAAAAATTGTTCATGAAACTACTAGTTGCAATGAGTTTATCATAGATGCCTATTAATTTCAATAAATGTCTGGCTCAGTGTGTTAGTGTAAAGAAGATTGAGATCAGTGAATTTTACAAGTTCTGGAAAAATGTTTATGAATTATTTCCAAAAGATCATTTTTTGAGGAATACAATGAAATTTGACATTTTACAAACTGAGATTGAGCAATCTGCAGAGCCCTTGTTTGTTTGGATGTTTTCATTTGTATCACTTCTTGATGACTGTTTCAGTTGGATCGATTACCCTCCAGTTTCAGAATGTAAAATATTTAAACCCTTTGAGCTACTCATAGATATCAACACTATTCCTGGGGTCTTTCCATAATTTTGCAAATTTGAATGAAAAACTAGTAAAGCGATATGGCAAATTTGATATTGAGAAGCATGCAGCTGCCTTTCTAGATAACCCAAGTGCATGTAAAATCCAGTATTTGCTATCTATAAAAGATTTTGATTCTTCAAATCATTTTTTTAATCATGACATTTTGGCTGGCATCACTGAATAACTGGGAGCAATACAGAAATCTGAAAATAAGGTTACAAACTTTGAAGAAGCTAGGAAACATAATACTGATTTAAACTTAGAGCAAGTGAAGGAGTTTTGTAAAAATTTTGCAAAATGTTAACTAGGGTTGAAAGTGCTTTCTCTACTTGGGTTTCTTGAAGCCCAAAAAATGGAGACTTTGATCTAGATATGCTCTTTACCAAAATTGCCATTCCATTACAGTTTACAACATGGGGCTTTAACTATGGTCCTGCCCTTTGTTATCATGTTCGAGGTATGTATTTTTTAAGACCTTTTGAAGAATCCAATCTCAGAACACTGTGAGTTTCAAACAAACCATCTGAGCCAGGGCACTGCAGACCTCGAGATCAAAACCTTGAAGTGCAAAAACTGCTTTAAACTCAGTACAGTGCAGAATGTACTGTATAAGTCATCCATGATACAGGAAATAAAATTCTGTCAAAATAATCTGAAAACAGAACTTAGGATAAACAAAATATCAAGCAAAACCTACAACTCATAGATTTAAAATCAACCTTTGTATTCCTCTAAGAGCTTGTTGGCAAAGGGTTTGGCAAAAGTTGGACAGGTTGATGGATGGAAGTTAGAAAATCCAAAATTTCCTGAAATCTTGACTGTGCAAAGATCTCAGACAAAAAGACAACAGAAAAGCTGCCCATTAATCATGCTAAACAACAAGTTGTGGTGATGTCCTACTGGAGTCTACTGGCATGCAAGTGTCCATGTCTGACACCAGTAAGCCTATTCAGTTACTGAAAAAGGATGGTGTCAGTCTACATTTTGCCAAGAAGTCTGACTTGACTTTGTGGCTCTTCAAATCTTCTGAGTGATTTTTTTTTTAATTTCCAATCCTTTGAATCTGCCACTGAAAATTTGAAAAATGTCACTTGTATGATTAGAGACTCGAGTTTGATTTTAGAAGCCTCAAGATCCCAATTTGTTCTTACAAAGAGATGTGCTTTAGAATGATCGAAGAAACTGTGATTCTATTTGCACATAATTATGACAACAAAAGCACACATTTTACTTTCATTCAAGCTTTTGATAGGCTGTACTGAAGCAACAAGAACAGCTGTGCTTACTTCCCCTTCTGAACACTCTGATGTGCAGGTAGATCAAAATGAGCTTATCAGGTCATATGCAACTAGATGGTTAGACAAAAATGGCCAATTGAATATCTAAGAGAGGAAACAGGTCTATTATCTTATATATTCAATTGGTGTATCCTAGACATGTGCAAAACTGATTTACCTCTCGATGTCCAGTAGGTTTGGAAATTGGAGAAAGTTGTCATAACGTTTTCTAAGACGGTGAGTTTGATCAATTTTGTTGATCTGGAAAACAGAGAAAAAGATCTTCTCTTCCTGAGAACTGAAGCAAATGATGACATAAGAAATCTTTGCAATCACCACAAGCAGTATTATTTAGTGCGCTTTGATTCATTTCAGAGAGTTTGTTGTGATCCATTAAAAAAACAAGACAAACCAGTTAAAGGTATGCATATCTGAGTCTCTTTAGTATTTACTTCATCGGCCTATGTTCCAATGGTATGCACCATCTTTACCTTTTATTATTTAATCATTCAACGGGGTCATTAGGAAGTATTACCATGGAATTTATTAAAGACTGTGCAGCAAAGTCACGAAAAAATGCCAAGAAAAAATCTTTGTTGTAACTGCAGAAAGGTTGTTAACAGCATTCTTACTGAAACTGAGATGGATAAGAGTATGAAGAAATTCTGGAAGATGATGATATTTCACAGCTTAAAGTGCATATGACACGAAAATTTTTATTCGCTTAAATCATCAAAGAAACATCGCTGGTAACGATGGTGAACTTAGTTTTTTCATTTGCGACTTACTTTTCCCAAAAAACGGGGTTTTTCGACACCCACTCGAGCTAAAATGTGTCACAAGAAAAACGCGGTCGAACCTGTGGTCACGTGACCCCTGTGACGTAAAGTGGTTGTGTATCCGTTGAATAGAACAAGGCTTCTGTATGGTTTCACTATGTGCAGGCACTACTGTTGTCCCCCTAAAGATTTTTTTTCTCCATAATTGTAATAAGTTTTATCTAGATAACTCAAGCAATGCCATCAAAGGTCGGAAAGTAATTTAGAAAATTTTTTTGGTTCATTATAAAATTGATAAAAATTGAAATAAAGTGTTGTGCATGACTTTATGGAACGAATACCCCTTGAGAAAGATACCGTTGTGCTTGACTACCATCCTGGAAAACCTGCCCCAACAGAATTTCGCCGCTTGGCATTACTTATTAAAAATGCAGCGTAAAGATATCGAGCCATCATCTTTTTCAATATCACCTTTTTCCGACTGATCTTTCCCGTACATTTCCCTCTCCTCCTGGTTTTGACACCGAAAATACCAAAACATTTTTTCGACGTGATGCTCTACCCTCAGTCCGCAAACCAAAACAAGACAAAGAACGAAGCAAGAATGAAAAAAGCATGGTGAGTAATAAGTTTCCTATTGTTTTTTTATAACTGCCTAACAACGTTCTATTAACAGCTAAGATACGTTATTGATAATGACTCGACAACACCGGGGGCACTCGCTTTATGGAAAAAGGGACTCCTTGTCTCTCTGTGTGGGGTCCATATCACCGTTTCTAATACAAAAAAATAACCCAAATATTCAATTTTGCAGTTATTTTTTTAAACCATTTAAACAAATGTAAACTACTTCAACATTTTATATAAAAGCGAAAAAGGTTTTGGAAACTAAAAAAGCAGGGGGTTGGCAACTCAAGAAATATTTAAGAAGCAGGGAAATGATATTCTATAGGATAAAGATTCAAAATGCAAGTGAGAATCGATTAACAATAAACAGAAGTCACCAAGTAACAAAACATGATATAAAAACTTTCAATTAAATCACGGAGTCAGTCGTTTCTGTATAACAGAAATAGTGGTCTTTGACCTGGTCAGCCTTGGTCAAAGACCAAAAAATTAATCTGGGATCATGTTTGTTGTTAAATGTAAACATTGAAATTTGTGTTTCTCGTTCTTCACAGGCAAGCAGCGTTAACGGAAGCTCTGCACAGATGGAGTTGTTTTGGCATCAACAAGGTTTTGAATCTCTCCGAAGTTCTGGAATTGAAGTATCTACGTTTGTCTCTGACAGACACCAAGACTGTATGCCATTGCACAGAGATACCTATTGAACAAAAACATTGTATGACTTAATATAATGGTTGATTTGAGTTTCTCTTACATTCTTTAGAATTGGCAGGATCATAACATTACATATATATATTATATGTATATAGTATACTCTTTTCTGCCAGATTTAATGAAAATAAAATATTAAATTTACTAATTCTAAGAATTGAAGGTGCCAAACAGAATTTGTATTTCTAGACAGTATAACTTATACAGTATAACAACTAGACAGTATTTGTATAACTTATTCTTCATTCGCCCATACAACGCAATAGGCCAGACGCTTTGGTCAGGGAATGGTGGCCTAAAAACAGCCGAGATGTACAGGGAATACTGAATTTATAACACAAAAAAACACAATGACAACTTATTTCACTCACCATTGACTCAAAGTAATAATTCCTCGCCATCGATCACGCTGTTGGGATTTTTGTATTCCATCTTCGTCCTCTGCCCGGTCATGAAAGCCTCGAGCCATGCCAGCTTCGCCTGGTTCCGCGTCTGAATTATCCGCAGAAAAAAGACTGGTTCGTTCTTGCAAGGCAAAAATAGCCCATCAGCAGCACCTAAAAGCTCTTCCCCTTCACTTACGTCAAAAGCTGACGCCCTCGAGCTTGAATATTTGCCGTGAGACATGTTCATAAACTCGCAAGTAAAACTCCGCCGCATAACTTCTTGTTAGTTAGCAATCTAAATTTTCGCTAACACAACCACTTTACGTCACTTCCTGTCAAACTCGACCCAATCCCTTGTGACAGAATTTGAAGCGAAAATCGACCTTGAAACAGCTGTAATTACGAAAGTGTTTGTTTTTCGAAAATTTTATGATGATTTTCGTTATCAGCATACTCAATTACGTAATGGGGGCGAATAAAGATTTTCGTGTCATATGCACTTTAAGTAATCAGTTTCAGCAGAGGCTGATCGTAGTAAGTTTATGCACAACCAGCCCAAGCAAAGTTAAAAGCTGAAAAACGTAAGCTTGAAACAATTGTAACTACATTGACAGAGAAAGTTGCCAGGACATCGATTGTTCCTGAACATGTGTTCGAGCTCAAAGATACCCCACAAGATAAGGTAAATTTAGAGAAAGCTGCAGCTTTTGACGAACTGATGCTTGATATGCACAAAAATTCAAATTTTAATGCTTGTACCATCAAGCTGGACAAACAAAGAATGTGCTGGATTTTTTTGAATATGTGAATATTCTGTTCAGGCAGCAAGAAAATTGGCAAAAGAAAAGGGGATCCTAGCCTGCCCAGATCCAAAAAAGTAGAGGGCTTTCAAATACTGCAGCTGATTTGGTATTCAGTTTTTACCATGATGAAGAATATTCAAGACCATGATGAAGAATATGCCAGATCGAAATAACTATGTCAGCATAGGCAGAAATAAGCATGCTTGAGAGCGACTTCTTCTCTGTAATTTACGAGAGCTCTATACCTCCTTCAAAGCTAAGTTTCCAGAAGTCCAGATAAGTTTTTCTAAATTCTGTTCGCTAAGACCTAAACGGTGCACTCTTGCACAGTATGTGTATGCACCATACACAAGACTATAAAATTGGCTCTTGCTCCGATTGTTGAAAATTATAAAAAGCTATTCAGCTTCATTGTATGCGATCCTGAACACAAAGACTGTATAAATATACTAAAATGTGTGCGGTATAAAACAACAAACTTGATCATCTTTGTGTTTCCACCAATGCCGTTTCTTCCTTGTCTACAGCTGAGCCTACCAAAAACATTGTACAAACAATACCTGAGGATTTACCATTAACATCTGATGAACGTGATGTGCTTAAAAAAAGGTCTTAAATTTGTACAACTCTGTTCATACATCGACGAGTTTCAAACCAAACAAGATACCAAATCCTTCTTTCGCCGCCTCCGTCTTAAAGCATTTTTCAAGGAAAAGAACTCTGACAGCTTCTCTTCTACTCCTATAGGACCATTATCAGATCAAGCGGCTATTATAAACAACCTTTTTCAAACTAAGTCAAACTGGACACCACAACCTCAAATCAAGAGATGATATTGTTATTAAACCAGCAGATAAAGGGGGTCGTATTGTTGTATGGCGTAAAGATTTATATATTCAAGAAGGCGATTCACAGTTAAATTCATCATCCTATGCCAAAAAAACTACCAATCCTACTAGATCTTTCAAAAAAACCGTCATCAATATTATTAAAGAAGAAATCAGTCTTGGCAATCTTCCTGAAAACGCTACTAAATTATATTTTCAACATCCCCGTACATCTGTTTTCTATATGCTCCCAAAGATACACAAACCTGATAACCCTGGCCGTCCTACTGTATTAGCCGTCTCCTGTCCAACATCACAAATTGCAGCTTACCTTGATAGCATATTTACGCCCATCAACCACAACTGCCTACGTTTGTCAAGGATACATCGCATGCCCTGCTTCTTTTCAAGGATTTCGAAATTAAAGGCTCCAACAGATATTTATTTACAATGGACGTTAAATAACTTTATACATGCCATCCTCATGATGATGGTTTAGAAGCACTAAAGTTTTTTCTCGATCAACACCCTAAACAAACCCCACCTACCAACACTCTTCTTCGTCTAGCCGAGCTTGTGTTAACTACAAATGCATTTTCTTTTAATGGTTATTTCTACCTTCAAACAACTGGTGTTGCTATGGGAAGTAAACTTGGTCCTAGCTATGCTTGCCTTTTTGTTGGTTATCAGGAACACTTGATCTACAGTTCATATGATCACAGTCCTTTCCCTTGCCAATCAAGAGATACATTGATGACATTGTCGGAGCTACATCATTACCACTTGCATCTCTACTAAATTTCATCAACTACACTAACAATTTCTAACTACACTAATGATTTTTAAAAAAAAGCAAAAGAAATGACATCCTTTCTCCATCACAATCACTACCCTGCAAAGATAACTATGTCTGCTATCGCTAAAGTCAACAACATCACTCAGGATGAAGCCCTTAAACCGCTCGACAGAACAAATGCCGATAACCGTATAGCTTTTGCTCTCACCTACCACCCACTCAACAAACAAATTAAAGATATTATATACAACAACCTCTCCATTCTACACAACGACTGAATTACAAAAATAATATTCAAAGCTCCGCCTCTGTTGGCCTACAAAAAGGATAAAAACATCAAAGACTACCTTGTACACAGCAGCCTTCGTTCACCTGAATCTCCTGGTACCTCACCTTGCCACCACCATCTCTGTCAAACCTGCAACCATATCAACCCATCTACCACCATTTCTAATGGTAACAAGTCAAGTTCTGTTAAATCAAGCTTCACCCATTCTTCCTCATGTGTCATATACTGCATCTCTTGCACCAAATGTAATATTCTTTATATTGGTGAAACATCACGCCAGATTAACAGCAGGTTTGGTGAGCATTTACGTAATGTCAGGAACAAAATCCACCTTAACAACAAACACGACAGTGATCCTGATAGCAACATTTCCAAACATTTTAACCTGGCGAATCACACAGAAGATGACATGGTAGTTCTTGGCCTCTTGTTTGCCCTAACCGACAGTGCAAAGAGAAAGTCACTGGAAAAACGGATAATTTTTAAACTTGGAACTCTATATCCTTCTGGACTTAATAAACAGTTTACGTATTTTCAATAAACTTTCCTCCTTTTTCTTTGTTTTTTCTTTTTCTTCATATTAGTGTGCATATATATACATAAACATAAATTCTGTATTTGCGTATATGTATATATATATATTTATTTTTATTAGCTTTTTCCATGCTCTTACATCCGTCTTCTTATTCCATTCGTCGAATTCCATATTCCTTCAACGTTTTTTAGTTCTATCATCGCTTTTATATCTCACTTGATAACGGGCTATGCTTGAAACATTGTTAATTATTTTAAAATTTTTCCTGGTACAATTTACTTACATTGATCGTTTTTTTACAAAGACTGTATGCCACGCAAGTGTCAATAGTGTCCTAAAACTTCTTTTGACTTGAGGAATCACCTTTGCAATCTCCTTAAGAATTTTGATGATTATGAAGCAATTGAATTTTGTCAATGGACAACAACTGATCGTTTCAATTTGTTGGAGAGCAACTTCAAAAGCTCACTGTACACTCTTTCCTTGCAAAGTTGCAGGCAAGGTATTTGAAAGCCAGGAAGAAAAATTTGAGTCAATCAGAGGCTTTGTTCTTAGGTGATTTTGCTGAGAATTACAAATTTGTAGTTCAAGATGAGGTCCAAGGTTCTATTGGACAAATCTTAAATGTACTCTGCATCCTGTTGTAGCATATTACAAAAATGGAGCAAACCTATGCCATAAATCTTATTGCTTCCTAATGGAAGACCACAATCATGATGTCCATCAAGTTCAAAACCTTGTCTTGCAAGATCTGGAGAACACGGTAAAAGGCTAGTATATAAGAATAGCAAAAACTTTCTATAGGAAAAACTTTCTAAAACTTTCCAAGCATAGGAAGATTTTGGTCTTTTTGCTAGATGGTCCTTTTTGCCACAAGTCATGGCAAGCAGCCTTGTGACAATATAGGTGGAACTGTTAAGGGCTTACCGCCAAAGTTTACAGCGTACCATTTCTGATCAAATATTATCTGCCGAAAATATGTTCAGATTTTGTAGTGAGAACATTGCAGAAATAACGTTATTTTATTCCTCAGAAGAAGCCACCAAATTGAAACGTATAGATCTAGAGAAAAGGTTTCATGGAACATATGCAGTTCCCGGCACTAGCACTTTTCACCAATTTGTGCCTGTTGCAGAAAATACTGTTGCAGAGATGCAGTGATGATAATGAATATGTCCTCCATCACAATCTGCTACAGAAACCAACAGTAGTAAAGGTTGAGAATTCAGATTTTGTTGCATGTATCCATGTATTTCAAGTATTTTGTTGCAAATTTATTCATCCGTACGGGCCTGCCAGGTCATTTCATTGGCCCCACAATGATGATATTTGCTGGGTACCTTTGACGCATGTTTTACAAAAAAAATAAAAGTTCCAACTACAAGATCTGGAAGGCTGATATAATGCTGATATCCGGGCCATTGAACAAATTCTTTAAAAAGTAGAAAAATAGCCATATGTGCCTTGTTTTTCTTTGTACAGAGTTAACTATTGTACTTTTCTTCTTCAAATTTCATCACTTTCATGACATAGTTTTCATTGAAAGAGGCCTTGACCCCAAATCCATTTTTCTACTGATGTTCAGTTACTCGGGACATTCTATGTCAAGTGTAACAAAAATATCCAAACTTGAAATTTTTGTCATGGATTTTGTCTAAAATCTAGTATTATGTTTAGCTAAGCAATTCCAACCTATAAAGATGGAATTAGTGTCAAATGAAAGCACTTGACCAGCTGAAACTAAATTTCCAGTGAAATTGATGCTAGCCTCAAAGGCTCAAGGGCTGAGGTACAATGTTATTTTTCAATGGCTGACAACACCCAAATGGCATCGCCAATTTTCATGAAAAATGTTTTTCATTAAGATAAATTCATGATAAAGCACTTCATAAAATATATAATTGGGGTTGGCATGGGTTTTATCACAATCAGTCTCAGAATACTGATGAGTATTATCTTGAAAGGTTAAAAGTCAATGTAAGTCTTCATGCAATGCATACAAGGGGTAGTTTGATTTTAATATCAAGTGTCATGTTCATTGCAGTTAGAGAGAATTTCTGTTTCAGAAAATTATTTCATCTGTAATCTGTTTTGTAATGACATGCTTGCTACTTGTGATTCCCCTTTTGATAATGTGTAGGTGCGACCTGTAAAAGTGACCGGATTAAGTTGCACAAGTACGTCTGAGACATGAACAACAAGCATTTCAAAAGGTTCTGGATACACAAATGATGGGTTTGGGCCATGGGGATGCAGGAAGCTTATTGTCACTTCATTGGTTCCTGGTTGAATGCTTGAAACATATGCCACCCACCACTTGCTGTCATAAACTACAGCAACATAGCCAGTAATCTTACTGAGCTCAATATGACCACAGCCTGCTTTGACTACTTGAACTTCACTTTCACTGTATTCTGTCTGAGACAAGAAGAGAATATTTTGAAATTGGTTTGAAACAATGTAATTTTTATGTTCCAGCAATCGTTTTAGTAGTCTGAAATCTTTCATGAAGAATTTCTTCTACCGAATACAAGTCAGCAGCAGTGAGAAATTTTGCATTGATGCCTTTAAGATGGGAATCAACAAACTCAAATAGCTTCAGAGTTGACAAAATTTGATCACTGTTAGGTCGCTGCAGACTTGCTTTGGTTTTTTCTCTTTTGATAGTGCCTCCAATGCCATCAGAAGGCCCCTTGCCATGGCTTGTTGCAAAAAATGTCATTCAGCCGGCACACCAAAATCATATTGATGAATGCACAGGTTACAAAAATTCTTGAGGTTTTTCTAGTGCCCTGCACAGCCATCAGAAAAATAGATAATTGCTTTCAGCACCTGAAACTTTTCTGAAAGATGTCCCATCAATTCTTTCTGAAAAAGGTGAACTGCAACAGTGTCGTGAGTATGGCAATCTGATATTAGTACAAAGTTGCTGTGGTTGATTTGTCCATCCTTTTTGAAATAATAAACAAATGGTTGCAGTGTTGCCATGCTGTTATTCCAGTGGAATGATTGTGCTTCATCTTGGACAACAAACGAAAAGATTTCTGAAAAGTCACCTATAACAAAAAATTCTCCTTCTACTAGACCTTCCTTTCGTTTGCAAAGATACTGAGATTGCTGTTTTGCAATAAAATCATGTCGCTTAAGAGTGTCAAGTTTCTCAATAAATGCTTCCGCAAAATCTTCTATTGGCTCTACCAAAGTCTCTAGTTTTGAGCGATCAGTAGATGTCCATTGCTTAAACTCTACTTCATCGACATCGTTATCATTTTAAAATCATCTCTCTCAGGGGCTGTTTACCAGGGCAGTATGGGCATTCACCAAGATGACAGTTTGGTATTGTTGGATTACACATCATCGTAGCCACTGCATGTCCATAATGACTAACAGGAACTACTTCATTGGCTTTCACAGACGCCATCATGGATCCATTCATCATCAATTTTACATTGTTATAGATTGTACAAACGCAAACAGAATGAGTGCCACTTGCTCCAGCTAAAATACATTCTTTAGGTCGAGCCATTGCAAACTTTGAGAAGCTTATCTTCATGGATAGATGTTGGGATTTGAATGTTTGTTAAATTTCCTGAAGATTTTCTAAAACTAGTCTTTTTTTAAACTGAGTCTTCTTGCTGTCTTGAAGAATACTTAGACAGTCCTTATTTCCAGGCATAACTCTGCTGATATCATCTTGCCAATAGAAGTTTTCTACAGCCTCTAAAACATTCTCTGGCAACTTTTTTCCAGTTTTTGGATTTGGGGCAGCAAGGATGCCTTTTTCCAATGATAAATGCATTGCTTGTGTATGCATTCTTTGAGAGCAAGCTTATAATTCAAAGGTGGCCATTATTTTCCTTTGATTCCATGTTTGCACAAAAATAGTCAGAACTGTTATCTTTTCACTTCTACTTTCAGTGCTGCGAAATTTTGCAATTAGCTTTTGCACAATTTCTGCTGGCATTTCATCTTCCTCATCCCAAAGAAACATCCAAAATCAACGATAGAGAGGAGCCACATGCAGCATCAAATTTTCTTTCAAGGGTGTCACACACTCTTTTCTTTTTCTGAGAAAGGGAGCACATCTTGACTTTATTTTTTGTTGACTCAGAGGGCTTTCTCCGATTTGCCCTAAAGTTTCATTTAGGCTTTAAATCTCGTAAACTAAAAAACTGCCTTTTCAGTAATGTACTAAATGCTTTCACCAAAGTCTGAAGTCTGTTTGAAGTTTCTAAAGCACGTTTCTTACATTGGTTTTTTATTTACTGTTTCCTTGTAATAGACAGGTGCTATTGAAGAGGACTTCCTGGTTTGACAATTACAGGATAAGAACAGCCAATTTCGAAAAATTATTTAAAATTGATGGGAATTCCTAAATCATAAAGTTAAATAAAATGTTTAGACCAACTTTCACTAACTTGACATTAATTGAAAGTTTTCATTTCCTGAATTAGCAGGAGGTTTCCATTCAATTTATTTTTATACTCTACACATGCACTTATGTAATATTCATCTATAACAGAACAATGTCATAAAGTACAAAAATGTCATAGTAGGTCATGCTTATGCAGGATACAGATCTATTAAAGACTTGTCAGTATTCTGAGATTGATTGTGATAAAACCCATGCCCACCCAATCTTTAAATTTTATGAGGTGCTCTATCATGAACTTATCTTATTGGAAAAAAAATTGGGCGTGGTCAGCCATTGAAAAAATAACATTGTACCTCAGCCCTTGAGCCTTTGAGGCTAGCATCAATTTCACTGGAAATTTAGTTTCAACTTGACAAGTGCTTCCATTTGACACCAATTCCATCTTTATAGGTTGAGTGTGAAGGAAGATATCAATTTTAGGTCTGGCACAAGTAATGACCGGTTGCAACAAATTTCAAAACCACTCAAGCTAGGAAGCTGACATTTTCACAGCAGGTGTATCTTTGCAACAGAAAACTTTGTACAGAATTTGAGCAAAATCAAAGAGGTAAAAATTTTGAGGTGGTTACACTTGAAATAGAATGTCCTACTCTATTTTCTTCCAAATCTTGCAAAAAAAATTCAGGGTTCAGGTTCTCCTCATTAGAGGATGGGGTAAAAATCAGGCGGCAGTAAAAAACTTAGGCTTGAAGCATATTCAATATCAGAGCTTACATTTTTATTGAATTGGAAAGTTTCTTTGAATTGAATTGAATTGGATTTATTGTATTGAATTGTAGTTTATTGAATTGGAAAGTTTCTTGATGGTGCAAAAGTTTGATATTCTTGAATTATCCATAAAAGGAACGACAACCCGCTTCCAGTACAATGAATTATATTTAGTAATAAACAGATATTATCTTATCAGAAAACCTGTTATTTCATTCGATTAAAAAATTCTCAAAACTTCTGTTATTTTCCTTCAGAAATTTTCTTTACAAACTTTCCAAGGTTGCAAATTTTAAGTGATTATATAAACATTATCAAACGTTGCTTGTTGACTTTCTGAGCCAAGCTGATTTGGGGACGTGAATTTGAGGCAAACCAATGGCAATGACTTGTTTACTCCTGGAGTGTCTTTCTATTACAACTATTATTGGAGTAGTTTAAATGGTATTGTAAATGGTGTACAAAGTGGGCATTCAATGAGAAAATTTATCTCCCATTGTGAATGACATGTAGTTAATTTGCTCCTTGTTTCCAGTAATTTGTCTAAATGAATATAGAAAAAGAGGTAAAATGTTCTGTTTAAGACTACAGGAAACTACTTAATTGTGGGTCGAGATGCATACAAAAAATATAACTTTAATTTCAAATGTTATGTGGTTTGCAAAAAAAATTACATATACATTATTAAGTACAATTCTAAGAAAACCTGAGATGAATACCAGTCATTGGCATATTGCAAAAAGTTAATTGATTGCTTTTGCATGTGAAGTATAAAAATAAATCAAATCTGCAAAAGTTGGTTGTTCCACTTTCTTTGAAATCTTGCCATAATCGAGAATAAAAACGAGAAGGCTTCACATGTAAACAATGATCATATTTAGCACCTGGTAGAAAGTAACTTTCTGCAAGTAGTTTCCTTTTAACTGGTGGTAAAAAAAGATAAAGCATTCATGAATTTCATATTTTTGACAATTTCCAACAGAACATAAAACATAAAAAAGAAATTTAGAACCAAGTTTTTTATTCGCAATGTTGAAGTAAGTGAAGTGAGTCCAATGATTGTTCTAGAATTTAATATTATCTCAGTAGCCATAGTTTTCATGACAAAAGAAACATCCTATCACTCATCCATAGCACATGAAACAACTGACCAAGGTAAAAAAACTGGTAAAGATTGCGCTACAACTTTCATATGATTATGGCTTGAAGCTGAAATACACGAGATGCCCTTTGCTGTCTTGCTCAAAGCAATCAAGAAGATCAAGAGACCCAACGTTAAAGACATTAAAAGGAATAAAGATGTCTTGGGAAAAGCAGCACCACTTGCTCATTACTTCTTTTGTGCTAGTCATTGCCTTAACCTTTCTGCCTCCAGAAGACTTGAAGTACTTCTGATCTTATCAGTCTGCTTAGACACAGTCGAGAAAGTTGTCTCATTATTTCAGAGTGCAAAGAGAGACAAAGTGTTGCTTTGGAAAATGATGAAAATGATAGCTAATAAAGCTTTGTACAACTCGTTTCATTGAACAACATCTGGCAATACTGTGCACTCAAATGATCCCAACACATAATGAATGCACTAGCCAATGGTTAAGTTGAGGATTTCTTCAAGGTTAACATTTTATTCCAATGGTAGAGCATATTTTGCAGGACCTGAAATAACGCTCTGGAAGACAACAAAGGCTGTTCTGCCTTCATCTCCAATTTAGCTTTGAGGAGCTCTTACCTTAAGGAGGTGTCAGTCTCCATGTTAGAATTCAATAAGAAAAAACTAAACAATTGATTGAGAAGTATCAGCTCTCTTTAATGTTGTTGTTGTTATTTTCGGTTACAGAATGATGTATGGCCTAACCTGCACACAGTGGCGCAGAGAGGGGGGGCAGGGGGGGGGGCAATTTGCCCCAGGGTCTCGGCCTGAAAGGGGCCCCCAGATAATTCTGAAATTTTTTTTAAAATGTCTTCTTTTGAGACAGTAAAATGGCAGTAATTTCATTGGGTCCGTACACTGAGTCTTGTTTGAATTTAAGGCCTATCAGCTTTATTTATTGAGTCTGGGGCCCCGAGAAAAGCTGAATAAACCTTAGATCACATATTTTACGGATTCATCTTCTAAGCTTAGTTTCCCTGAGTTTCGCAAAATCGTACTTATTGGTGGAAGGGAGCCCTGATAAAAAATTAGGTAGCCCATAATCTTGTTTTAATCTATGACCCGTTCAAGTGAGTTATGTTTGCATTTAGACTCGTTGTATTAAGCTATATTATATTTTTGGGGCCCCTTTCAGCAAACTAGCATTAATAAAGAACCGCTTACGTTTAACAATGACTCAAGACAGACTACCAAGCCTCGTGACTCTTTCGATCGAGCACAAACTAGCAAGACAAATTGATTACGACAATATCATTGATCAATTTGCAACTGAAAAAGCAAACCTGCGCAAACGTTTGGAAATAATGGGCGTTTCCCATTTTATAAAGGGCGTGGTCCCGGAATTTTTTTGTATCCGGCTCTAGGGCCCCAACCGGGACTTTGCCCCAGGGCCCAGGCCACCTCTCGGTGGCCCTGCCTGCACATGGTTGTTTGGCCTAACCTTTACACGTTGATGGTAAATATGGAGGAATATGCATTACTTGTGTTGACATTAAAAGGTTTATAGATGGTTTTCATTATGTGGCCTGAAGTATTTTTAACAGGTTATGGGCCCAGAGCGATTGCCAGACGCTGTGTGAATTGGATTGATATTTTGATTGTTATTTTGTGTTGATTGGGGTGTCAAATACAGAGGGTCAGACTCTTAGAACTTTAGATTTTTCCTTGTTAGGCCGTTCCAATTATAATGAATGGAAAAGGCACATGAGATGGTTTCTCATGAATGAGGATTAATGGGGATTTGTGTAAGGTTCAGAGATCAAGCCAAGTGGTGATAATATAGATGCCAAAAGCGTTTCCAAATGGCTGGAAGGAAACCAAAGGGCATTGTATTTTATTGGAACAAGCTTGGAATCAGAGCTTCAAGTACACATAAAGCTCTGTTCCTTAAAGAGGCTGATCGTCTCGCAGATAGCAATACAGAAATACAGAAATACAGATAGCGAGTTATTTATAACTTTGCTTGAGCTACAAAGCCAAACCGACAAGGCATTTTAAGTGCTATGCCTGTGGAAAAAGGGACATTTTGCGCAATTAAAATGCTATGGATGGGGGAAAAGGGGCATTTTGCAAAGGATTGTAGAAATCCACAAAAGAAAGAATAGAAGTTTCTTTAAAAATCATGATTCAGTTCTTTGATGAAAAGAAGGCTGACAATAAAATAGGATCATTGTGTAAGCCATCAATGAGAAAAATCCACCTTTTGCTGCAAAAAGTGTCTACCTCTTCATGATATCTTTTTCGACCAATTAACAGGTTTTCATTGTACTCAGATTCCATAATTGCAGGCACAATGAGCAGACAATTGAATCCAAAACAGTTTTTTGCTGAAAATCCAAACAATGCCTCTGGCAGATGGTCTAAGAAAGGAATAGACACGTTTATTTTATAGTGAGAGGAAATGTCAGAGGATGGGACATTATTTATGCACCTTTGTAAATTGCAGGTTCTGTAGGCAATGATAGGAGCCTCTGCTCTGTTTGCTATTTTACATGTGGTCTGAAACCACTGTGGATGGTTAATAACAATATTATGCTTCTCTGTTTGTAAAGATGTTATTCTTGTTTTTACCATCTTCAGTCCTTTCATAATATCCATTTGTACTTCTTGAAGCTGCTCTGTGGCTGTATGTGTATATCCAAGGATATTTCTTACAATGATTAATGTTATCAAAAAATTAGAATTGGAGAAGAATAGTCCAAAAAGATAATTCTTCAACAGCACACCACAATTTCCCTTTCTTGCTGCTACCATTGGATGAAATATTTCTCCTATGGGTTCATACATCATACATCAATGTGCAAAATCAATCTTGTTTGGCAAACATCCAATAACTTGCATTCAGGTTTGAATTTCTTTATGTTTTCCTCTAACAGCTGCTGTTTCTTAGGGGAATCATTTAAAACTTTGATATTTGTTTGACTCTGCTTGCTAATGAAGCAGAAACGCACAAGTTGCATCTGCGAGATGCGCTGTGGGTCAACAGTGCTATAGGATCCAGATTCAGGATACAGGCAGCTTCACCAGAATATTTTCTAGCCAAGTTCCCTGCTCCATCATACCACTGACCACTGAATTTTTCCACATCAAGATTCAATTCATTTACCAAGCATTAAATGATCTTATCTTTAAGGGCTTTTCCTGATACACATTAATGGCAGCAAATTAACTTCGTAAATCTTTCTTGGATAACATAACTACCATCTACATATCTGATGACAAGAGACAGTTGTTCCTTATTTGAACAGCCAGCATGAATTGAAAATAATTTCGACTTTTTTATTTGTGCAATGGTCTTACTATTCATTACTTCAGCAGAACATGAAATTATTTCATCCTGAATAGATTTTGTTCGATATGTTGCATTTTTAGGTGCTGTATCAAAGTGCTCTTTAAGAACTGCTTCGCCACTATCAATTCTGAAGTTGATTAAAGCTTGGAAATTTCCATTGTCTTCCTTGTCTTAAATATTTTATGAATATCGCACTTGCTGTGCATTTTGTATCTAGAAACTGCACATGATCAATCTTTGAATGGACTTGTCACCAGTCTGTCTACTTTTGATGAATTTATACCAATCCTTCTTCGAAATATTACACAAGTTAAACAAAGAACTCATAAAGAAATTTGGAATGATGTAGCCAGGGATATTAATTCAGCAAAGAATAAATGAATTGTCGCTTTTTGCCATTTATTGACTGTGTAGGGAAGTTAGTCATCTGGCCTCCAAACCTTTTGGCAAACTTCATATTTGTTATCTGTGAAAGATGCAGTTTTAATATAAAATGATGCTATATTATATTCAGTTAGAATACCACTTTTTGGTTTAATACATTGTTCAGAAGAAGCAACAGAGAAAGCCTGATTCTTCTAATAGAAATATGACACAGAAATGTCAGATTCTGATGGGAAATCTCAGAATTTGTTTGGTCTTGTGAACAAGCAGTTTATGGATGCACTATTTTTGAGGAATATTGGGGATTATTTCCATTTTGTAAGATCCAAAGATTCTTGGTTTATATTGAGAAACCGAAAAAATTAAGAGAAAAATATTGCACAGAATTAACTTAAGATGAATGTTGTGGCTTGCCTATGTGTTTTGAGCGCTCTTATAGCAAAGAAACATGGTTGACTTGGTAGTGTCAAAGAAGGCATTCTGGACAATTGGTATCATCTAAAGTCCTGACCTTGAAAATGTCACGAATTGCAGCAAAGTTGTTGTACACATTTCATTGGATTTCAACATTTGTCTTCACATCCTGTAATGTGAATATTCTATCACACCTATTTACAGCTTTTGTTACTTGCAATGCTGAAAACTCTAAACACATGGGTAATACCCAGGTATTACTTCCTGGTAAGTAAGGAGAAATGAAAGCTTGAATGACTCAGGCATCTCCTTTAGCTGCTTTTTTGCCTTGGTTACTCATCAGGTGCATTTTATATTGCTTACTTTAGCTCCTGATATTAAATAGTAAAAGCAGGTTTAAAGTCGTACTTTTGTGGATTATATGCCACTTTCACCAGGCGTGAAGGGTTTCTGGAACTGATAAGTCACCTGGCAGTCAAAAAATCTGGAGTTACAACCTTTTAGTCAAGTAGTATGATTTCTTAGTAAAATAGTTTTAGTTGCTGTTTAGATGTCATAGTAATATCAATTTATGCATTATCTTCTTTTGCAAACAGTTTTGAAGTGGAAGGGGGATTGGTCTTTTTGCAAGACTAGGTTATTTCATAGTGTCTCAACCTCTGTTAAAATATGATAATTAACTTCAGTGAAATTAATTTCTTAGTCAGATTTGCAGCTCCCATGACCCAATGTTTTTTCTTGAATTTTTTACTTCTGCACCCAAAGCAGAATACTAGATTGCTTTTGCCACTGTTTCCATTGGATTTTGTTTGAAGTTATAGAAATATAAACTTTGGAGAAACGGCATCAGTTTTTCAAAGAAACCTGATTCCTTTTTTCATAAGCTTAGATGTTCTTCCAATGTCTCAAAGCATGCTGGTTCGAAGGTATCAGGGCATAAAATAAATTTTATGTGGATATTAGCGTCTTAGCAGACCTGCAGCTAGGATTTTCTAGCTTATTTATACTTGTAAATGAAATGCCTGACAAGTTTGTGTCTGTTTATCGCAGAATATTTTCAATAAAACATAAAATTTCACTCAAGCTTTCACCATTGCGGTAATAGACTTCATAACACCATTGTTAACATGTCACTTGTGACGTCACCCGAGATTTTGGCGATAATTTTGCTTCCGCTTCAAGAAATTTCAGAGTTCAGGCTGTGAGGTAATTGACGGATAAAAATGCAAAATCAGAAAAACAGTGAATCTAAGAAGAAAAATTTTAGCAGATTTGAAGTCAGCGACACATTCTGCATCAAATGAGTCAAAGTTATTCTTGCGTGTCAGTTATCCTTTCATTTCCGAGTCAAATTTTCAATCATCCGTTATAATACTTCCTAGGTAGTTAAATTTGTCAGCCTGTCTCATCTTATTTTCTCCTATCTCTAATGTAAACTTTGGCTTTAGTGTCTTCTTGCTTATTACCATGCATTCTGTCCTCTTGCAATTTATTGTCAAACCTTTCTTTGTTCTTTATGTGAATCGTTCCATCGATCTTCTTTCCTCGTGATTGGCGTTCGGATCTATCGAGAGTTCTTTGAGAGATATAGTTCACGTCGTTCCCTTCGAGTTCGTAAGCAAGAATTCTATTCAACTGAGTGCAATCGCAACAACAACAATATACAATATACAAAAGAATAAACAATATACAAAAGAAAGAGAGAAAGAGAGACAGAGAGAGAGAGAGAGAGAGAGAGAGAGAGAGAGAGAGAGAGGTAGATAGGAAGGAGCGCTCACAATTTCCTACAATTACTACTGAAGCACTCTAGAGAAACCTTTTTTGAGTTATTGAAGCTGTTGTGTGGCTGCATCTAACATGGTCAACAATTTTTCAAAAACTGAAGACTACTTCGCTGTAAAAATTTTATAGGGACTCGCATCTCATTTGACAAATTTTCTCCCTTAGGCGTGGTCTACATTTTTTCAAACAATAACGTTTTTGCGTAAAATTTACATTTCTAATTTCACATTTCGTAAAATTTAATAGGTATTTCATGGCATCAGCAAAATTTGCAAACTTTTCCCCCCGAAATTTGCTATAAAATATGCCTATTTCACCCAATTCATGCATTCAAATGTTTTGTATTGTAGAAATATTGACAAAAAGTGCTGCCATTTTGAACAAGGTGGTGCAATAATTTTGTGAGGGGAGTGTACTGAGAAACTGAGCTCAATAGTGAAATGGTATCAATGATGTCCTCAACAGTCCAAAAATTGGCTCAATTTTTTTTCTTTATTGGTGCATGTTGATTCAGTAATATATCAACTCTGGTATTGAAATCAAAACACTCAGTTAAGACTTTCTTTGAGCACTCCTTGAAATCTTTTCTATCAAATTTGCTGTATCCTCTGTACACAACTATTTCAGGGTCACTTCTAACAAAACCACCCTTTAATGTTGTAACAATAATTGAATGAAAGTCTGACAATCCTGATTCATCTGTACATGGGTTTTGAAAAGATGAAAATTGATCTAAAAGAATCAAATCATTATCTAAAATTTTTCAAGACAATCTTTCTGTAAATGGGACTTGGCAAAAACGATATGGCCATTTATCTTTTCTTGTTACTTTATTTATTTTGGCAGTTGAGACAAGGGAAGTGCTGGATTTAAAATGGAACTCAAAAATTTGTTTTCAATATAGGTCAAAGGGAAACTGGGACAGAGATTTTTTAAAGTACAAAGATTGGTTTGAAAAGCATCAGGATAAATGCTCCATAAACCACAGCAAATCATTAGAGGCAATGGAGAAGAGTGCAGTACTGAAAATGTTTCTTTGCTCAGTAGAGAAACATAAGTTGATATGTTGGAGATTTTGATTGTTCATCTTATGGTGAGGAAGAAGCTGCCTGCTTAAAAAATATGGCTATATGACTATTTAGTAACTAAGGAAGATTTCAAAATATGGAGATGGAGATATACAGAAAAGAATGGGGTATGTACAAAAATTGAGGATGTACAAAAATAAGATAAAAGCAAGTAAACTTTAAGATGCCATAAGTGTTGCTGGGCAATTGATGGAGATTGACCGATGTTGCAATAGACTCATTGCAAAACTATTACTGGTACGCAATGAGGTCAAATAAAGGCAATTTGAAAATGACACAAGATCAAACACTAGATGCTGCGACGGCAAGCCAAGATACCATTTTCTTTTTTCAGTTTGCTTTTTTCAAAGCCATTTTCAAGATTTTACCACCAAAAGATTGTTTAAAAGCCAAAAAAAGGGAAAAAAGGCTAGAAGGATTCAGTATCCATAGAGTGTGGATGGTTGCAATCTCCCACAAGGTAAAATCAAACTTGCCTATTGCGCCTCATAAAGTTTTGTTAGTAATTTAATGCTGTTAGAATTCAAAATTGCAATGATATGCTTGTCACGAGGCTAACAAGATGGCAGATGGTTGCAATCTCCCACGAGGTAAAATCAAACTTGCATATTGCACCTCGTAAAGTTTTATTAGTAATTTAATGTTGTTGGAATTCAAAATTTTAATAAAATACGTTCAGGAAGATATACATTTAATAATTAAGTCATGGATAATAAAGATCCTAGCACACCTGGTATACTCAAGCAGATGATGGAAATATAAGATCGGGCCTATCGCTCTTTGCTCCAGTTATTTATGAACAGCGTCAAATCAGAAATTAAAGACCTGAGGAAAGATCTTAATGATGTTGTCAAATCAATTTCATTTCTGAGCAATGATAGCGATTCAATAAAAGTTGAGATGAAAGCAAGTGAGGCTGCAGTAGCGAACTTAGCACAAAAGGTAGATCGATTTGAGTAATATGTGAATAAAGGTTTTGAGGACATCGCTGACCACACTGAATATCTGGAAAATCAGTCTAGAAGAAATAACCTGAAAATCCTTGGCGTCCCCAAGAATCCTGATGAAGAGTTCTGGGATGAGACTGAAAAGAAAGTCAAGGCTTTGGTAAAATCTGAGCTTGGTGTCTCTGATGATTTTGAAATAGAAAGGGCACACCATGTCTGTCGTTTTCAAAAGAATGAGAAAGGTCATAGATGGATTAATGACACCAACCAGACGCCTAAACCAGAGCTGCGATGTATGGAATCATTGTCTGGGGTCTTACCTATGACATCCACACCAAACCGATTTACCTTCTACAAAAGAGAATTGTTAGGGCTATTGCTTTCAAGAATTTTACATCACCATCTACACCTATTTTCTCTGAATTGAAAATTCTAAAGTTAAATGATTTATTTCACTTTATTTCACTTTCACATAATTTTTTTGAAACTTTGTCTACCGTTCATCAGTATGATACAAGGCGGGCTGGCAAAGGTGAATATTTTTATGACGCGCAAGAATACTTTGCAATATGGCTTACAATCTATTAAATATACAGGGGCTATATCCTGGAACGACATTCCATCCGATATCAAACAATCTATTTCACTAGTGATTTTCCGTCGTGATCTGAAATTGTATCTGTTCTCAAATAAATACCAATTTTGCATACCTTGATAAAATAATTCTTCCTTACATTGATAAATCGAATCACTAGAAGATTTCATAAATTGAATGATAAGTTTTTAGCTTAGGGGGTGCTCTCTCCTCGATTAGTCTACCTACTGAGAGAGCTCCTCCTTAAGAAATTCCTCTCCATACGAAATTCTATGTACTCTTATTGTAAAATTTGTCATTTTTTGTCATCTGTTGTAATTTTTTATTCTAGTTAATTGTATGTTTTTACAAGTAGAATTTTATTAGAATTTTAGAAAGATTTTTGTATGTAGTGGATTTTTAAAATTAAACTGAACTGAACTGATGTAGTTTATAAGAAAGACAAAGAAGGACCAAAAGAGCCTAAAATAACATATGTAGCTGAATAAAACATTGATGCAATATTTACATCAGAACCACCACAAAAGCTTTTACATCAAAAATAACTCATGTTACTTCTTTTTTAGTAATTCTTTGGCTAAATGATGAATCAGAAAACTTGACCTTGCACTAGAATCATGTTTTAAATCTGTTATGTAATTTCCAGCTAACTAATTATCAAGTAAAACTTTCAATTGGATTTTCCGCAATTTTACTTTTGAAACTTTCAGAAAGCCTAACTTCCTTACCCTATTTCATTTCATTTATAAAATATTTATACAAGATAAATCGTAGCAGCATCAATATATAACACTGTACAGTAAACTGCTTTCGAAACGACTCCTTGAAAGAAAGAGTCCAAAAGGTAAAAAAAAGGAAATATATAATAATTATTTGAGTTAAGTAAAAAATGTCAAAATATTAAAAATAATAAAATTTAAAACCACTTAATTCTTTCAAGAACAGTTCTTTGTTTTCCTGAATACGGATGTTTAATTAATAGAGAGTGCGGGAAAATAACCGACCCGAGCGAGGCTCAAACTCACGAACCTTGCTTTTGTACGTCAAGTGCTCTACCGCTGAGCTATCGGGTCGTGCTTTCAAGCCAACACCCAAGGCCGAGTCATTCACCCGCACTGCCCCTCTTTTTTACCAGATACACAGGGGAGCCATCGCAGCTCCATCACCAAGTGCAGAGGACCTGAAGAGTGAGAGAAGACTGCCCACACCAGGAGGGCCATCGCAGCCCCAACACTGGATAGGGTTGAAGAGAAAGTTTACAGACAACAGGATTTCGAAGATAATTAATAGAAAGTGCGGGAAAATAACCGACCCGAGCGAGGCTCGAACTCAGGACCCCTGACTTTGTACGTCAAGTGCTCTACCGCTGAGCTATCGGGTCGTGCTTTCAAGCCAACACCCAAGGCCGAGTCATCACCCGCACTGCCCCTCTCTTTTACCAGATACACAGGGGAGCCATCGCAGCTCCATCACAAAGTGCAGAGGTCTCTTGACGTACAGAATACGGATGTCTCTTGTAATTTATTGTAAGTTATTGCACCTTGATGGTAGAATCCATTTCCAACTGCTTTTGTTCTGACTTCTGTTATTTTTATCATGTAGAAAGCTGAAATTTGTACATAAGTACGTTTCAAGATGCTTTCTAGGATGAGCAGAGGAAAAGTTGATGGTTAAAATCTTTGTACTTCAATTGCCAAAAAACCCTTTTTCTTGGTTACAATAGCAACAGTTGCTAATCATCAATTTTCTCTGCTCATCCTGGAGTCTATTTATATCTTCCATTATTGCATGTGTGATTTGCTTTTAGAAAGCTCACCGCAATTTTCATTTTGAGTTGTCTGGAGTTTCTGATCAGTAAATTATACATGTGCATTCTGCGTCATGAAATATATGGCATTTTGTGAAAAAGTAGTTGAAAAGTTTCTAGCTGATAAAACTTATGGTTTTTGGGAAAATATGGATTTTTAATCGTCAAGCTTTTTTCAGCTATAATTAACCTTTCAAAAGTATTGATAACCAATTATCCCTGTTCATGCCGGAAACCTGGGCATTAGTTAACATGTTAGGCTTTAATTTCATTTACTATTGTTATGCTTTAACAAAATGGTTTGTTGATTTGGCAGCTCTTTGCTTTAACAATCACAGTTTACTTGATGAGAAAAGAAAACCAATGAAATTCTACAGGCATCCTCAAAACCAACAAATACAGGCTGAGTATCATATAATTTTTAAAACCTCAGGTTTGATCTGGAAGAAAGAACATATTTGTGCTGAGCATTGGAAAAAGCGTGTGAATAACGGCACAAAAAAATTTGCCTAATGTTTCAGTGCCTTCGAGCCAGGTTGATTGTCATTGGATAAAAATGTAAATTCATCAAAGGTTGTTAATGCTGCTACTTATGTTTCAGCAATGCAGCACGAAACTTTAAAGAAAACAAAGAATAAGTGTAAATTAGTGATGAGGAGTCCATGAAACCTCCTGCCACATATAGGATATGTTATTCAGGAAGATGTGCCAGAGATTTAATAGCTTAATGCACATGGGCTGTGTTAAGATGTGAAGGAGATAGAATAAAGCACGGGTTGAACAGAACAGAAAGAATAACTTTATATTAACTTCAAACGGCCTAGACACATAACTGTAATACTGTAAACTGTAATCTGAAACTATATAAACATGGGTCACATAAAGTAATGCTTCTGCGCATGGTCAATTAGGTTACTACATTACTCCTCCTTTTAAAGAAGTTTTTTTTCGTATACTGGTTACATAGTGTCAAATGGTATTGGTTCACCATATCGTAATGGTGCATAACGTTTTCTAACTAGTCTTTCAGCAGGTCTAGGAACCTCTTGTTCACAAGCGTATGTGGCTCGATTTGATTGATTGATATCTTCGGAATCCGACATCTGAGCGAGTGACTTTTTAAAAAATGATACCTTGAGAGTTACACGGCGCTGATTACTGTCTTCTGCAGTTATCTGCGTACCTTTACGGTTTATGACTTTGTATGGCGTTTTGCTGAATCGTGTCCTTAGCTTGTCCCTTTTTTGTTGGCGGACAAGAACAGTATCTCCAACTTGAATGTTGCTCTTCCAGGCTTTTCTGCATTTGTTTGCATATGTTTCTTGGTATGATCGACTGCGTTCCTCGTTTATTCTAGCTTCTTTGTGTCAATTTATTACGCGATGCTTCTCTAAAGTAGGGAATTTTCCTTGTACTTTCCTGTTGAATAACAACTCTGATGGCGCAATTTTCATTGTGCTGTGAGATGTATTACGATACTGGAACAAGAAAAGGTTCAGTTCTTCTTGCCATACCTTTCCGTCTGCCACTGCGCTTTGTACGGCTTTGATGAGAGGCTGATTAAAGCGTTCGACTTCTCCATTTGCCTGCGGTCAGTAAGGTGTGACAGGTTTATGGTTTATACCGAGGATATTTACATATCGTGCAAACTCTTCACTCGAGAATGGTGTCCAGCTTCAGAATGACAGTTGATGCTTTCGTGCATCGCACAATTTCGGTTTCCGGAAATCGCGAATAACGATCAATGACGACGAAAAGATGATCTCCTGAAGGAAGCGGTCCACAGAAATCGATATGAACAGTTTCCCATGATCCTTTAGGAAAATCAGTTTGTTGCAGAGGTTCTGGTGGCGATGGTTTGCAGACAATTTGACAAGTGAGGCACAAATCTTGGGTATGCTGAACTAGGTTGTCCATACCTGGGAACCATACTTTTTCTCGTAATTGACTGGGCAATATCTATAGCTCGTTGCTGAAGTGACTCTCGTATAACTAAACGTGTTCCTCTCAAAACAATTCCCTTCGCACCAACAGTGAGCTCGTCCTTGATTGCACAATAAGGCATTAAATGATCAAATGCTTGCCTTATTTGTTCGTATAGCGGCTTGCAATGTTTTGTCAGTGTTGGTAGCACTCGCTATTTCGTCTAGCGACATAGCTTTAGGCACAGAGTGACGTAATCATGTTTACGTACTCTGCCGCGATTCTTTCTTGTTTTTGCGATTGTTGACTGGATGGGTGTCTGGATAGATAATCAGCAGAGTTCTCGCTTCCTGCCTTGTACTGCACTTTAAACAAATAAGGTTGTAGTCGCAAAACCCATCGCTCAATCCTCGCAGACGGCTTAGAGGTTTGTGGTCTGTAATCAAAGTAAATTTGTTGCCATATAGGAACAAATGAAAATGTTCTACGGCCCAAACGATAGCTAGAGCCTCTTTTTCCGTTTGCAAGTATTGTTTCTCAGTATTGGACAGTCCACGACTGGCGTAAGCAACAACCTTGTAATTATCACTGTTCTTGGTTGCTTGACTCAAAATTGCGGATACACCTACGGGACTTGCGTCCACCGTAACAAAAGTTTCTTTATTGGTATCGAAATACGACTTAACAGGAGCTTCAGACAGAGCCAATTTTATGTTTTCAAATGCTTTCTGTTGAACTGCTTGCCATACGAATGGTGTATTCTTTTTTGTCAACTCTCGGAGTGGTGCAGTGAGAGTCACAAAATCTTGGATGTACTTAGCACTATAGTTTGCCATTCCTAGCAGGCGCATTCTGAATAATGCTGGTAGGTATCGGTGCATTCTGAAGATCGCTTATGCGTGCTGGATCTGGCTGCGTACCATGTTCTGTGAAAATTTTTCCATAAAACTGAATTGATCTCTGTAGAAAGTTACATTTCTTGAGATTTAGCGTAAGGCATTTTGAATGCAGACGTTGCAAACAATTTTGCAAAACTAAATCGTGTTCCTTGCGAGTTTTGCCAAACACTATGATGTCATCTGCGATGTTTAACACTCCATTTATACCTTGTAAAGTTTCTTGTAAAACATGCTGGAAAATTTCCATAGCAGCATTTGTCCAATAATTGAAACAAGTGTATCAATAAAGTCCTACGTGTGTGCTGAAGGTAGTGATAAAACTCTATGTGTAATGGTAGCTGGTGGTAAGCTTGGTTTAGATTCAATTTACTGAAATATTTGGCACCATTGAGTTGAATGCTGATATCATTCAATGTAGGGATCGGATAACGTACATTTTTTATTGCAGTATTTGGCACACGCATATCTACGCAAAGACGAACAGATCCATCCTTTTTCGGTACTATGACGATTGGAGATACCCACTGCCAAGGCGCGTTTTCTGGCACAGCTTCAATGATCCCCTCTTTTTCCAGCTGGGTGACAGCTTCTTGAACTTTCTTTCTCAAATGAAAAGGAATTCTCCTTTGTGGTTGTGCACGTGCCTTTTCGTCAATGTTTAGCTTCACCGAGTACCTCTTCAGTTTACCAGTTCCTTCAAAGACTTTGTTGAAACGTTGAATTATGGCATCAATTTGCGGATCAATATGTTTTGTAGGGGTTGCTGAAATGGAAAGTTTGTTCAATTTCAGCGTTATGACTCCAAGTTCTTGTGCTGTATTGGCTGGCTGACAGTAAACAACCAGCATTACGATCTTTTAGGACATAAAATGTTGCAACTCCATAGCGAGATTTTGTTGTGATCGTTGATTCAAATTTTCCGATAAAACAAACTGGTTTCGAAGAGTTGAATGGAAAAGCTTTTATTTTGGTTTGTTGTAACTGGACTCCGTGCATCTTTTCGAAAGTATTTCTATTGATAACGTTGATTGTGGATCCGGTATCCAATATCATGTTGAACTGGTTTCATCTTGTCTTCCATCGATTAGCATGTCTTTAAGGGTATACGTAGGGTCACGCAAAGCTTGGCGTTTTATACGGGAAGATCGAACCCCTATAATTATTTGTTCCTCAATTTCAAAGTCTACATCCTCGAATTCGCATGTACTGGACATTTGCCTGAGTCGTGTATGAAAAGTATCGAGTGATTCTTGATCTCCCTGATGAGTTTCACAAAAACGATAAACTTCGTACCGTTGATTTTTCTGAGGCTTGAAGTACTCAATGAGCTTGGCTTTTGTTGTCGCAAAGTTGTCTTCATCCCCTTCCCCGTTGACATCACTCAACTGGTTAAAAATTTCTCGAATTTTGTGTCAAGCTTGCTAAAGTAACAAAGCTTTCTGGCACTTAACGTCTCAAATTCCGCTAGCCACAAGAAAAGTATCAAAATCACGTAGCCAAAGTTTCCATCTGCCAGCAACACTCGCTCCAAGTTCTGCATTCGGGTCGAATGGTGGTAATGGATTGAGTTGTACAGACATTCTTGTCACCAATGTTAAGATGTGAAGGAGATAGAACAACGCATGAGTTGAACAGAACAGAAACAATAACTTTTATATTAACTTCAAATGGCCTACACACATAACTGTAATACTGTAATCTGAAACTATATAAACATGGGTCACATAAAGTAATGCTCCTGCGCATAGTCAATTAGGTTACTACAGGCTGAAGCACAAAAATCTGAAACTCATTTCAAAAGTGAGCAATTTCAACAAAATCAACACAACAGAGAATTTTATAAACTATTTAAATAATTCACAAATAAGTCAGTAAATAGTGAACTAGGACAAATAGTGTTATTGTTATTGCATTGTTCTTTACTAAGTCCACATGGTCTATAGACAGACCTCTTGCCTTGTTTACATTTTGCAGGAGTGACTTTGGATGCGCGCGCAGGGTTCTAGTTAAAAAAAGTTGTTTTGGTTACGTTGCTACACTTGGATCGTGGCAAAACACCAGCATTCACACACTGATTGTAAATTTGACTTTGTTTGTAACGATATATTTAATTGAAAACACTATTAACTTGTTGTGCTGTTGGTTGCAGCAATCGAAAAACTGGTGGAAAGAAACATTCTGTTTAATTCCATCCGGAAAGGGAAAACACCTTTCGAGAGAAGACAAAGGAAAGATTGGAAAGGCTGGACGTATGACCAAATTTCAAGGGCAACTATTTGCGGAGAGCATTTCATTTCAGGTAAAATGTTGCTATATCTTTCGAGGCTAACTTTTGAGATATAGAGTTACTTAATTACTGAAGGCTACGGGGCTCCCCCCTGCCCCCGCCAGTCAGGTCATGAGGAACATATTTCAGTACCCCTCCCCAATTGAATTCCTTCCGTCATAAAAAAGTTCTGGTGCTGCCAGTGGTAGGGCACAACACTATTTGAAAACTGGTTTTGTATATTTTTTTTAAATGATGTTTTATAGGTAATTTTTAAAATTTATATTTATAAATATTTTGTGTATCGAAGGGAAATGATCAGATGACCCAGAACAAACTAATTGGGTTCCAAAAATATTTGTGCACACATCACAGTCAGAAAAAGAGAAAATTTCAAAGCAAATAAAAAAGAAAGCTCGGTATGAACTCTTCAAAAGCAAAAGAGAGAAGTTATCGTCCGCCTGGAAAATTGATGCACTGGAAAATTCGGAACAAATGGAACACAAATTTGGAATGACCTATCAGTAGAGATTAGAAAATTCTCCTTCAAAATATTCTTGTGAAAAAAATCTTAAAATATTTTTACAAAACAACCTAGTAATCAATGATGGTTTTTAAACTTGATCTATACATAGATGATATTTTTCTGTGGAAGACTCAAAGCAACTTACAGATGATCTTTTTTACTTTTAGAAATAAAAATTAAGCAGAATGCATCTAATTTACTAGGGGGTGCTTTCTCCTCGATTAATTTATAAACTACTGAGAAAGTTTCCTCCTTTAAATAATTCCCTGTGTATAATACTAGCTTGTTTCTCCACTACTCTGTATTTGTTATGTTACGTTTATATTAATTAACTTTACATTTACATTGTTTATCTTTTTAAGCTTGGATTATTTCTAATTTGCAACAATTGTATGTATCCAGTGGAATTTAAAATAAAACTGAACTGAATTCGAGCTCTGAAAGCAGTATAGGGGAGGCAGAAGAAGGCTATCAAAGTATTGATGTGGGTGTTCAATGTGAGATCAGCCTGACTGATGAAGTGGCAGAGCTTGAGAATAACCAGATCAACATGGAGAGGGAGTTAAGATCAAGAAATGATGAAAGATATAAACTACACAAAGAAAATACACCGTTAAAAATAGGGTCTTTGGATTCAAGGCCATCAAAAGTTCAACAGACATGGTTCATTTTTTCACTGGGTTAGGATCTCTATCTGCATTTTTATGGCTGGTTCATTTGCTTAAGTAAAAGGTTAAGCAGATAAAAAAAAATGTACCGATTGAGGACCATGTTGGTTGTCTGAAGGCCTATAGATGACTTCAATTATAATCCTTTGTGAATGTAATTTTATGTCAACCCATACTGATTCAATGTTGTTAACGCTGTTTTTGACAAGGAAAGGAGCTACATCCAGTGTTTCTTTGTAGTTACAACAGAACTCCACCTGTACTTCGATCATTTCTTTCCATTTTGTAGCCGTTTATCTTTAACTCCCTATCAGAATTATTCTGGTTAAGTTTTGTTTTGGTCACACCAAGTAGGTCCAGACCGGTTATTTTTAGCATCAGCTTCACTTTATCCAGTTTGTTTCTTGTTAGAATGCCATTTGAATTAATATGTGCTACAACGAAAATCTTAACGGATTGAAGCACGATGCACAAGATATATGGGGATTTAGATTTGCGCCATTTAGGCCCATGCCAGATCCCTATCCTGAAGCCGCAGCTCCTCTCGCTATTCGACCAAGGACTAAGTTTTACAAATCCAGAGTTTCTTACTATGGCAAAATGTTGCAGCTATCAGATACAACGAGACTCATTTCTCATGCTTGCCTTACTTTCTGGCGATATCCAATTAAATCCAGGTCTAGTTAAGAAGCCTTGTTCGGTATGTAAGAACCGAGTGGCTTGACTCACAGAGCATTGGAATGTGATTCTTGTATGCAAAACTGTCATATTGGGAAGAAATTAACATTTGTTTGAGTGTTAAGAACTGTATAAAAGGAAATCAAGTGTGAGTAGTGATGCAAAATCAGGATCATGAGCATCCAAGTTGAAACAGGCCTTGCTGCCATAACAATTCACAAAAAATCTGTGACCTAAGAATGGGGTTCTTTATTGTTTTGATAGCATTTGTTTTACCGGTAAGTAAATCTTTATTGCTAAGTAAATCTGGGTTTATAGAGCGTATCTGGCCGACTGAGTGTACGTAGGCCTATCCAGGATAAATCTGACCTGCAGCTAGGTACAACCCCAGTCAGCTACATGAGGATCCAAGTCCTGCCATACATGTACAGTTACCTGTTAACACCCAACTGTGTTTTTTGTCAAGGCACACCCAGACTTTGTAATGGAATGTTTCCTGGCCTTGGGGCCGCTTTCCATTATTATGTGAAAAGCTGTTGGAACTCTTCCTCAAAGCATTATTCCAAATATGTATGCTAGTATTTAAGTGTAAAAATTATGTAAGAAAATCTGAGTGAACTTTTAAGAGATTTGTAAAAAGGAGCTGGAAAATAAATCGAATATGCTCAAAATAATTAAACTTAGTTTAAATGCCAGCAAAAGTGAATATCTGATAAGGGCCGCAAAGAAGAATTGATTCAATATTGTATAAATCTTTATAAAAAAGAATGAACAAAAAAAAGAACAATACTACAAGGAAAATCTTAAGATATTGAACTTCTAGACAAAGCTCACAATCCAACTGTATATCAGAAAGTTAAGGAAGTGAACAAAAAGCCAAAAAAAACTATAAGCTGCATTAAAGACAGAGATGGAAAACTCCTAACGGAAAATGAAAATATGGCAGAAAGATGGGCATATTATATTGAAGAACTATACAATGACAACAGATCACCATATACAGGAGAAAAAATTGGAATATGAAAAAGGTAAAATAAAAAAAGAAGAGAAAAAGAAGACATAGAAATTATTGAACTTCTACCATAAAACAAAGCAACTGGCCTAGATCAAATTACTGCAGAACTTCTACAACATATGGGCGAATCAGGACTAGACACTATCCCTATCATCATAAACGATTGCTACAATACAGGTACTTCACCACAATACTTCCTCAAATCAACCTTCGTTCCCTTCCCAAATGCAGCCAACACAACATTATGTAACGAACACTGTATAATAAGCTTTTTCTTTCATGCTTCCAAGATTTTATTAGAAATGATTATAAGATGAATAACATTTATAGCAGAGAGAAAACTCAATGAGAGTCATTTCGGGTTCAGAAAAGGGAACAAGAGACGGTATTTACCAACTTCGCAAATTTAGTGAACATGTGATTGAGAAGAAAAGGAAACTGTTTGTATGCTTTATCGGCTCATCAGCAACCTATACTGGAACGAAAAAGCGACGGTCTGAACAAATGATGGAGAATCCAGATTCTTTTAAAAGGAAAGAAGAGTTTGACAAGAATGTATCCTATCACCAATCCTGTTCAACATGTAAAGCTAAGAACTAATTCAAGAAGCTTTAGACAAAATGATATCAAGATCACCAATAAAAGGTACACAGATGATGCAATAATCATAACAGAAACGGAAGAAGAACTCAAGCGGATGATTGTAAAACTGAACGAAGTATGCAAGATCTATGTAATATAGAGTTGAATGCCAAAAAGACGAAAGTGGCGGTAATTGAAAAAACAACTAGGGACAAATATCCAAATAACATCTGAGAAAGTAGTTCTAGAGCAAGTCAAAAGTTATTGCTACCTTGGGTGGCAAATTACAGAAGATGGAAGATGTGTAGAAGTCAAGAAACGCTGTGCAATGGCAAAACTGCATTTCAACATCATCAAGACCTTTTCAACAGTAACATCAACCATAAGACAAAACTAAATGTAAACCTATGTATGGTCAGTCTCTACCTACAGATACGAAGCCTGGACCATCAGAAAAACCACGAATAATAAAATACAGGCTTTTAAGCCATGGTTTTATTGAGAATGCTAAAGATCAAATGGATGGATAGAATCAGAAATGAAGAAATATTACAGAAGATGAGTACAATCCCTAAGCTGCTTAACATCATGGTTAAAAGAAAAGCTGTGCTTTTTGGTCATGTTGCAAGAGGGTCCAGTGGTTTGGTTCTCTGTAACTTTGTGGCAGGGTATGTTGTGAAGTAAGGTTGAGCTTGCCACGAAATAAAGCATAGAGTAGTTGTGGTTTCACTTTTACATTATATTCAGCAACAAACAAGCAAACTAAGTATATATTTAAGAGATTTCATATTGATGACCCAACTGTCTCTTTGCCTCGACTACGCTACTACTGATTCAAAAGCAAGCTGATTCAATCAGGCATCACCACAGAAAGACATGATCATCACGCGGGTACCCAAAGAGAGGAAACTGGGATTGAGGCCAAACCCAAGGAAAGGCTACAGTTCTAAGCACACTACCCCGATTTGATTCCCTACAGTGATCAAACAGAAATAAGTCGATTAGGATAAAATATGATAAGCAAAATACTGAAAATGTATAATAAGTATTCAATCAAATGTTTATACAAAAGCGTAATAATGTGGTCATGTTCTTTATGTGATTTAGCTCTTTCTCAAAATATGTCTACGAATAATTGATCCATATGCCTGCACTGCGTTTCAACCTGGTTATAACTGAACTGTCTCACTGCAATTGTGCAGGCTGCCTGGTCGCTTTCTCTTGCACAGAATGCAATGAATCAGAATGACAAGGTATTTCTAAAGGTACAAGCAATTTTCAACGATTGACAAAATACCTGATTAACGACCTTACCCTTTGTTGTGCATACCTGCACTCTTGCAGATTTTAAACTTTCATTTGTGCCTGGTATCAATTCCTGTATTCTGCAGAGTTTCCAGAACATTATTTTATTCTGATCATCGTTGAGTAGTACCAAATCTCCCACGACTAGTTCTTTAACATGAATTTTTGGCTTGAAAGCTTCAATCAATCGTAGCAAGTACTCATTTTTTCATTTTTCAAGAAATGATCTAGAAGTAATTTGTCGAGTTCTGCCCTTTCCTATAGAGTTTCATAAGTACTCATCACTTCCAGCTACCTGTCATGGGGTAAATGAGATATATTTCTGCTGTTAATGAGATGTGATGGTGTCAGAGGGAAAGATATACCTTACATATGTAGTATCATCAAAAACATATGCCATGGGACGCGAGTTAATGACACTCTCTACCTCCGTTAAAATAGTGGCCATTTCATGAAAATATAGGCTCTCTCGCCCTATTACCTTTATTGCTTTACCGCTGCTTTTAGATTCTGAATAAATCTCAGAACCCAAGAGAATGTAGGCAACACTTTAATTTTTGAACTGTAACATGAAATATTGAAAACATTGCTCAGTTGTACATCCGGGTCTGCACCTATACTAACCATGACATGAGTAACTTTTGGTTCAAATTTCACCTTTTCCTGCAATGCTTCTTTGCTTTGAAGTTCATTTTGTGGTTGCAAAGTGGGCCAATTTTCTGAATCTGATTGTAAGAATTTAGGACCCTCCTGCCAAAAACAATTTGCAGACAACAAGGGGTTGAACTTACCCTGAGATGGTAAATCGGCAGGGTTCTCTTGTCCTAGACTAGTTTTCCCTGTTTGAAAACTTCAAAATGTCCGATACACAGTGATGTACAAATCGTTTCAAGGGTTTCTCGTTTTTTAACCAGCACAAAGTGGCCATAGAATCGACCCAATAGTATGTTTCTATGACTAGGTCTAACTCATCGTGTAACACAGAATGTTCGCTTTTGGCAAATTTTGCCATCAAATTTGTGCTTAGCAGTTCAAGGTGTGGTAAACTTTGTTTTTTAGCAGGCGAAACCTTAGCTGTTGAAGCAACAAGATGTACCCTTACCTTACCATGATCATAAACAACCATTAAACAAACCACAGTGGCATAGGCAAGCTCACTGGTGTCGAACAGGCAAGGATTTCAACTTTGGTAACATCGGCTTCTTGTTTTATGAAACAACAGTCAAGTTTAATATCTGTAATGGTACTAAACTGGGATATTAAGGTGTCATACTGCTTGGAATAGTTTTCTTTCTGTGGCTCATCCCGAGTTACCTTTTCAATGCACAATTCCTGGAAGGAAACCTCTAAATTGATGGTAAACAAACTTTCACAGCCAAACAGGTCAAAAATCTTTGTGGCAATTTTTAACAAGAAACTTCTGGTTGGAGGCAAAGATTTTACAATTTCAAAATTTGATTTAAATCAAGAAGCAACTTGTCTGAATCATGATTCCACTAAACACCAAGTATTTTGGAAACATTGGTGTTCTTTTTGGACTGGTTGTCTCTGATACCTTGGGAACAGTCTTAGGGGGACTTGTGGAGACAACCTTCTAAAATATTGACCATTTTGGAAAGCTTTTTTGTTGTTTGTCTTCCACTTGCGCAAATTGAATCCTGCTTTCAACAAAATTTCTTTAGATTTCTGATAGATTTATAGTGCTTTCTGGGTAGACTTGACACCAAAAGACATTTCGTCAGCATAAAGGCGGCTCAAAACCTTGACAACCTTTGGGCTTCATTCTTAAATGAGGAAACATGTTGTCTAGTGGAGGCCCCAAGGATTGAGGGTGATGGCTTGAGGCTAAAGAGCCTCAACGCAGCTGGACAATAGACAGATTCTCCTTTTATGTTGTCAAACCATAAAAAGCGTAAATAGTCATGATCAGCTGGTTTGATTTCTATTTGTAAGAACGCTTTTTGTATATCGGATGTCATAGCAACAGAATTAGCAGGAAATCTTAACAATGTATCAAACGAAGAAGGCATAATTGTCACCAAATTGAAGACAATAATTAAATGAGAGTTGATTTGACTTAGATTTAGTCATAAAAATAATAGGGCTAGAATGGGCGGTCTTTTGTTTCTGCTGTTTGTGAATGGCACAAGCATAATTGCTGCCGTTGGTTGGCAAAAAGCTGTGGTGGTGGTTGACAGCTCGGTGTCGTTAAAATTGAGAAGTTGTGATAAAACTTAGAGTAATTGAGAGTTTGAAGGCAGTGAAATGTCAGATTATCAAAAAAATGGATCAATCAAGGTAATTAGCAGTTATTTTGAGAGATTTTGTTTTCATCATAGCACTAGTAGTAAGTTACTTAGGCCTATTAAATTTTTGTTATGTGGGAGTTCAACATAGCAGCGGTCTCATCACCAGCATAAAGTTATGTTTCACCTGGACTTGTTACTAGTCTCTCTATCTCTATTGAGTGTGAATAGTTACAAAATAGAACAATAAAGAAAGAAGAGAAATTCATTTGATTCATCAGATATTATTCGAATCTTCTGATGACCAATAACGTCAAACAACAATTCACTATTATAGTCTAATAGTATTATATGCTGGTTTGAAACATTACTTAGTTTCGTGGTGAGCTTTTTGAAATACATTATCATTTTGCATTGAGTCCTAATGTGACTTTGGTATCTTCGTGTTAATTCTGGGGCTGATGCCACAGCATACTTGACAAACTCTAGGTATCTGCAACCCACCCTGACTAGAAAGTAAAGGGTAATAATAATAATTTTTTTTTTTTTTTTTAAACATCTCATTTTCATTGAATACATTTTAAATTTACAATTATACGACTCGCTTTTACAGGCATCATATAATTGGCTTATCTGCATTACAATATTTAAAAGTCAATTAGTTCGGGGCTTAGCCATGGTTTGTTTCGACGACAGAAGATATAGTAGGTGCAGCGGATAGAAATGTTCATGAGTTTCATCAAGATGGATTTAGTTTGATTTGAGTCAAAATTAAGTTGGTGTAGCATGTCAGAGAGAGAGGTAGATGAGGTTCCCAGAATGCCAAGGGCACTCATAGAAAGGTTAACAAAGGTAACACGTTTATAGGCAGGGCTCAGTTCCTTGATAAGGTCGCTATATTTCCTAGCTTTTCGTGTACTGTTTTCGTCGATGTTGCTTTCGAACCCAACAGTAAGCTCTAGCATGTAAAGATAATAATAATAATAATAATAATAATAATAATAATAATAATAATCGAATGTTTTAACAGGATAACCTATCAGTACAATATGTACTGTTATCATTAGGGTCCTGATACTTAATAAATTAATGGTAAAAGATCTAAAAACTGATTACAAGAGTACACAGTTTGAAATGCCTTTGAAGCTACATCAAGATGTAAAGGTTAAACTCACCATATTAGGAACTGCAAAAATGTCATGATGTCATTGAGACAAATTCCAACCATGCTCATTCATTCTGGAATAAAACTACTAGCTTTTTGAGTTTATGTCTTCTTGATGATCCATTCTTTTTAACATTTTTTTCAGTGAAAACAAGTCCAAATTGATGATAGAATATAACCAAATAGTGTTATAATTATTATGGAGATATGATCATCTCTCAGGTTCTGGTCTAAAATATGACACTGTTTGCTGTGTTCATTTATGGATTGAAAAGTGTTGTTCCTTGTTTCAGATAAAACATCTGACAAGATGTGTGCATTAGTTTCTTGTGATAAGGTTGCCTACCTGCATAAGGCAAGACGCACCTTCCGATCAACATAGTCTACAACTCTGTAAACAGACCTGAAAGATGGACATTATTAAAAACACACATGCTCTCAGAGTGGCCATGCAAAGCTGTAACACACTCTGGGCATTCAATAAACTCAAGCAACTTTTTGACAATGTATCCAGATATGTAATATAAAGCACCAGAGCGCCAAATGGTGGTTGAAAGCAAAAGATGTGATACTCTTGGGTCAACTTTACATATTTTATTTGCATCATTATTTGATACATTGATACAGTTGGTAGTTGAGGGAGATTCAACCATGTTTTTCAAGAGTAATTGCGGTATGGCATATTCAAACTGAAGTGCAGTTGGATTATTATTCTATCCAAAGCGACTTCAAATTTTGGCAAAGTACATTTCCAATTGGTCCTGTGAAAAATAATACACCAGAAAGTATTCAAATTGGAATTCAGATCTTTGCAGTACTTTTTTGCTTATGCTCAATATAGATGAGGCTGAGATCTAAAATCCAAATTCAGATTTCTTAAGAATGTTAATGGTGCATACACAGAGTGACTCAAAGTTTGTGCTGCAACACTTACTTTCATTTTATGATTTTTCCACTGAATGTGTTTTGTTTTTACCTTGTTCCCCAAATGGAGGATATCTTTCTGTTGGACTCTGTACAGAGCTGGTATAAACTCCTAAGAAATTTTTTCCCTGCTTGCGGTTAAAAAATGTTTTCATGTCTGCTAATGCATTCCTTGCAAGTTTTAGCTTGTGACAAAAATCTAAGATTGCATATATTTTTCTTCCTATTATAAATGAGTGATAAAAGGCTCCATCTAAGTTTTTTATGTTGCATCAAAATTTAGCTGCCATACTAAGGTTTTTTGGAGCACCAAAAAAAACCACAGCATGTACCTCAGCCCCTATTTCAGTCAATTTATTTATGGCCTCAAAGATCAATTGCTTTAAAACCTCACCATTTCGTGAGTTGGTCAAAAAATATTCAATTGGGCCAAACCATTGCTTTTGAAGGCCACATGCCATTATGACAAGTGCATTTGTTGCTTCTTTGTCAATTTCTTCTGCCTTTTGTTTCAAAACTTCATTTCAAAATTAGCTGAATAAAAAAGAAAACGTAATAGAAAAGCACCCAAAAAACTATGAATGAAAAATGCAGGACAATTAGCCTACTTTAGAGCAAGCGTGCAGAAATGCTGGTTTGAAAAACACATGCGTGCAAATCCCCAAGACGCAGGACACTTGACAGGCCTCGAAATTTCGGCTCCTTTGAAAAACTTGAAGATGATGGAAATCTTTTTGAACAGTGATCAAAAGTTTTTTCCTCAAGATGGATTAAAATTCCTCAATATGGAATTAAATGGATTAAATTTCCACTCAACAAGCAAATACAAGCAACTTGAAGCGGAGACTTACATTATCACGTTCTCTCATTTTCCGCGATCACAGAAAAGATGTGAAGCAAATTGTACCTGAATGTGATAGTGTAATAGGGCCTTTAGCTATTTTGACCTGGGATATATGCATGTTTAGGTGCTGTATGCTCTGAAACATTAATTGGGGCCATTTGCTCAAGCATACCCATTCCAACAGCAAAAGAACATCTGACATTTTTTTTCTGCAACAGCTCTGTTCCTTGGGCGAAACGTTTCAAGCTTTTAAGCAACATATGATGCAAATGAGCTTCTCTGTTTTTGAAAATGGCTTTGAAAAAAGCAAACATTTTACGACATACTAAAAGCTTTTTCGTCTGACACTCCTCAGAGCAAAAACGTCAGAATAAGGTTCCGAAAGAACACAATGGAAAATATATACCCAGTTGTGGATCGAAATAGGCCAATCAGAAAAACGCAAGCACAAGACCGGTATAGTTGACCAATCAGTGCCGCGAGCCTAAAGAAAAATTACCAATGGAGTCAAAGAGAGAAAACGAACTCCTTTTGTCTACACAATGGCGGCTTTTTCGTTTTTATGTAGATTGACTCCAAAACTGCTAGATGGAAGGACGACCGGGCTCTGCCAATTATCCGAAACATGTCGTCATTATAGAGTTTTGCACAATCTGGGTTGTCTAAAAGATGTTGACCGATGACAGAATCACTTGTTTTAACACAGTGTTTCTAGACCTACAAGATTGAGGAGGCTGTTCTCTTTGAGGGGCAGTTTTGTTTCATATGTTGGAAGGAGCATGCTGTTTTATCCTATCCCCCAATCTTTGGGTTGTGCGTCCTACGTAGCCAGAGTCACACTGGCACGTAAATTTATAAATGACGGAACTTTTTTGTTTGGTAGGAACGCAATCCTTTTGAATGGATGGAAGGGCTCTCCTAGTGCTGTAAACAATCCATGGTAGTTTCAAATAAACTGGGCACTTTTGCGGACCAAACTTTTGAACAGCCGAAAAAACTTGCGATCTTCTCCTCAGTATAAGATAAAATGACGTCTTCAGGATAGCCGTTGTTCAAGAAGATCGTTTTGAGTTTTTCCAGTTTAGCGTGCAGTTTAGATTCAATTTTTCATTCGTAATTTTTCTTTAGGCTCACGGCACTGATTGGTCAACTATACCGGTCTTGTGCTTGCGTTTTTTTGATTGGCCTATTTGATCCACAACTGGGTATATATTTTCCATTGTGTTCTTTCGGAGGAGTGTCAGACGAAAAAGCTTTTAGTATGTCGTAAAATGTTTGCTTTTTTCAAAGCCATTTTCAAATTCTGTACCGCAAAAAAATTGTTCTCTGTTTTTCTTTTTTCTGGTTCTTTCAATACCTTTAGACTAATTATCTCATCCCTCTTCAACTCTACAGCTTTCGTTATTTGCTTTTTTGGGATGCACAGATTTGAATCATGTTGCTCATCTTTCAAAGATTATTCTTCAAGAGGCAAATCATCAAGTACAGGTGATGATTCTGGTGAATCAGCTGGCCACTGCAAATTATCCCTGCCTCTTAAAGGTTGCATAGCAGGTTGCAGAAACTTGAGATGTTGCCAATAAGTCCAGTTTCGCTTGTTCAGCTTATTAGTCACTTGTCCAGATTTTTTCTTTTTCACCCTTGTAATTTTCTCGCCCAAACTGTGACCCCAGATTTAATAATGTTGATTCAAATTTCTTGACAGTGGTTTCTAGTGCTGTCGCCATTTCATCTAAATCATGCATGTCAAACTCACTTTGGCTCTGGGGCCGGACCCAGACTGTCTGTTCTCAGGTGGGCCAGATCAGAGAAAAATGTCAACTCCAAATATTTACCTTTGTCTTTCAGTACTATGCCTTATCATTCAGCCTACATTTATAGCCTACTCTTCATATTATCAGAGACGGCGCCACGAAATTGAACCTGAGGGGGGCTAAGAATCAAGTTTAGTGACTAGGAAGACCCACCATGGTTGGGTCCAACTCAAAAGGAAAAGTTTGAAATCGAGCCTTCTAGAGTGGCTAAAGATGCATCTCCAGGGCTAAGAGGACTGTATATATATTAGAAATATGATAATCTTATAATCTAACAAAGACTAAAAAAGGAAATAGGCAACGAATAATTAGAGTGTAAGAGGCCAAGAATGTAAGAGTTCTTTTCTTCAGAATTTCTTTGACAATATTAGGCTTCAATCAATAAATGGAAAGATTTCACCTGGCTATGTTCTTTGTTCTTAGTGTTCTCTTAGTATCAAGAGCGATTTCTTAGAGTTTAAGGGCAATTTCGTTGAGTTTCAAGAGCGATAGTTCTTTGAGAATCGAGTTCGAGGTTGAGAGTTTTTTTTTTCCTAGGTATTGACACCTATTTCCATGTTCCAACAACAAAACAAAAAACCCAGCAGAAACAAAGCACACATCAAAAAATAAACAAAGGAAACAAAACGAGGTTGGGGGACATTTCCACACAGAACTGACATTGTAAATCAGATAAGAGAAGAGCATACTTGCTGTGTTTTTTGTTGCACTTGTGTCAAGATTAGATTTTAAACCAACAATTATCGCTAAGATGTAGAGGTAATTTTTGTTAGTTTCCATAAGAAGATCAGGGAGGTTTTATCGAGCTATGATTGAGGGTGAAAGATAGCCTTGTATTTAAGCGTAGATGATAGATTCAGTAACAACTTTTAAAGATTAGCTTTTTAGGTTGAAGATAGAGTTATGTCACCAGGTATATCAGCCTTGTTCCAGATATTTTTTGCAGCCAGGAATAACGTCTAGGAGGGTTTCTTGCAGAAACAGAAAGAACAGTCAGAGCTCTGGCTCAAGTTCCACTTTTTCAGGTTTTTCTGTGTAGCAAGGATAGTGTTTAGGTACCTTATTGTGCAATTGAAAAATATTCTGAGCCATGCTAGTTTGTACCTTGGACCAAAGTTTTTTATTGGGGAAGATCCTGGAAAAAAATATGTAATAAAAAAGATTATTGGGAAGTAAGGATTTTTGCAGAAAATCTTTATGCTCTTGCTGGACAGCTTTTAATGCTTCTTTCTTGTTCCTATATATATCATCTTGTATATTTGTGCTATTGCTGGTATTTTTCCTATATATATCATCTTGTATATTTGTGCTATTGCTGGTATTTTAAAAACAGATTTACACTGAAGTAATTTGGCAGAGGGAGTCCAAACTAGTCTTTAGAAAGAATAATGCTACTCAAGGCAAGCATTATTTAGAAAGAATAATGCTACTCAAGGTAGGACTTATTATGAGGTCGAGCCATTGATGAATGTATTTGAATACGAGGTTGTAAAAATTCTTGGCAACCCACATCTTTGAAAGATCTGGTACAGCAAGTTTCCAAAAGATTTTAAAAAGAAGAAAGCTGTGATAAAGATGCAGTTTATTTTCTGTACGAAGAGGCTGGGAATAGATTTGTTTAAGCATGTTGGACAGTGATGATAAATAGTCAGATTTATGTTCTTGGTTTGTTATTTCAAAGTCAAAATAATGACGAAGATACTTAAAAGAGAGACAGATGGGATGGATTTGTTGTTTATGAAAAGCTGAGGGCGATACTGAAGAGAATGTCACGAAAATTTCTTTATTCAAAAAGTGATGCTTTATCAATACATATGATCATGTTAGCCCTTTGGTACCAGCGAGTGAAACAATGCAATATAATTTGGTTTCCTTTCTCATTACTGGTGATAACAACAGCATCGTCTGTGAATATAAACAAATAGACTGGTTGAAAAATAGACTGGTTGAAACATACTGTTGTTCTGACCATGTGGGGAGAAACCTAACTGTTTGTACTTTTAAGCTTTTATGCACTGTATGAATGTGTTGCAGCATAAATTAAATAGTAAGGGACTGAGGAAGTCATCTTGAAGCACAGTACAACGGACTGGAATAGCAAGAGTATTAGAGTGGCAAGAGATAAGTAGTTGTATTTTGTCAGGGATCTGATGATGAGACAGTGCAGTGGGTTTCAAATTATGGTGTACTTCTCCAAATGCATTTTCAAGATCGAGAAGATTGGCAACTAGTGAACCTTGCTTGATGTGAGCTTTGTTTATGACCTGATCCATCACTGCAGTCCTCGACCCTGAAGATGATTTTCGCTATGTTTTTTAAAATCTTTGAATATCTTTGAACACTCAAATCACACCCAATTTTCACACAAACAACAAAAGCAATTACTGCAGATTTTTTCATAAAAATAAGATGATCACGTGGTTATGGTGTATTTTACAGACAAGGAAACCTGGACCATAAAAAATGCTTGAGAAACAATTTTGGAGAAGTGTAAGCTTACATTTAGATTATATCTATTTCAAATTACTAAACATAAAGAAAGCATTGAAATGAGTTGACAAAATTATTGTCATAGCAACCGTTGCTATGGAAACTGGAAAAACCATTTTTCTTGGATAACTATCAACAGAGTAGACAGATTAAAATTTTGTCAACTCATAAGAACAATTCCTCTTACCAAATTTGATTGAAAAATATTGCATGCTTCTTTCTTTATCTATTCTTAAAGTATTAAAATGCTCATTTGAGAAAACGAGCTTTAAAATTCTGGTTGCGCATATTTACAAACTCAACATCAATGCTTCAAAATAATTAACCAAAAAAGGTCAAATTTGGGTCTTTATGGCCCGTGACCAATTGGTCTTAGATTATTCCCTTATATAATTAGGAAATTAAGTATTTCTAAAAGGTACCTGTACATAAGGTTATATGAATTGTCTTTTTAGTTATTGAATTTTTCTTCTTTTTGCTGATTTCTCAACATAAACCATTTCAAGGCTCTTTTCATCGATAAAAACTACAGCCATTTTATCCTTGTCATTAACTTTGCATAGGTCTTTGTCTGGCACTTTATGGATAGAAAAACCTCCAGAGACATAAGCTGCTCCTGCTTTTGTATTTTGTTTCCTGATCTTCCTCAAAATTTGCCTTCTTCTCTGTTATCTGTTTTGCATTTGGCCTCCGTTTCTTTACCCTTTTCTCATTTGCAGATTTGTAATCTTTAATAGTGTTTGATCCCAAAGACAAAACACCTAGTCTTTTCAGCACAATCCCAGCACTGCCTAACATTCCAAGCGCTGCTTACCACAGAAGACTCATTTGGGGCATTTTGACCAAAGGACACTGTTGAGGGCTTCATTTTGATTCTGTGTGAGACCTTTTTGACAGCTGCTCAGGAGTTCATCACCACATAGTCTTTCGAATATATGTTTTAACTCTCTCCTGAAAACTAATGACAAGCACTCTCTTTGATCATAGGTTGTTGTCTGGGAAGCTCTGTCTCTCTGGAACCTACACCATGAATTCTCTCCTTCAGGACAAAACTGATGTTGAACCTCATCTGGCCCATTGTCACCTTGAATGCAATGATAAAATATTGCCCAAATTGCTTTTTTCATCCCCTCAATATTATTTTTTGTGATTTCGTATGGCATAACCATAATATTTTTGCAGTGAGTCTATTATTACATCAGTCAGTCTACCACATCCTCCAACCATTCCACCATCTGCTAACTTTCTACCTTTGTTTTTATTTTTGTAAAATTGCGCAAATTAGAACCCATTCGCTTTTGGATATGCCCAATACAATCTTCTTTCAAAACCAAGTATCCATCTCCAAATTTTTTGAAACAGGCATCTGCAACTTCAGCAAATGACGATGAATCATCATCAGCAACATAAGTTTTATATACAAGTTGATATTTCTCCATTGATCTTAGAAACATTTTTACAGCAGCCTCTTTTTCCATTGCCTCTGAGGAGCCTTTGTGGTTAACTTCACAATGCTCTTCATAATTAGAATACCAATTCTTGAACCTTTCTGACTCTTTTTTCCACTTCTCTTTTGTCTTACACTCAAAACAAATCTTGGACTGTACTTCATAATCCAATACTTCACCAGTCTCAACTGATAAAATAAACACAACACCAAGCAAATAACTATAGCCATAACGTTTTTGCCATGTACCATCTACTGACACACAAACAGGGACATTTGAAGAAACAACTTCTTTTAGAATTATCTTGCCATAGCTGCAAGGTTCCTTTTGGGTCCTTACAGAGACGGCAAATGGCTGCTTTACTCAAACTGGTTAGCAGATTGTTAGTGTTCATCACCTTGAAGCCATGTGCAAGTTTTCTTCCTCTAGCTAGGCCAAGTGAGTCTTTACTGTACAAATCCAGACATTCCCTACTTTCATTTATGTACTCAGACTGTTCTTCGGCAAATAAAGGACAATTCCTCTTCAATTTTTCTAATGATTTGTTGATCAATTTCCCAGATGGACTCTTGAAAATTTTTGGAATCGTGGAGGAGGAACATGGGCCTAGTTCTTGTGATAGTACCACATCTTTGTCGTCATCAACTGTAGCGCTATCGTTTCTGGAAGCCTCTTGTTCTATGAATTGTTTTTGCACTCCGTAAAAGCCACGTTTTATTTGGAATTGCTGACAATGTAAAGAAACTGGTATCAAATAGTATGAAAATTTGGCGAACAAAGTTAACACCTTGTGGTGAAAGCCTCGGGGATGTGTTTCCATTTTTTGAGAACAAAAGGAAACAGGTAAAGTTGATATTACAAGGAAGGAAAGGCATTTTGCTTTAGCCTTGTAAAATTCTTAGATTCAAGAATGTCAATGGTACTTCAAACTTTAGAATGTCTTAAACACCATGAAGCACAGGGAATAGTTAATTGAAACAGTCCCATTTCTCAATTACTTTCAGTTAAGGGTAACGACCAGATTCCCTGTATAGTAAGAAATCTTAACCACATCTATTATGTTGTGGACATACATAAAAAACTATTTCAGTCATTGCTTTGAGTGCATGTTGATCAGAGTTAAGGATAGAAATGGCGTTTTGTGTTTTACTTTTGTCTTTAAACATTGTCAATGGAAAAGGAATGGTTAGGACAGCTTTTTGTCAACAGCGATGTTATTGTTCACAATTACCTATGTCACAAGATGACAAAGCGGGAAGTATATCTGGCCTAACCAAGTCAAGAAATTGTTGACCGATGCAAAATGCTGAAACACTTTGTGTGAAACAAATTTTAATTCAAGCGATGTTGATGAATTTCCTACGTGCAAAGTACTTCGCACAGGATCAGTTCCCAGCAAACATTTGCATAGGAAGTCGCTTGACAATGGCGAGGTGAAAGAAGAACACTGGTCGCTTGTCAGGAATCTGTCGCTGAAGGGGAAATACACATCCATTTCAAAATTTATAAAAGGAGTTGAAACCTTGAAGATTCATCCCTGGTCTTACGAGGTTGCAGATCGTCAGGTGAATTTCACCTTGGCTGACAAAGAATTTTGGGTGCTCGGTTTTATGTTAGCATTTATGATGAATTTCCTGTGGCATGCTTTTACTATGGATGGAGATTGTCTGACATTAATGTGCTTGAGATTCAACAGTATAGAGTTACAATGGATAGTGCTTTTGTTAATCACAGAATAATTGGCTCTACCAAATATGGATAGTAACAATCGTGCCACACTAGATATAAATAGAAGTGTGCGGGCACATTTTTAAACAATATGTTTTGAGACCAAATGGCTGTGCTTTTGTTCTTGTGCCACGGTCGAAGCTCTGTATGCTCCTGTTGAGGCCCGAGAAATGTGTATTGAAATCAATTGCATCAAGGCTCGGTATGTTCTTCAATAAAGTGACACAGTGACACAAATATTTATAAAATGTGCTGTCGAGTATGAACTTGCTTAGGTCCCTCTTAAAAACAAACAAAACGTGTTTGGTCTGCAGGAAACTGATGATTCAGCACGCAAGAATTTTATTAAGCTCGAATTTGAGTTTATTGCAAGGATTCCCCTTGCTTTGGGGATGGATATTCAAAGAATAGTTGAAGAAATTATTAAATCGCGAGACCATGCAGCTTTGAAGAAACTTTTCGTGGACGAGCTATCAAGGCTTCGCAAAAGTATGCCTAGTTTAATTTGTCAAGAATTTGATCTGGCTAAAGAAAAAGATTGATCTGTCAGTTGTAAGAACTAGCCATTACTTATAAATTTTTAAATGTATATTATTTAGGTGCGTCCAGTGACTAGCCTACATCAGTTTGCATTGTTTTTTGTTTGCAAGTTGAAAACATAGAGCCAGTATTGTTTAATGGTAAATCGACAGGAACGGTGACAGCTTTGCGCTAAATGTAACTATGTTTTCGGTATAAACACTAAACCGGTCTCTGTATGCTCAAACTGGGGGTTTCCGAAAGACCAGAAATTGTGCGTGGTCACCTAAAATTGTGCCACGGTCATGATTTTTTCTACGTCTGCCCCTGTGGGTTTACTGGCAATAATACACTTAGTCATGTAGTGCCGCAGAGATCATCTCATGATGAAACGGCCTTCCCATTTGTCTGCAAGAATTTTGTGCGAAGCAAAGCCTGCACTATACTTTTATATAACAGATGCAGTGCTTTGTGCTCTTCCTGTGAGTCTTTGACTGAGGCAGAAAAGCGAAATGCTAATGTGGTCACTGAAAGAAGATTCATCCAGCAAAGAAGAAGGCACCTCTGTCAGCATGCAGAAAAGAAAAACTGATGATGAAATTACAAGAAAGTTGCCCGAAACGTTCCCAATTAGAGACTGAATTAAAAAGGTTAAGAAAAGAAATAAATGAAAGTGGTTGTTATGTGAGTGATGAATGGCACTGAAATTACTCCTCGTATGAAGTTCTTTTGGGAAGAGCAAAAACTATGCCAAGTTAGAAATTACAAACATGCATTTGCACCAAAGCCAGGTCTAACTGCTGCCAGAATGGAAAGTGCTGGTGCAGAAAGATATGTTGGCATTCCCCTTAATGAGATGGCTGGTTACACTGGTTTTGCTTGGTTACACTGATCTTAGTGACTGATTGATTTCACTATCACAAAGGCTCTATTAAGCTCTGTTAATTTCCGAGGTCCTAAAGGGGGAGCTTAATAGAGACCGGGGCTTATTGGGGAGGTGGGGCTTATTTCAAAAATGAAGATCAAGGATACAAAAATGACTTTTATTTTCCTGTACTTTTCTGGTTTTTTATCTGAAAACGAAAATGTATAACTGTAAACGGGTCTTAAGCCCAGATCATAGTCGACGCATTACATCAAAACTTTTACCCGTACGCCTTATTTCTCTGCGGGAGGCGCCAGCTTGTATGGTGTCGGCTTGCCAAAGAGCTAGCGTACGCTAAATTTCGCCCCATATCAGAGGCATAGGTCTTGCGTACGGAAGTTTATTCTGTTTTTCGCAAACCCGTATGCCTTGAACTTATCGAGTTGAGAAATCTTCATTTTTTTTTGCCTTCCGTACGTAAAATTTCTTAGCAATGGCCGATTTTGAAAGAAAACTTTGTGAAGAGATACACAAATACCCCCATATGTATGATTCATCGCTAGAAGACCGTCGGTTTGGAACCCAGGGTAAGAAATCGGGACAAATATTAAATTATTGGACAGGAGCAAGAAAAATGGCTATTTATACCGGAATCATTGACATTAAATGCGAATCGTTGGCAATAATGGCACAATCCCCGCAAACGGTTCGTAAAGTATTTGTAGGTAGAATATACCAGCATGTTTGCTGTTCTTTTTATTTTTTCTCCAGACAAGTAGAAGGGCAAGAGGAACATTCCTCGACGGCATGTCTGGAAACTATGAGCCGAAAAAGGTTATGGCGTATCGTTACAAGCTTCCCGCATGGACATGCAGAAAACTTACGTGTTTACGCTTTTTGGATATGCAAGATGAAAAGGCGTATGCTTCAAAGCTTACCCTTGTGCAGAATTTAGCGTAAGCTAATAAGTTCAGAACTATGAACCAGGCTTTAGGCTGCATGTCAAAAGAAATGGTATCCGATAGTTAGTATTTGGACCTCCCTTGTTGAATAAATTTGCAAATCTTATGCCATAATATAGAGAATACAGTAATTCCTTGCAACATTGGCTAGACTTCAAGCAGTTGAATTTTGCAAACATTTCAGACTAGATTTTGCAACTGTTGCCAGAGGGCATCCTATTTACAAGAAGGTTTGGTAACCTGTTGTTGGAGAAACATTATTTTGCCATCACAACAAAAAAGAAAAAGCAAAACTTTATGATGACTACGCTATCGGCATATATCTCCATGGTGATCAAGGGTGTCACGAACAGCTAGTTGGTCATTTACCAATAAACTGTCATACTTGCTTTTTAAGTTTCTCGATCGTCAAGGCTGCAATCTCAGATTCTTACCAACCGGAGCAAGAATGCTTGAAGATGGATTGGTTGTTCCAGGAATCTACACTGCACTGAATGATTCTTGAGGGCTGCTAGAGATGTTGAAGACAAAACTAGACAGAAAAACTTTGCCTCTCAAACACATGAAATTAGAAACTGGCAATATTACAACGAAATACATCATAAGTTATCACTAAATCATTGCACTTTACTCTGCAGTCTTGTAGTGATAACATCTAAGATTTTGTTCCCGCTGTGTTTTTCATGCTACGCTTCGCTGCTTGTGTATACCGCTGTGTTTATTTTGAAATAGTTAGTTGTTTTGGTAGATAATAACATGACATAGTCTCTTACTATCGACTTCGCCCTTTAATAATTCGTCCTTCGAGACTGTTACTTTATTAACAACACAGGCTGTTAAAGTCTTTCTTGTATGAAAATGGGTGGGGCTTAATAGAGAGAGGGGGCTTTGATAATTGTAATGCATTTGCCACAAATGCTCTTGTGTTTCCTGTTTGAGGGGTTTGTTCAGCGTTGAAATCAGTCCTGAGCCATTATCTTACAGGAGTAATGTCGTGTCAGTGATGGCCGGTTATCTGGGAAGCAGTGTTCATGGTGGGGTTGAAATTGAATCTGTGGGTTGTCTTTGCTGTTTGTGATGGTGCTAGTCAAAACAGAGAGTTTTTAGAAAATGCAAACATCACCAATCCAAGATCCAATTTATTTTACAATCATTATTGCAGCACCAAAACGATAGATCTATTTCCTTACTGACGTTCCACATTTGATTAAAACAACAAGAAATTGTTTGTTGTTTTTTGGTTTCTCTGCCAATTCAAAGCGCCTTGTGTTGAATAATGGCAAGCATTTTCTATGGAACCATATTGCCCAAGCCTAACACAAGAATCTTGAGCTGGGTCTTCATAGACTTGTCAAACTTGGACCAGAACATGTAAATATTTCTCCATTTGGCAAAATGAGAGTATCATATGCTCTTCAAGTCCTTAGTAAGACAATGTCACTTGCGCTGACACATTACTTCCCAAAAAGGAAGGCAGATGAAACAACAAAGCTTTGCTCTCTGGTCAATGATTTCTTTGACATCTGCAATGTAAGATCCACAACAAAGTGCACAAAAAGAGAAACAGCAAAATAGAGCCCATTAAATCGGTGCTGATCCATGCCTTGCATAGATGAAGGATTGCTTTTTGCAATACTTTGAGAAATGGTTTTAAACAATAGAGGAGACTGATGAGATCTTTAAGGAAGATAAAAGCAAAATGTTAATCTCCAAACAAACATTTGAGGGATACAAAATTACAATTAACTCCACAATTGAGCTTATCAGATTTCTTTTACTTAACGGTGTCAAGTTTGTTTTGACAGAGAGATTTATGCAAGATGTATTGGAAGAATATGTTGGCTACCAAAGGTCCCATGGGCGAAGATGTGATAACTCGATGGCCAGCGAATTTGGTTACAATGACCAAATTATTAACATGTAATGATCATTAACATGTAATGATCAATAGCACCTAAGGGCAATGTTAGGGGAAAACATTCTCTGAAATGGTCAAAAGCGAGTGATGAACCACTTCCAACAAAACAAATTAAAAATAACCGTTAATTTGTTTATTGATTTATATTTATAAGTCTTAGGATACAAGTAGTCTATTATAAATCACATATTGAATTGAAAATTAAAAAGCTCAAAGTAAGGTAACCCAGCTCTAGAAAGGTAACCTTTAAAAAGGTATTTGTATGGCAACTTACTTATTATTTGATGTAAGAACTTGATTCCATTTAATCCCCCCTGGAATTAGATCTTCGGGTTATCCAAATCAGGCAACCAAAAACATTCCAGATTGAAGCCACCAAGAAGCTCATTTAAAGCTTATGGTATAGAAAAACTTACAATAAGGTAGAGTGAAGTCTTATAGACAAGTTCCTTGTAGAGAAGACTTTTTATATATTTCTAGTTCATTTCATACAACAAGTTACAAGTCAGTCAGTTAATATTAGAACAAAATTATTTCTTTTGGCGTTCCTCTGCCTTTTTCTTTAGTGTTTTCCTCAATGCCTTTTGTTTTTTCTCAAGGTGTTGTTGAGCTAGATGTCTTTTCCAAATATCTGTGGTGTGGGCAAAACCTCTAATGCTTACAAACGATTTGATAATCATTTGTAAACAAAGATCACTGCATTCAATGCTTCACAATGACATAGCATCGAGATTGTAAACGAGGTGCGAAAGCGAGAAAAGTCATGTTCCAATCTCCAAGACATCATTTCTAAACAACAAATTCAATCGAAACGAACTTGAGTGTTCCATTATTCATCTTCCCTAATTGGAAATAAAAATGAGCAACTAGGAGAACGATCATAACGTCAAGGCAAATAAAAAGAAGAAACAATCCCTAGGCCGACAATGTGCAGCATTTGGATGCTATAATACTTTTTATAACGTTGACGGAACACCAAGCGGCCTACATTTTTTCAGATTCTCTCAGAAGTACCCCGAGAAACTTTGATGGTGCAATTTGGTTAAACGAGTAGATGAAATGGATGGATTTAAAGTTACAGGCTCCAATAGCTTATGTCAAGTACACTTTGCTGATGCTGACATCAAGCGCAACCCAAATCATTGGCGATTGGTAGGTGGTTCAATGCCTTCCTTAAATCTGCATCCGAGCTCTGTTCCTTCTGTTGGGAAGAAAGCACACAAACCTCCTGTCGCCTGCAAATTGGCATCATTTTCAGCAGCTAAAAAATCAACAGATGATTTTGAGCCTCAGTTTATTCAATCAGATGATGAGGAGGTACATTTGGTGCCTGTAGGCAATTCTATTTCAACACAAACAGATTTTTCTTTTGTCGAATTGTCCGTTTATCTTTCTTCGTCTGAGGTAGTTGATACTATCACAAAGTCTCCATGTCTTGACTGTGACAAATTGGAACTAGAGCTAAAAGATCTCAAAACCAAGATACAACAACTTGAAATGCAATTAACAGAGGCGAAGAAAGCTCTGTTTTCCTTAGATAAATTGCAAAAAGACGATTCTGCAACAAAATTTTACACCAGTTTTCCCAATTTCTTTTGTTTGATGGCTACTTTTGAGTATTTCAAACCTAAATGAGATAGGTTGCATTACTGGCGTGGTAAAGAATCATCACATAAATCAACAAAGTTCTCTTATCATGAAAAAGAAATTTCCAAGCCTGGCCGAAAGCGCACTCTTACCCATATAAAAGAGTATGTTATGATTTTGATGCGATTAGAAATGGGATTGTTTGTAGATGATTTAGCAGATAGGTTTGGTATTTCTCCTGCACATTTTTCAAAAGTCTTTACTACCTGGATATGTTTTGTGTTTCATGAATTGCCAAATTTGTTTCCTTTTCCTTCGCAAGAACTTGTTAGAAATAATATGCCTCAGCAATTTAAAGAGTACCCAACAACAAGAATCATTATTGATGGCACTGAGATCTTCACAGAGGTACCATCTTCCTTGAAATCTCAAACATGGTCTGATTACAAGTATTACAATACAAGGAAGGCTCTTGTGGGAATTTCACCAGCTGGTTGCATAACTTTCGTTTTAAAGCTATGGTCTGGCAAAGTTTCAGACGAAGAACTGACCCTGAAGTCAGGTTTGCTTTCTTTGCTAGAAGCTGGTGACAATATTATGGCTGCTCATGGCTTTGACATAGCAGATAGCTTACCAGCTGGTGTTACACTGAATATTCCTCCATTCAAAGGTTCAAGAAGCCAGCCTACTTCAGAGGAAACTGAAGAGACTGCTCGCATTGCATCCATCAGGATACATGTAGAAAGAGCAATTGGACGAATAAAAAACTACCATATTTTTGATGGAGTTTTACCAATAACATTGTTTCCTATTTCTAACCAATTTTTTACTGTATGTTGTCTATTAACAAATTTTTTACCATTTTTTGTGGATATGCATGATAAGAATTAATTGTAATAAATTTTAATAAAATAATTGTAGTAATAAATTAATGGTAATTAACATTCTATTTCTGATAATTTTCCCATCCACCATGTAAGTACAACTTGCTTCCCTGTTTGACACGTTGAGTAAAATATTCTGGTAGTACAGCTCTGCAATAAAAATACTTACGTCTAGGTAGCAAAAAGTCTATCATGAAGTTTTCACCATAAAAATGGTTTCTCTCAACAATGGCTCGTTGTCACCCAACCACACAACAATATCCACTTTTTTCAATCCTGCACAGAAAATTTGCCCTTGAAATTGAATAAAGTATTGGTGTTTCCGTTTCAATTTTATGGTTCCATCTGGATTTTCCTTGAGAAAATTTTTTTTGTGCAAAGAAGAATTGAACTTGGAATATGGACATTTTATTTCAAGGCCATAAGTTTCTTCATTTGCAAACACTAGGCCATCCATAGAAGCAGGGAAGGCAGGATTTGGGGAACAGGTTCAGGCTCTGGAGAGGAACTTGTTTTGTCAGGTAAAGAAGAAACATTTTTGTGAAAACCAAAGAAATCACTGAAAGGAACACGTGACAACAGTTTGGACTTCAAAACTTCAAGGCTATGTTCATTGATGCATCCGTCATCAGGTGCACGAGGATCAAAGAGTTTGTATTTTGAAACATTTGTCTGATCATTATCCTTTCCAAATCTGATTTTTTGAATGATTACTTCATCAATTGGAACTGGATTGAATGCCTTGAGTTAGGTGGCGTTGGGGACATTCCAAGAAGATAACTTTGAGGTGCAAGAGACAGCAGATTCAAATTCTTGTAGGCCTTGTCTGTTGAAATCTTCAAGGGCAAATAGTATACCACCAACATGATTGCAGTTGCCTTAACCTCCCAAGCCCAAGCCAGCTGGGCAAGTACAGACAGCAGAGCAGACATCACCAGACGAGTTTGCTAGTGTTAGTAACACTTTGTAGAGATGCTTCCTCATTGAAGCCTTAACTCTGACATCAAAATAAGTAAAATGGCTGTCTTTTGCTACTTGGATCTTTTTTATGAATCCTTCATAAAAAAATTGAAATGATTTCAACTTCTTGTAGTCTGTACTTTTCAAAGTGATGTGTTTGAACTTAGATGTTCGAATGACAAGATACTCATACAGTTGAACAGTAGTTAAAAGTTAAAAGTAGGCATTCCACGCAAATCAGATGTCCAGGGCAAATGTCTACACTGTTTATTCAAAATAGATTGATAAGTAAAATTGGTCCCAACACAAGGAAGGGGAGATGTTTTCAAACTGTCAGATTGTTCAGCAGCAATGCCTTTGTTCTTTGCCCTACAAAACACGGCGTATGAACGAAGTACCAAATCGGCCTTCACTCCCAATGTCTTCTCCTGGTAACACTTCAATATTTCTTTCAATTCCTTCACAGAAAAATTGCCCAAATCTTCTAAACAAGTGACTCTTTTTCCGTCGGGTAGTAATGCATTAAACTCATCCATGGATTTCTAATGTTTCTTTAATGCTGGTATGCGGGTTGTGTTGTTTAGAAATGATGTTTTGGAGATTGGAACATCACTTTTCTCGTTTGGGATTTTGCGCCTTGTTTTCAATGCAGGTTATACGTCATTGTGAAATAGGTCTATTGAGATGAGAGATGGATGGCAAAGGCAAGATTTCATGATATCATCAATAGGGATGGACCTTTGTGAGGATTTGGTCAGCCTTCTGAATGTATTCTCATCAGCTTTGTTGAAGGTTCCCACAAACCGCCCCTGCTCATGCTGGCAATGAAGGCATTGTGGGAGGTTTCAACCGATTAAAGTTTTGGCAAAAGGAAATTTGATTTCTTCTTGCCACGGGCTTTTTCTATTTTTAAAAACAGCTTTTTTATAAATCTGGCTGAGAACTGAACCAGCAACATAGGCCAACGGACCGTGCTCTTCCCGTCTTAGCCCCTTGCCATAGGAATTATCCGAATCACCAAGCATTCCCTTTTTTACGTGATACAGCCTGGCTGTTGCCAACTTTAAAAGAAATAAATTTGTTTCTTCCACACTTCTATCAGGGAAAAATTCGAGTGTTATCACAAAAATCGTTGAATATTTTGTATAGAAGCTATCATTATCGTTCTTGTAATGTGATAACAAATTGTTTATGAACGACTGAAGCCGTAGGGGAACTTCACTTGGCAGTCTTTCATTTAATTCCACACTGTACATATTTTCCTTCAATACATTCTCCTTAATTTCTCTAGCAATGACAACAAAGTCTTCAGCCTTGAGGAAGGGTTGTGAAAAAACGTGGTCTACACCATTTGCGTACCTTTTGGCATGGGGTTAGGATACCTTTTGGCGTAGGGTTGGCCTATCTGTTAGCCTGGCAATGAAAAATTTGGCGTAGGCTTGGTGTAACTCTGCATTACAACTGGAAACCCCGAAAACAGAAAAATTGCATCACATGTGCATTCAAGCTTGTTGGGAGAGCACATGATGATAATTTTACAACTACTTTTGCAAGTTTGCCTCAAAATAATTTTAATGAAGATACTAGATACCTACATAATTGCCATTCAGAAATACGGAACCACAGAATAAGAATAATATTCTGTGATCGAACTGACTGATAGTTTCTCTTACCAAGAAATTTTATGTGTTGGTACAGAAAATATATTTACTTTTTGTTTACTTAATAACTATACTGTAAGTCAGGGGTCGGCAACCTTTATAAACCAGGAGGCCAAACTTAGACTTTGAAATGCATAAGAGGGCCGCAACTCAAAATACAGTATAATTTTAATATATACTCATTTTACTTCATCTAACTATTAATCTAACCAATAAAAATGTATTTATCGGCAAAAAGCTATGCTTTAACTTTGAAGCAGTACACTCTTTTTTTAATGATCAGTAAATTTATGTTCAGGCTTATTGTTGTTAAATGTTTTGGAAAACTGAGGCTGGATTGTTCTCATTTTGATCTTAAACCTATGGAGTATAAGCAGTGCCATTGCCAGCTTAAGTGTTAAGGCCTAATTTGCCAACAAAGTGCGTGAGAAAACCTTTATTTGCCACCATGGTTGATTGTTCAGAGAGAAAGCACCAACACATGGCTAAAATTCTCGTTTTTGAGATAAAACGTTGTTCGAAATTGCATTTTGCAGTAGCTCAGCTTCAGGTTGTTCTTAATTTGTTCTTAAATTTTGACTTATGGCTCGTGTTCTCACAAAACTGTTCTTTTAAAACAGAGTGTGCGTAATCAAAAACATAGATACAAAATACATGTTCACTTTTCAGTATGAAGCTAATGCGCAACTTGGAGCTGCATGTCCTTGGCCAACTTCTCAATATTTGGCAGAATCGTTGATGTTGAAAGACGCATGTTGCCTTCAAGGTGCTGATCAGTGATTCAAGATCGCAGTCAACTCTTCGCATATTTCATCTTTGAGAAAAGACTTTCGCAAAGATAAGTACTGCCAAACATACAACACATCTTCTTGGCATGTTACACCAGACCTGGATATGAACCATCATCCTTGACATACTGTTGATAAAACTGGATGATATCAGTTTCTTTGAATTTTCGTTTCAATTGACTGGTACCCTGCAGCTTGATCAACTCCATTTGAAGATTTTCAGGGGCAGCTTCAACTTCGACTTCAAATGGCGAAGCAAACAGCTTGAAGTTTTCGCCTTGACACTGCATATCTTTGAATCTGCCGTTAAACTGCATGCGAAGGTCACCAATGAAAGATGCATACATCAACACATTGACAGGTTGCTGTTCCTGCAAAGTGGGAAAATGAGCCAAGTTTCCTTGATCCAACTGAGTATTCCAAAGGCCTAGCATACGTTGGAACGTCGCCACATGCTCATACATAATTGACCACGGCCTTGAAGCTTCTTGTTTAGCTTGTTCAAGTGACCAGTAATGTCAACGAGGAACGCTAATCTAGACAAGAAGCTCGGATCACTGGATTCAGGTGCTATCATATTCTTGGCCATCATGAAATCACAAATCTCTTTCCGAAGCTGGTAGACTCGTTGAAGCATTGCACCTCGCCTTAGCCATCTTACCTCAGAAAGTACAACAAGTCGCCATAATCAGATTCAACTTCCTGCAGTAATTCCTGAAACTGACGAAGATTGAGTAGATGAAGTTGTCTTCACTACAACTTGCATAACCTAAAAAATATGAATTTAATTAGTACAAAAAATGTATGACTTGGTAGGCATTTTCTTCAAGTTATCACCGGACCGTAATAAACTGAACTGAAAACTGCAAATCTGCTAAATTTTTAATTGAAACTTTACCTCTCTCAGTGATGCAGACTTCGCGCATAATGCTTGCTGGTGAATTATACAATGAAACTTCACAAGTTCAGTTTGGATGCCATGTTCCTTCATATGCTTTTCAATTAGAGCAACCACGCCTTTCTTTTTTCCCACCATTGAAGGTGCATCGTCAGTTGTAACACTCACTAATTTATCAAATTGCAAGTCCAGATCTTTGCAACATAGCTTCACTGCTTGAAAAATATCTTCGCCAGTAGTGGTGTCCTTCATTGGAAACAAGCGAGCAAAATCCTCCACAATTTCAAATTCCGAATTCACACCTCGAATAAATATGGCCAGTTGTGCAGTATCTTTCACATCTGTGCTCTCATCCAAAGCAATGGAATAATATTCTAGAATAATATTCAAAAATTTTTCAGAGAATTTTTCACATCTGAAGACATAGCTTCTATCCTCCGTGTTACTGTTCTTGCAGAAAGAGAAATGTCAGAAAACAGTTGTTTCTTTTCCGGGCACACACTGTCAACAACAGCCATCAAGCAATCTTTCACAAACTCTCCATCACTGAAAGGCTTCATGCGTTTACCAATAAGTGCACTCACAGCAAAACTATCGCGGATGTTGCTTTCCTTTTCCCCTACCCATTTTGTGAATGCTGATTGGCTCTTTTCTAGGTTCTTTTGAAGTTCATTAATTTTATCTTTACGAAGCTGTCCTTTGACTTTTGAGTAAGCCTCGTGTTTCGTTTCAAAGTGCCGTTTGACATTGAATTCTTTCAAAACAGCAACTGTGTCATTACAGATCAGACACAGGCAAACTGGTCTTCCAGCACGCAGCTGACTAACAAAGAAATAATTCTCCGTCCATCGTTGGTTGAAACAGCGATGCTCATCTTCAATTCGTCTTCTTTAAGCGCGCATCATAACAAAAAGCTGAATGGGATGAACAGGTAAAAACAGCTGTACAATGAACAGCGTCTGTCTTGACTTAGCTTAAATTAAAGGCACTGAGTCACAATAAAAGGAGAGGGTATACTCAAACGTCATGATATTCGTGCTGCAATACTATTGGTTGACCTGGAACTGATCACATGAGCTCAACATTTTACTGATTAACAAAACAGTTTCCATCAATAGCAAGTTGTCGACAACAGATGCCGATATCACATAAAACTGCAGCAATCACACTGCAACTCAATACTCAATGGCCCCAAATAGAGAAAGCCTACAGGATGTACCTTGCTTTTGAAAAGCTGTGTTGAAAAGAAGACACTCTTGCATCGGGCCGCACAAAAATGCCCTGCGAGCCGCATGTGGCCTGCGGGTTGCCGACCCCTGCTGTAAGTCATCACATTATCTGGGGGTTTATTAATTCAAAACATTTTTGGATGAGGGTTTATTCAAGAGGGTTGGGGGCCCAAATGAAGACAGGGGATAATAAAAATGTTCTGAACAACATCCTATAACAGGGCTCATGACACAAAAAGGCGGTGGTTGCCATGCCCCCCCTTCTTTTTTGCAAATTAAGTAGTTTTATAGCTTCAGTAAAAGGGGAAAGAAGTCTTGAACCCCTACTTTTGCTAGCCTTGCTCCCCCCCCCCCACTTTCAAATTTGTGGTGTGGGCCTTGAATAGATAACTTACAATTCAGTTTTTAGCTTATTTCAGCCACAACTAAGCAGACAAAATCACAAGTGACGATTGCCTCTTACTCCTCCTTAGCACAGAATAGAAATGACCAGAAGGGTCACTCCTGTCCAAACGCTTCAGTGTGAGTTTTTTCGCGCATGCGCCACCAAAACGAGGATGGTGTGTAAAGTTTAGAAGGAAAAGCGAATTTCTTTGGTGCGAACAGTCACGATCCCTATTTTCGAATATAAATTTTTATCTTATTTGCATATACTCCGAAAGGAAATGGAAAAAAGGAAGAAGAAACCAAGAACTGGCTCCATCTGCTCTGCTACGTCATGCAAGAACAATAAGGCAAATTGTCCTGACCTTTCGTTTCATTGATTTACTCTAGATCCGCTACGGTAAGTAACCATTTCAGTACTTATTTTTTCAAGGAAAGGGGGAAATCAGTGTCATCAGAAAGAAATTTATATTTTGAGAATAGGGAACAACTGTAATCGTTAAATTCTTTCCCATTTACAATAGAAAAATAACAGTTGTTTGGCAGACCGGTGCCAGTGCTAGCAGCCCCGGCAACGCCCACCCTGTTTTCAGAATTAGAAAAGTTCAGTACTTTATTAATTTTTAAAAATTGATGCTATCAGGAAGCAAAGAATTTTTACAGAAAAAAGGCCAACTGTTTGCTAACCTTAAAATAAAGGTCAAAGTTTGTCCTGACACAGCAGTACTATGTATTTTTTATAAAAAGTATTTAGCTTCTATGAACTATTTTTTAAACATACAAGTAAGTGCATACAAGTGGCAGCTGGGAGCAGAAAATACAAAAGTTTAGAATAGAAAGCAGATGACTTCATTGCCCAGTTGGATAGATAGGATAATTCATAGGGGTAAGAAATTTTGATTCTCCATTAATCATATTACATGAAAGTTTTTATTTTTTTATCCTCTAAATGGGTATTTTTAAGTACCACACCTTATTTAAAGAGATTGCCAATATGATTTAGAACAACAGAAGAAATCACCATAAGCACCTTTAAAATCTTTCCTCTCAAAATATAACAGTTGAATAAAAAGTAAAAGCAATACGTTATTTTATAATATTTCATGATAATTTTTAATTTATAGATATTTTGCATGATAAATTACTAGAAAACACCTGCTAAAGTACTCTGTTCCTTTTAAAGGTGCAATGAATGGTTACAGGCTGTGGGGCAGGAAAAGCTGATGTCAAAAAAGCCAGCCTTCCTGAACAAATATCACTTTCTTTGTGCTGAACATTTGAGACAAGAGGCATTTCGTGGAGTTGGGAACCAGAGGAGAAGGCTATTTGCTGATGCAAAGTTATTTCTCCACCCCCTTTTGGCCCAGAAGAATCTGGTGACTTATATGGTAAGAAGATTTATATGGTAAAAAGTAACTCTCCTTGTGACGTTTCAAAAGTTTAAAAATCCTTGTGAAGAGAATTTTAAAATTATACTTTTCAGGAATCTGAAAAGTTTATTAAAAAGTAAATTAGAAAAGTGAAATTTTGTTCTATCATGGTCAATATTTTCCTAGAGTTTTGGCATGAAATATTTAATTGTGATAGGGTTGCATTTACTATGTTCAAAAATTGAAACATTTTCTTTATATATATTGCAGGGAAGAGGATTATACAGATGAAGCTTTCACTAGTAATGGCCATATTTTGTTGCTACCCCTTAGATACACATACTAGAAATGCTTTTGTCATTGGGCAATTAAAAACGCATCTCATATTTTACATTTTTATTTCTTTTATCATATTTTTGGAATAAAAATTGATGATCCTCCTGTTGGACAAGATTTAGTGCAAGAAGAAAAATCAAGTGTGCTTAAATCTATTTGAAAAAATTGGGATTTCATTTCGAATATATTACATACAATCAACCCAATTTGGTAAATTAGTAGATATTTTATTACCAAAAAATACATTTACTTCTAATTTTACTACAAGTTGACATTTATTGCTATTTGCCCCTGAGTTGTCATCCTATCAAAGCTTTATATGTTGTCAATTTGTTAAAATTTTTTTCTTCAAAACTTCATTTTCCTTTTTTAAACTTGACTTATAATTTTCAATCCATTAACTGTTTACTTTTCACCAACTAAAAGAAATATAGTTAATATTTGTCAAATAAAACTTTCCATGCTTCAGGTAATGAAATCGATGCAAGTGCTTGTTCAGCAGACAACACTGACCATGCATGTCAGACCCGAAATGAATCAAGTGCTCACACTCCCCATAAAACAAATTAAAGGAGGCTGCTAACAAAAATAACAAAAAAAGGTGCAACTCTCTTCAAAATAAATTGAAGCTGGTTCAAAATAATGTCAAGCAAAGTCAGGCTGAAAAGATGAAAAAGGTCTTTGAGCTTCTAGAAGGCAATATAAGTGCTGCTATTCTAGAATTTCTGAAGACTCAGAAAAAGGCAAGCGTTTTGATAATAAGTTGTAAGGCATACAGATTCTTAGCTCAGCTATTTGATTTGCCTTCCAAACGCACACTTAGCAGAATAGTCTCAACATTTGAATCTGAGGCTGGTTTTTCTGAAAGGTCCCTTTTTGTTTTGAAGCAGAGGGTGGATACTTTGCCAGCTAGAAGAAAAATTTGTGCTCATTTGATGGATGAAGTCTCCCTCAAAAGCAATATTTTTTATGACCAAGCAAAGGATTCCATTATTGGCTGAAAGGCCAATATGAGCTTAAAGGCCAAGAGACTGCTGCTTCCTTCTTTGTAACAAAGAAAGGAAAATTAAAGTAGACACATAATTACAGGCATCAAGTATAGGGGGAAATGGTAGCTGCCAATGTTTCATGGGCACATTTTGTAATTTGAACAACCAAAGAGCTTAAAAAAATTTATGTCAGCAGGGACAATGGCTGGGCAGAAACAAACATACCCAAGCTAACAGAATTTTATATTAGAGAGTTTTTGCCAAGATGCATTGAAAACAAGTCTTAAGAAATATGGTTATATTTTAACTTAACACTAATTGCACATTTTCTAAACAAATTTAAATGCTCTATATATTCCCTATCACAAATTACTGTTTGAACTTATTAGGGGCAAACTGCTAGTATTCAAAAACACGACTTAAACTTTGTAACAACAGCTATTTTGAAAGCTTGGATAACAAATTCTTACAGTTTGATACAACTTATCCTCATTTCCAACCTATCCAACGAATCTGTGGAAGTAATTTTTGCATTAAAACCATTGAAATAATAACAAGTTTTAATTTATGAATGACAAGGATTCAAGGCATCTCTGACCCACAATTTTCAAAATGTCAGCCTCCTTTACTGACAAGAAATTTGAGGAGGCTTTGGAACTGGCATGTAGAAGGTACATGTCAATCGAAAACTGGCATGAAAATTTACATCAAGAGCAGAGAAAGGCATTGCGAAAACAACTTGGAGGAAATTATCTATTTTTCAGTTCTCCCATGGGCTTTGAGAAATCATTGATTTTTCAGATTTTACCGATAATTACTGACATCATTTTAGATCAGCTCCCAGCAACAAGCCCAGTTATTGTAATATCACCATTAAAATCGCTAATGATCGACTAAGTTTCCTTTTTAAATAAGGAGACAGGAATTACGGCCATCGCATTGGCAGACACAAATGAGATGGAAAGGGATGAATTATTTGAACATGTTACTGAAGTTTGTATCTCATTGATTTATGCATCACCTGAAACTTTGCTTTTAATTAAACATTGGAGAACCATAGCATCATCGTCTGCATTTAGAAAAAACTGTGTTGGCTTGATTATTGACGAAGCACACTGTCTTTTTCACTGGTAAGTGGGCCTTTTTCCGTCACATATAATATATGGGACTAGGGAAAGAGCCATGATGGTGGGCTCGATATGAGCTGCTCTTTTAAACATGTTGCTTTGAAATCTGGCAATAACAAAAACCCAATATATTAACTTCAAATGAAAATATTTTTATTATATCAAAATATACAAATAGAAAATTTTCCCAACATCTACACTTACATTTTCAAAAATCCAATCACATCTATGGAACATAAATATTATTCTATTTCAGGGAAACATCATTAGATTCACAAAATCCACCATTTCGACATTGGTATGGAAAACTTGCGGAGTTAAAATCACTTTTACTTGAAAAAGCACCAGTAAGAGATGCTTCAACTGCATGCTGCAAAAACCTTTTTGGTAAAAAAGTTCAATTCGATCAAATATAATTTGCATATTTGAATATGTCAATAAAAATAAAAGCTTAGATGAGATTTTCCTTTATGAGGTTTTACTCTGTAAGTCACATATGAAAAGGGCAGTTATATTTTGCCAAACTAGATAACAGTGCTCTATTTTATTTAGAGCATTTTCAATTTCACTGGGGAAAAATTTGCTTGCCAGTAGTAGATTATTGCCAAGTAAGCGGTTAGTGGACATGTTTCATGCAGAAACCCCAGAAAGTGTATAATCACATGTTATAAATCAGATGGCCAAATCAGAGAATGCTCATTGCACAGTTGCATAGAGGTTTGTATAAAAGTATTCATCTGGGTCATCCAGAGTCAATGGAAGCATGGAGACAGGCCGGCTTGGAAGAGGGGAAGTTCTGCAACATCTTATGTGCTATACAATGGTGCCCTAAGTACATGTTGTGATACCAAAATTAACAATCTTCTACAGCATGAAACGTGCAGAAGAAAAGAAATTGGAAAGCATTTCAATGCATTTTCTACATTGGAGATCCCAAAACATTTATTGTGTTGCCATAACTGTGCTATGGATTGCAACTGCAGTGATCAATGTCTTAAAGGTGACAGCAATTTTATCTTGTTCTCGATTTCTGAGACATATTTCTGTCTGTAGAAATCTGGCGAGGTAAACATGTGGTACAGGTCCTACACCTTTTGTATGAGACTTAAAAGTCTTGTAGAAATGATATCTTGTGGATTCATTTCAAAATCTTGAAAATTCAAGATTTTGAAATGATTCTACAAGATATCAATTGTAGTGATGAGGAATCATCTGAGCAAGTGGAAATAATTCATGAGGATTGGGAAATTTTGCAACATGCCAACCCTTTTAATACCACAACATCCAGTCTACTTGCTTCAGATGAAAGTGATAATGCAGGGTTAACAAGTGACAATGGTGGCAGCTGCAGTATATCAGGCTTTTTGTCATAAGCCTTCGACAAAATACATGAAGAAGAGGACATTGAAATGGAGAACTGAACTTTAATATGAAGCAAACAAAATGATGTGAATGTAACATTATATCATCTTCTGGCTTGATAAATAATAAGAATTTTTCCAAAACTTGATGTGATTTGCTTGGTAAAACATGCCTTTTATTTGTTATGTAAAACAACTTAAAAATGCTTAAATTACTTATAAACATTACTGGTGCACTAAAGGGGTGTCTAAAAAATATGTATGCCCTAAATACCTCAATTTTGGACACCCTGTTTCATTTTGCACGTATTTGAGGTACCACCTCCTCCAAGCCAACATACTTTTTAAGCAATTAAGAATTAAATGAGCCACAAACAATCAGGCACAGTGGAGCATATTTTGAATTTGAGGGGACAGGCTTACGCAGGAATGGAACTAGTAGAGCAGTGGCAAAGTGGGTCTTAGGGCACAGCTCCTGGGATAAAATCTGTTACCATGTGCTTTTAATATACCAAAATGTCCCTCTGTGCCATGTTTCAATTAATGTTTTCATAAGAAAACACTATGAGACATGAGAAAAAGGTAAAGCGTTACTATTTTGTTTAATAGAGTTTGCATGTAGGCTGGGTCTTCATTGTTAGGCAAAAGTTGGCAATTTATGGTTGTGTTATTTGTATTATTTTTCAATACTTTCTACTCTTGACATGTGGTGGTTGGCTAATGGAAAATAGGAAAAAAAATTAAGATCTGCAAAAAAAATTTATGAGGCTGGTCCTCCCTAGCCCTACAGAATCATGACACCTGGTAATTAGTAAGATCAACCCCAAATGAAAACAAATTTATTAAGTAAACCAAAACAGATACGAATTACACAACATGTTTTTTTGTTTTATAAATATAATATGATTATCTTGGACACTTTTTTGCAAAAATTTCTTTTTGTGTTCTTTAATCCTTGTGAACATGGCATGCATGTCAACTCCATCTAAGATACTGTCATTAACATTACAAAGGTCCATATATTTTCGGCCATTCATATGTGTCAATGCATAATTTTCAACAAGCTCGTTAACATTTTTGTACAAATCTGCTTTTTCACAGCGGTCCTTATGTTCTCTTGATCCCTTTTTGAAAAATATTTGCTGGTCAAATCTATCAAGCACATCTTTGTTAACCCTTATTGCCTTTATGTATCTATTCAGACAATGCTGATTGGTTCCACTTGGGCCTAGGCTTTGCATGAGTGTTTCTATCAGCTTGTTGTGATGTTCAAGTGAAAGGTTCAAGGGTATCTTTCCACCTGGTCCATTCTTGTTTTTAAAAAATCTGTTCCATTTAAGCTCATGTGCAGCCTTTGGAGTCAGAAGTGCATTCACCCGACATAGCAAATAAAACGCCTCAAGTGCATAATGAGTGCTTCCTTGCCCATCACAACGTAAATATGGTAGAAAGAATTCCCAGCATCTAACAATTCTTTCTCCGTCACCTTCAATAATAGCATCAAAGAAATTTTGGACGAGCATCCCAAACTCCAACAAAACCAGCTGATAGTTGAGCATATCATCTCTGTTCTCATATATTGCCCCTGAGCATTTAGAGGGTTGCACAGAATGTGTCATTCCATGAGTAGCTTTGTGCTCCCTTCTTGCCTTGCCATCATGTTTGAAGGCTTTGCCACATCCAGAGATACGACACTGGAAATGCTTTGCTTTCTGCTTCTCATGTTCATTTTCAGCCTCAACTTTAATCAAGACTTGTTCCACCTTTTCAGTTCTCAGAATAAACTTGTCAACCATTTCTGACGCCAAAGAGTGAAGATAATTCCTTTGTTCTACTTTAGTTGATCTTTCATTGGGTTCAATCATATGCTGCCGGGGCAAATCATCAATAAATTTTAAAACCAACAGTTTCAATGCTCCAGCAATCACACGTGCCTTGGCTACTAAATTAAGGAACTTCTTTGATTGGTTTACCCCATGTTTAACATTTGTTGACACATTTCTTCGATCAATTAGGTTTCTTTCACAATATAATGTGCATTTATCACTTGCTGATTGTGGATGATAGAATGCCTCATATATGAGCTGCAGAAAGATTCAACACAAAGTTTGATAAATAGATATTTCAGGAACTATACATATATATTATACATTATATGAAAAGCTCTTTTCAAACCTGAAAGAGACTTAGATATACAGGTTTATGTAGCACGATTTGGAGCCTTGCTAAATTTAAATACAGAATGCAGATTTCATTAACTAAATGTATCAAAAGAAAGGTCTTGAGGAAGATATGCAAAATTGGATGGATTAAACAAAGGGTCAGAATAAGTTGTAGTAATGATACTAATAATTTGCAGTTGAGCAGCAGCTGCTGACTGCAACTGAAGTAGCCAACTTTTAATTATCACATTAATAAAGAAGCACAAAAATAAAACTTTAAAAGTTTTGAATTTTGTGTTTATTAGTAATATAATATATATAAATATATATTCGCTGTAAGCTTCTTCAGAATAACTAGCACATACATTTTGATCGTAAAATAAGGAATACGAAACAAAAGAACAAAAGGTAGTACATTTTACAAGCAAGAACAATAATGGCTAATTTAACAACATAATTAGAATTTCTAAGCCCAGCCGGAGGTGAGAAAAGATGGATAAATACAGTACATAAATAAACAATAAAACAAGTGTGTTAGCAGATATAGCATCCAGAATGGCCCAAGAAAAAGTCTGTCTGTCCCAAAAAAATTAGAAACTGGTTAAATAAATACAATAAATATAGAATGCAAAAAATAGAAAAAAAATAGATAGGAAACGTGGAATTATTAAACAGAAGTAGCAAGGAGAAAATAAACAAAAAGGTTTGAAATAAAAATAAATCTGCGTCAACTAATATTAAGGCCCCTTGGTGCGAAAATTTCTAACTTACACTGCCAGAAAATTTCACGTATTCTACCATTCCTATAAAGTCTATCTATAATCGTTACTTTAATATCTTTGAGAAACCCATGATGATCCTTCCCTGCAAAATGCTAGAAAAAATCAGCCTGAGGTTTACCCAAAAAGCCCCTGCTAGACTTAAGATTGCACGCCTTGTAGTTATTAAATGTAAGCCTAGACCGCGTGCAAGTGTACACACTGTACACTTGTACCCCACAGACTTTACATTCCATAAGATACACAGCATTGGACGAATCACAGTTAAACGAAAAATTTACCTTAAATTCCATATCAGTTATGTGACATAGAGACTTGCCACATGGAGTACAATCCTTGTTTTTTGAAACCCCTACCCCCTCACTATTAAGTTTAGCCCTGACTAGTATAACTTCAAGATTTTGACCTTTTGACTTTTCAAGACATTTGACACAGATAAAAGTGGCTTACAGCCATATAATAATGAGCGGTTGGCCAATCAACTTTCGCACAGATAGAGCAGCGCACAGTGGTTTTATGTGAGCAATTTCCAATTCCATTCATGTGCACGCGCTCTGATCAATGTGGCCTAAGTTATTTTTTGATTTGCTGTACTTATGCATTTCAAATGCCTTTAAATGATATCAAAGGTGGCAGGTCGAGCTATTCGTGATCGAGCTACTTTTTGGAAAGTTTTTGAAAGAAAAAAAATGGCATAACTTGCAAACAGTTTTTAAAAGAGAAAAAGTAAGAGAAGAAGGCTCAAGACATTTAGGTTCGGGTTTATGTGATGTGTATGTGTCTACATAGGAACTCTTTAGTCGAATAGAGTTCCTTGAGATCACAGGTGATATGGATACGTCTAACATATCTCTTGAAGGGTATTCTTAGCCACCAAAAAGGACCAAGAAGCAACCAAAAACCACAGAAGAGGCCAAAGAAGTTGCCAAAACAGAGTTGTGAAAGTCATTGGCTGCTTCTCTGAAGCCACAAGCAGCACCAAAACAAAATACAGCAAAGAGTGGGTTATACGAGCGTACAAATTTATTTGGAAAGGTTGTTGCAGATTCACTCCAGCAATATAACCCTGAAGATTGGTCATATCTGAAAAAGAAAGTGATGGAGGTGTTCTACGACTTTAAACAGCAGAAATGAGCCAACTGTTCAAATCACCAAAGTGCACCCTATAACCCGCATCAATTCGAAGGGAATCAGTTCCGACTGGGACCATTCTTTAACATGCTCGCCAATGCTTCGACAAGCCAAAATACACAGTTTGATCCTTTCTCACTTTCGCTATCATCTTCTGATGCTTTGTAGACAATAAAAAAACACATATTGTTAACTAAAAAATGTTTGTTTTTTATTTAGCTTAAAGGGCCACACCAGCCCTAAAATTTTTTCTGAGATTTTTGCATAAATTTAAAAATTGAATAAACCTTTGGTGCAGTCAAACAACGTGGGATTTAGAAGAGCAACGTGTGGCGCTCGACCTGATTTAATACAAAGGAGGGTGGGCGTATAAATCCCACATTGTTTGGTTCAAAGTATGGAAAATAATCTATACCAAACTGCACCAAAGATTTGTTTAATTTTTAAAATATTTGCCAAAACTAGAACGCAATCTCTTTAGGTATTTATAGGAGTTTTCAAAGAGACTAGCAAATGTCGAAGAAAAATCAACTGCATTTTTGAAAACTTAAATATTTTTATGGATAATTCAACAACAACAGTTTTCTTGCAATTGACTGTTGACCAGTGTCGAAAATCATATCAATGGGCAATCAAGGATGGGGAGCGAATAACAAGAAGAAAGGAGAATAGCCTGTCGAGTTGTTACGAGTAGAATTATAGGCGCTGGTGACTTTGTTAAGATGCTCATGCCAACCACTTTTACACGATTCTGGAAAGGTGAGAAACATTGATAATAAAATTCTATTAAAGGGCTAAAGGTGTCCATTGCCTTGTGGGTGGTAAGGTGTGGTACAAGAATGTTTTATATTGATATGATTTTGATAATGGTGAATCTTATCTGGAAAACCATATCGCAAAAAATGATCGTCATACAGTTTTTTAGCAGCTGTTTTAGCTGATTTGTTCTTTGTAGCATACGATTCAGGAAATCTTGTGAAGTGATCCATGATAACTAAGATGTACTCGTAACCACCTTTACTACGTTCTAAATGCACGTCAGCCAATTTATTGATCCATTGTAATCCACTAGCATTCAATTTTGCAGATGAAAGTACATAAGTCAAAGGATTATTATCAGTATAAATAGTAAAATAAGTGCCATAATATAAATAATCGCGAAATATGAATAACAAAACCTTTAGAATCAAGTAACTTAATGGTCTCAATTGTGACTCTAATGCATGCATCAAATGAATTAACCATGATAATGATATCATCAATATAGGCAGAAACAATGAAGCCCTTCTTTCTTAAAAGTGGAAGGGCTGGTTTGAAAAGTATTGTAAATTTTCTTGCAGATAATTAAGCGTTTGAGATAAAACCAGAAAGTATCGTTAATTTTCCAGGAGCATTAACTGCCTTTGTTTTGAATTGCAGTCGTTGATGGCAAGGGATACCTATGGTCAGACGGAACACCATATTTTGAAAAATAGGCTGGTGATTCAATTGAAAATAGGGGATGTAAACCCGCCCTTACCGTGCCTACAAGACTGAATAACATCTTTAGTTTGTAATGTCTTAATTTCATCTTTTATAATGTCCTTTTCATGATTATCAAATGATATTCGGGAAGGGGCATCAGCTTTTTTTGGTGAGGAAACAAAATCAATTTCATGACCTGCTACTGTCTCTAGTGTTTCTAAATAACCGGTGATAGTACTTCAATGTTTGCAGTGCTGAGCAAGGGCACCTAGTCTAAAAATTGTAATTCTTCCAATAAAATAATTGTTCATTCTAGGAATCAAAGAAATGAAGTTATTTATGTTTATCTCCGGTAAGGTCTTTGTTTCTGCTAAAACTAGAACGATTTGTAACCCTTCTTTAAAAAAGAATTCTGGGCACAGGTTTGATTTGGTCTTTGTGAAGAGCCTTGGTGCTGATAAAAATTTCTTTCACGAGATGACTCAAAATAAGATCTTGAAGTTACTGCAAGTCGTTTTGCCTCCTTTTCTCCCTTCAATCATATTTCTAATTCACCACCAAACAGGTGTGTTGAAACCTCATGGGATGATTCACATAAACCTCTTACACCCTTGTTCAAAATGTACTTGATGTTATCTTTTCACATATTTGAAATATTAACATTGGCTTGGCCAATACACTCAATGAGTCAAAGACCTTAAGAAAAACGTTTTTTGTCTCAACTGCCTGATCAAATCACCAAAGTGCACCCTATAACCCGCATCAATTCGAAGGGAATCAGTTCTGACTGGGACCATTCTTTAACATGCTCGCCAATGCTTCGACAAGCCAAAATACACAGTTTGATCCTTTCTCACTTTCAATCATATTTCTAATTCACCACCAAACAGGTGTGTTGAAACCTCATGGGATGATTCACATAAACCTCTTACACCCTTGTTCAAAATGTACTTGATGTTATCTTTTCACATATTTGAAATATTAACATTGGCTTGGCCAATACACTCAATGAGTCAAAGACCTTAAGAAAAACGTTTTTTGTCTCAACTGCCTGATCATAAACCTCTTACACCCTTGTTCAAAATGTACTTGATGTTATCTTTTCACATATTTGAAATATTAACATTGGCTTGGCCAATACACTCAATGAGTCAAAGACCTTAAGAAAAACGTTTTTTGTCTCAACTGCCTGATCAAATTTCTCTGCAGAAATTAAATAATCTGCAATAGATGCCATAATGTGACTCGATTTTACAATGGCATGCTGTATTTTGTAAAATATTTCTCCATTACTGCAACAGCATCCTTAAAATGTGCTCATGTTTTTTTGAACTGTTTTTGAACTTGGATTTTCCCACTGAATTTTAAGCTTCTCTGCTAATTTCGCAGAATTATGGGCTTTACCCTTTTTTCTGTGAAGGCCAGATGACCCACTTGACTGCCAGATGAAGTCTGACCCCACAAGCACCTGAATTTTAAGTTGGTCTTGGTCCACAGCAACATCTGAGAACCAAATATACTTTAGGTGGTCATAATTCTGTTTTACAAGCTCAAGGTGCTCGTCCTTGATTTCTGAAATGCAATCTAGAACATAGGCATCAATATAAATCCCCGAACCCTCCTTGTACCCTACATAAGCTTGAGCAGTCTATAGGGTTACCTTCCCCCCCTAATGCCTCACTCCCTGCGCAAGAGTTGACACTTACCACAGGATCACTAGGACTAGGCAACATCACTTCCTTAGTCTTAACAGGTTGGTGCTCTGTTACATGCTCCTTGACCTTATCACAAAGTGAAATGTGATGTTTACCTCTACAATGCTTACAAGAAATCTTACACCAGCATTAAAAGGCTCTGTGGCCCTTTTTTAAACATAAAAAACATCTGCCAAACCTTTTAACGATACTTCTGCGCTCGAAAATGTCCTTCATGGCTCCACAAGAATCTTCCTCGTGATTTGCTAAGCAAAACGAACACTTCTTGTTCACCAAATTGCTGTGAAGTGCTGAAGCAGTTTGCAGTCGATTGTTTCTGGTGCTCATCGATGGCCTAGTTGATTCTCTCACTGCTGCAAAATTATGTCCATGTCCAGCATACTTCCTTGTATAAATGTCTCCACCTCTCGCTTAAGATTTATCAAAAAGTCCTCCATTTCCCATCCTGGATCATTCTTTGCCTCTCTAACCATACTCATTCTTAAACTTTCAGGCAATTTGTCGAGAAGCAAAGATACCACAGTACAGGAATGAGAGCAAGAGTCCACTCCAAGCACTTCAAGGCCGCTGAAGTGAGTCTCGATTGCATCATAAAGACTTTGAAATCGAGGCAAGTCACGCTGACTGTAAATAGGCTTCAAGCTCATCAATTGATGAATATGCGCCCTCTTGATAACAGCTGTTTTGGCAAAACGTTTTTGGAGAAGTGTCTTTGCGGATTCATAATTCGACTCCGTCAGTTTAAATCCAGCCACAACTGACTTTGCAGGCTCTTCCAACAAGTGATGCAAATATGCAAGTTTGTCAACAGCGGCTAGTTCTTTGTTGTCATCCACAGAACTTTTAAAACAGTCCCAAAACTCTTGCCACTCGTAAGACTTCCCGTTAAACTTCTTCATCTCAAGCTTCGGAAGCTGCACTTGAACTCTATGTGTATTTATTGTTACCATCGAATCTCCAGATTTTACTTAATCTCTTCTTTCTTGAGAATGTGTCGTTGTTTGAATGTGTCGGTCATCTTTTCCATCTTCATCAAAAGTTCTTTCATTTTGTGCTGAAACTTGCTAGCGTTTCTAGCTCCTTTCAAACACAGCTCTTGATCGTCATCTGTGCTCAATAGATCAAGAATTTCATTGTCCAATTTCTTCACTCTCTCTAACAGGCCTCCTAACTGTTCCTTCAATACCTTCAATCTACTTTCATCAAAATCTTTCTGAATAAACTCATCTTTCAATTTTCCTGCCACGCACCAAAAAGTCCTGCATTGAATTATTTTCCGTTTAATTTCGCTCATCTCCCTTTCTTACTGACAGTTCGGTTGTCCAAAATGTCACAAATCTTCGCCGGTTCAAATTGAATACTGTGCAGAAACAAAACATTCAAGAGAGGCCATTTTGCAATACTTTTCACTTATCTTAAATTCTTTTACGTCGCAACATCATACTGTCTCAATTCCAACTAACTCAACAAAATCTGTTTACCTTAAAGCTCATTTCCTACGAGCTCATTTCCTATTTTATTTAGCTGCTAGCGAAATCTCTGCAATTTTCTCCTGTTGGTGTCATCACCGGCTTCTCTAATTTTATTAACAAATCACGTTGTTGTACCTCAAAGAACGCTTCTATGTTTCTCTGTTGAAAACTTCTATGTTGAAAGTTCATCCATCTCATAAACTCATTCAGCTCGATGGGTCAGATTTTGTGAATTTCAGACTGTATATCTTCCTTAGACCACTTTTTTTATAAATTGAAGAGAGGACCTCCAATAAATACGACATATTGGTAGCAAACACATTTTCTCTTCCTAAATTCAACTTTTCTCTTCCATGATTCGTCTCAGAATCCGCAGATTAAAAAAAATTCCCCAATTACGATCAACAGATAAAATAAACTCCCCAATTAAAATGTATTAACAATATACGTATTAGTAGATTATGAAAATTGGATGCAATAAACGTGTTAGGGTGTAAAATGAATTAATCTGAGTACTCATTACGTGCACATTATAAACAACCAAGGGTTGTGTTGCTACAAACACTTAAACAAATAAACATAGTTACCTCAGCAGTTGCGAAACAACGATATAGCTGAAATAACTGTTCGCAGAATACTAGGCCATAAGGCTGGTTTTCGTGACAGCTGTCAAACTCGGTGCTTATGCCTAGTGGCTGCTTAAAGTTACATGTGGAGGCTGGTCTGTCCTGGTTGCCTTCGGAAGTTCCAGCAAATCTCCTACTTCTGTAAACTGCATCATTGCACATCTTTTCTGATTTGTTTGAAGAATACTTCTAGGAAAACCTGCAAGAATACAAGGCTCCTTTGGCATCTCAACTACTAACCCACAAGCTTTTCAGGTCTACCCAACTTATACCATGATTGTGTGAAATTTACAAGTTTCCATCTTGGATACACATGCTGTGGACCTCTCCCAAATTTTTATTCACCATATAATACCAGATGCACAACCAGGTGGGCCTGCCTTATCTGCAAGTACCTCTTTCAGAAATCAAGGAAAGGGATATCAAATGTACTGGTAAATAAATATTTAACAATTTAGAATTATCTACTGGCATCATAGCGAACTAATTTTCAAAATATTTTGAAAATATTCAGCCAGGTTACCCAAAACAATTATGACCCCCTCCCCCTCTCCCCACCAACAGTATATCAAAAGAAAACTTACCTGTCTCCGGCTTCTTTCTGTAGGTTTCGATCTCACTTTGGGCTCAAAGATTGTAGGAAAAGTGGTAGTTCCGAGCTGATCTGCTACCAAACTTCTAAGATGAGTATTGAAATCTGCCGGCACAAAATGTTCACAGCAAATGACAGAAAATTTAGAGTCAGACCATTTTGCTCGTTTTTGTTTAACAAAATCTGTCCATCTCTTCCTCCTCTTCTTGGCTTCAGGCCTAACATTGCCAAAATAGGGTATCTTGTGGATCGATATCCCATGTTCATGATCCTTGGCGTTGTTGCAACCATAAACAACGCACCTATCAATCATTTTCTCGAGCAAATGTTAGAAAAAAGAGCCAAATCTGTGGAAAACGCCCTGTACGAACAGTTAACAGTTTGGTTTTCAACCCTTAGCAACAGATTTTCTGTTTGCTGATTCCTGTTGTGAGGTAAGAGATGCTCGTTACCAGTCTTTCACTTCGATGTGGTAATTTTCGGGATTTTTACACAATTGCAACATTTATTCATTATTAATGCCAATTTGAGACAAGTTATGAAAAAACCATAGAGATAGGATAATAAAAACACTAGAGTGATAACGAGGCTCCTCTCAATTGGTACTTTGTGCGCCATCTTGTTGAAGGTAAGTAAATCTGAGTCCCTACAAGGAAGTATGCAAATCCGACGATGGAAGTTTAGAAGAAGCGCTCTATGCATGGTTCACATAAATTATGGGGATGAAAAATACAATTATACAAAGGGAAATCGCATTGCTGAATGTTGGAAGTGAAATGTGTTCGAAAGGTGAGATTTTTATGAAGTTTTTGTCCTGGTGATTATAATGCTTCGGTTGGCTAGAAGCCATAAATAAAAAACTATGATTCGCTTGTTGTTAGTTTAAATTGATAAAAAAATAAGTAGCAGGCATTATAATGTTTGATTAATGAACTGTTTATCTGCAATGGAGTTAAAATTTCGAGCAATATTTACTGTCAGTCTTATTTACCCTGCCGAATACGAAAAAATACAAGAAAGCTTACCGTCACAAACTCGAACTTGAAATTTAAAGTGAAAATCAAAACACGGGATAGCGTATCTTAAAATGAAGGTCTTTCGTAATTAACCTAAAACCGTTTGGCTATTGATTGGTTAGATGGGGAGGCTAAATTGAACCTGGCGCGACGAAATTTTGTTGAATAAAGGTAAACTTTTGGAAGATTATTGTCAATAAATGTGCTCTACTATGTAAGGGTTTTCTAATGTACCATAAATTTTCTGATTAACTATAAAAAGGGTGACCTCTTGATGTCCATCGATACGCATTCAAGTAAGAGATGAAAAGTTAGGTAAATAAACTCAACTTTCCTATTGATTCATGAAGATAACAGCTTTTGTCAGTTTGTTTCTCATTGATGTTTTGCTCTTGTTCAGAATAACTCTATTAAAGTATTTTGCATAGGCCTGTAGCCTTAGTGTGAAATACCTCCTTGCTATCTCCTTTGTTATTTCCATAACATGGCTATCCTCGGCTGCAGGGTAATTTGACTCAAAACAGCTCTTCTCTTGATCTGGAAAGAGACTCTCCATCTTAGCTGCCACCTCTTTGATGCAAAGGATCATCATTTACTTACATATGCCTTGCTCATTGGTAATTTTTAATTTCTTATTAACTATTTCAGTTTGGAATATTTTTTCACATGCCTAATAATCCCAAAGACACCAAAGGTTGCATAAATAAGACCTCCCCTGTTTTGTCTTTTTGTCAGGTTTGATCCTGCACCAATGGCTGTACTTAAATGGTCATCAAGAGAATAAGGATCTTTATTCTGTATGAGAAGAAAGCATTTTGAACAGCTCATTGAAGACTGAATTTTCCTACAAATGAAGCCGCTGATGTAGAAAAGGATGTTGTCTTTCAGTGGAGAAAAAGTTTGCAAATCATAGATGTTGCTATCAGTGTGGTCTTCAGGACTGTTCTCTGGTGACTGAACATCCTTTAATGGAGATATCCTCTTTGACCATTGCAAGTTGAAGATTGGCATTTGTGCAACTTGTTCATATACCATGGTCATATACCATTTTCATAAACTCACAAATGCCAACTTGTTCATAGTGTTCTATCTATATTTTGTGAACAGTGATCTATCAATATCAATAATCGATATCTTGGAAATAGTATGTAACAATTGTTGTTTTTAAACTGTTTGCTTTTAAAAAAGCCAAGCCCAAACACTTCTTGTTGTGGTTTATTGTGGTTTCTGAACCCATCAAATAGTTTAAGGCAGCTGCCTTGACTGGTACACACCCAAGGGTGCTTTTTAGCAAATTGTTGAACAACTTCTTTTCAGCTTATTTTCCGAAAAACAAATTTTAGCTCCATTAGTTTTTTTTGGAAAAAAACCGATATTTTTTTAAATCCTTTGCATAGAGAGTGAAACCTGTAACCATTTTAGTAAAGAGTTAGTGGTTCAATGCATTTCAAGTGCCAAATATCATATCTTGAGAAAACATATCAACTTATTTATCTGCTAGGTAGAGTTAACTGATTCAAATTTTTCTTTTTTCACTAGCAACACGGTAAGACTTTTTTTTGCTGCCTATTCAGAGGAAGCTTTCTTGGGTTGGGACCTTGTCCCTTTTTTCTTTTGTGATATTTGATCAGGGACAGATGTTAGATCTTGATTGGATTCTGTGCCACACCCTTCAGGTGACTGGCAACTGACGGAAACACCCCTTTTTTAAATTCAGTTTTTAACTTTCAGATAAAGAAGGCAAATAAAGCAAATTTTCTGCATTATTTTGTTACTAATGACTACCAAAAAATGCTTTTTACAGAATCAAAGCAAAATGTACAAAAGAACAATAAGATATTGGGGGGAGTCGCACCCTCACACCTCCCGGTAAATCCGCCCTTGCTTGTTTTAAAGCTCAAGCCTTTAGAAAATGTTCGTTTTATTAGGAAGAAATTTATTTGTGGTTTAATTTTTCAACGTTCATTTGGTATTCCCTGCCTAAGGCTAAGAACTCCCCTTTTTTCTTAAAGCGTCAGCTTGAGTTCAACAGCCGAGAAGAGCAGTTATTCTAGCGTGTTTTATTTTTAATTCGGAAGATATTTAAGTAAAAGAATTGTAAACTTGATGTACTAACCCGTGAAACGAAATTTTTGCTCCAGTTCTTTGTTCAAATTGTTCGACCCTTGATTTCGGGGTACACCGCACTACTACGCTGTCATTTGGCATTTCGAAGATACTTTGGATCGAAAAATGCTTATAAACAAGTTATTTACATAATTATATACAACATCTAGGTTTTCAAATATAGTTACAGCTTTAAATAAGACTTGTTGTCACTAAAGCGCACAGGCTTCAACTACTTCCGCGTATGAAGTTCGTGGATTTTTTACCTTCAACAAGATGGCACACAATGTACCAGCCTCGGTCTGGTCGAAACAATAGAGTCGGCACTCTAGTGTTTTTATTATCCTATCTCTATGGAAAAAACTAACATTTGTATAAGAATCGCGACTCCTCAAACTATAAGTTGATTGTAAAAATATCAACTTTGAAACTGCTGTATTTACGAAAGTGTTTGTTTTTTGGCAATTTTCATGATCAGCATATTTGATCACGTCTAGGCAAAAAAAAATTTTCATGTCATGTGCTTTTTAAATGGGGAGAAATTCTTTAATGGCTTTGACGTATGGCCAAAAATGAAAATTGATCCGCACCAACTCCTTCTCTTCCACTATGTAGATAGCTTTAAAAACTGCTAGATGGAACAACAACCAGGGGCGTCACTTTAGGGGTTATAGGAGGTGGTGGTTCACCCCTGCAACCACAAAAAGGGCCTTCTCACAGGAGTGACTATAAGTGGAGTCGACTGTATAAAGTTTTTAATATCTGTTTTACTTTTTGTGGATGATATAAGGTGTGTAGTATAGAATCCTGTAGGTTTTCAAGTTTGTGTTGCCAGATGAAAATATGTCATTAATTTCTTACTCGGAGAAAAAACATCAACAAATGCATTCTATCAATTAAAATTAATAAGCTCCCTCAGAAGACGTTGCCACATCTCTCATTAAATCAGGTCTGGAGACTTAGACCCTGTTTACACGAGAGAAAATGGAACGGTTCCATTTGGAACCGTGCCGTTTGGAACGGTTCCAAATTTTTTCTGCTTGCGTTTACACGGGCATCCTGGAACCGTTCCAGAAATTGCTTCAGAGGAGGGAGAGCATGCGCAGTAATTCCTTCTGTTCGATTGGCGCCAAAACTTGTAAATCGCATCATTCGACTCGATTACGACAATTTTTATCAACATGGCAGCAACAAACATTACCAAGAAACTTTTCGTTTGGACAGAAGAAGAAACTGCACTATTGTTGAAAATTGTCTTGGACTACAAAACAGCCAAATATGCAGCTGGACAGGACTGGGAAACCATTCGCTCCAAGTACGAAGACTTGGCATGCCGTTTACAAGAGGCCTATCCAGATGAAGTTACTGATGAATTTCCAAGAGGAGAAACCAAAGAAGAATTTTCTGCTTCTAAAGTTTCTTCGAAACTGAAAAAAATGAAAAATAGTTTCAGAAAAGCACTCGACAGTGGGCGAAAAAGTGGTGGTGGCAGAATAGTGTCTTCTCTTTACCAGGAGTGTTCTGAAATATGGGCTGGATGCCCAGCAGCAACAAGCATTGATGGAGGTTTTGAAACAACAGGCGTAAATAATCCCGCAAATGATGAAGAAATATTGGCAGAGGAGAATTCTCCTATAGAAGTGGATTCTCAGGGATCAAGTATTGCTGGCAACAATGAAGAGAATATTGATTACATTGACGAAGATTCACCAATATCCTGTGAACCATTAAAAAAGAAAATGAAGCTTAGGAGAGAAGAACTTGCAAATTTGTTAAAAGACCGCCGAAATTCCAAGTCAATCAAGAAGACTACTTTCCAAGAGAAGATTTTAAATTTTGCAACAGAAGAGGCTGAGATGAGAAAGGAAGACATAGAATTGAAAAAGAAGCTTGTTGCTCAATTTGAGTCCTCTGAGAAACAGTTCTCTTCAACAATTAGGCAACTTTCAGAAGATTTGAATAAGACAATGTCAGAAGGCTTTAAAATGATGCAAATGATGTTTCAGCCAATGCAAGAGTTTTATCCAGCACCCAATTACTACCAAGGGCAAGGAAATGGGAACCAGTGACAAAACATAATGTACAATCGAAGCACTAACAGAAATGAAGACAGTTCAGAGCCACATTATACTGATTTGTAACTCGAAAAACTATTTTACTTACAATTTTTCCATACTAGCACACTATTGTAGAAACTCAAACAAGCTTTCTTAATTAAGAAGTATCATATTATATTGATTCAACTGATTTTTAACTCTAAACAAAATTAACTTGGTTAGAAATAATGGAAATTAACATAACAAACTGTATCATTAAAACTAAGATAAACTGTTTTTGGGATGAAATGTTTAAACGTTAATAATTGGAAAGTTTTTTAAATGTCAGTTGTTGTTAAAGTATAATTTGAAGATGTCTCTGACTTTTTTGCCTTCTGATTCTCCTGAATTGTTTCTTTTTCCACTAGAGTTTGGCTGAAAATCTCTATCATAATTCATAGCGGCTTTTATGTGTTCCTCAGGCACTCTTTCTTTATGAAGTTCACAAAAATTGTGTAGTACAAAGCAGCTGTATATCACATCTGACAGACTGGTCTGACATATGTCCATTTCTCGACGTAGTGCTCCAAATCTTGCTTTGAGTCTGCCAAAAGCACATTCGATTACCATTCTTGCAGACGAGAGACGATGACAAAAAAATTGCTCATCAATTGTTTTACCTCCATTGGCATATTCTTTGATGAGATATGGCTGAAGTGGATATGCTGGGTCACCAAGGAGACAGACAGGGACACTGTCATGACCTTCAACGATTTCTTTCTGACATGGTGGAATATCACCATTTTGTAACATTTTGTTTATTGCAGAATTAGCAAAGATTCGTGCATCATGCACACAACCAGGCCATTTTACTACAACATCTATAAAGCAATACCGATAGTCACAGGTTGCCTGGACATTCAAGGAATATCTGTTTTTTCTGTTTAAAAAGTCAGTTGGGTTTTTTGAAGGCTGACGAATAAATACATGGGTTCCATCTACTGCACCCAAACATTGAGGAAAACCATGATGCATATAGAAATTTTCAGTAAGAAACTGTACTTCATCTTCAGTTTGAGGTGTCTTGGTGTATGTTGGTCCTAGTTCATTTGTTATAACATGGCATACTTTTCTAACCACTTTTGAAACAGCTGATCTTGAAATGCCAAAAGCATTAGCAACTTTTCTATATCTGCCCTCGTCGGCCAAGTAATATAATGTGACTGCTAGTTGTTTTTCTACAGATATAGACTGGCGCATATTTGTAGTTTGTTTTTCCAAAAAAGGCCTTAGCTTGTTACACAGTAGAAGAAAACTGTTCTTACTCATGTGAAAGTTCTCTCTCCATTCTTCTGGTACAACAACATTGTCTACAAAGTTTTGCCACCAACCATCCGTTCGCCCTGGCCTGATCCAGAACCTTCTTTTTGGATTTCTGCGAGCATTCTTCATCGCCATTAAATTCCTGAAAATACTCTGACGCTGGTCGATGCTTGTTATCATATTCAAAATTCTTCGCTGTCGTAAGTTATGAAGGAGACGCAAAGTACTGATAATTTCAACTTTAGCTACCAAAACTGACAATAAAATTGAGAAAATTGATGCTACAGTATTCTTTAATCGGTTCATCGTGAAGTATGTATGAAATAGATCGTAAACAAATCAACTTTTTTCTCTTCTTTTTTGGCGCGCAGCAATAAAGCAAACAAAGAAATCATTTCCAACTAGCCTCTATCTCATAGCATAGTAGCCTCGATTCCTATCCGTTCTCTTTTGGCTCGGTTCCATGCGGTTCTGCCCGTTTACACGGGAGCCAAACGGAACGGTTCCAAATGGAACCGTTTCTGTAGCGGAGCCAAAAGAGCACGGATAGCAGATCCAAACTGGAACGGTTCCAACAGTTCCCGTGTAAACGCAAGGCCTATCCGTACTAGTTTTGGAACGGTTCCATTTGGAACCGTTCCATTTTCTCTCGTGTAAACAGGGTCTAAAACTCATGCTATTGCATAAAACCATCACCAAATCTTACTTAATACCTCTCACTCTAAAGAAATTCAATTCCTGCAAATTACACAAAAACAGAATTTTGCAGGCACATTTTGCAGCAAAATCTTTGCTCGCATGCACAAAAATGTTTTAGGGAGACCTGCCAGTGATGACTTTAATTTAAGGTCATATTCTGTCATGAGGGTTCATCTTGCTGCTCAAGTTTTGAATGATACAGTTGCAGTCTGCTTGGATAAGCCATATTCTGATGTTTCGGATTCAAGATCCATCTGGTTGGATCAATTCCTTCAATATTTTTTCCAGTGGAAAGATTCTATCAGAAATTTCTCAGAAAATGCAAGGAGCAGTATATTCATCTCTTGGCAAAAGTATGAAAGTCTTCGAACAAGTGTCCTTCCCTTCAAAGAAGTTAGCCAATTTTTCCTACAGAATGGTGTTCCTTATGTGTTATCTAACCGTTTTTTCCAAGATGATCTTGAAAACTACTTTGGCAGACAGGGTGAAATTGGAAGTCGCAGAGACAACCCTTCAGTTAGAGGTATTGGTTACAATGACAACACCATCGAGTCTCAATTTTCTGTTCGTCCAATTGCTTGAAATGCCAACCTCCAGGTTAGAAAATACGTAAACAATACAGAGCCATTGCCAAAAAAGAAGCAAAAAGAAGTAACCACTAATAATATTGCAAAACATTTATATTTACAACTTTAATGTAAACAGTACACATTAATCTTATTTTACTACAAAATTATATCTAGCAACTTTTTATTTGACCAATTAAGCATCTAGAACTACAGTGCAGGCCTCGGGATATTAGCATGGTTATTGAGTGTTGGTGAAACCTTCTTATAGCATTGGAAACAATACACAAAAAGCAAATTGCATTTGCCTTTGGAAAATTTCCAAAAACTTCTTTACAATTATTTTATGTTAGTGTACTCAGGACCCAAACTGTAGATTGCGTAGTATTTTGTGTTATACAATAATCATGAATGAAATATTACATGAAGTTATTAATTATATTTATTAACCATATCTGAACAACATGAGAGAGTTATCCTCATCAAAACAAAAATGATGGGTTTCTATAAACAATTAAAACTTTTAATTTGATTACGTAGATGTCAAATTGTCTAAAAAATTGAATTTCAGTATGATTCTTTAGCGTGTGCTCATTATTTTAATTTTGCTGTGATGCAAACTACATGATAGTTATCAAGAAAATTATTATAAAAATTTTCAGACGGACTCGAGTAATTGTTGCTACTGTATAATATCTTACACATCTGGTACACTATCTTTGCTGAAAGAATTACAACTGTAAATTGTGAATGATAAGTAAACACCATAACTGCCTTAGCATACAAACTATAAAATATTATTAAAAATGTATGTTGCATTTAGTACTTTATTCAAAATAACAAGATACTTTGAGCATGTAGTTTTGACTTGATCATGAGTACATGCTTGAAACATCTTGCTTTAACTATCAAACTAATTTATTTCATTCTGATAGTCACTTTATTTGCTTACTTTATTATCGTTATAAAATGTTACTGTTTTTTTAAAATTAAAGTTGCGTTTCCATATAATCATGAAACAGGGTTCAAAAATATGATTACCAATCTTTTGTCTGATACAAAATTTAAAGTCTACAGTTCTCACTATGGGCACTCTTATTGACTATTTTAAACCTGTTGCGTCATATTTATTCTTAGTTCCCCCTATATAACAGAATCTGTGAATGTGAAGTTATATGTTTCAGCACCAAACTCTAGGATCATATAAATAGAGAAAATCCATGTGAATGGGTTTGTTACAAGTTTTCATCAGGGCTCAAAACCTGACAGTCAGTCTGATTGTACTGACTGTAAATTTAAATGACTGCAATTTGTTACTCAGTGGACTCAGTGGCATTTATTAGTTGGATAATCAATAACCCTTGTAAAAACTTGACTTCTGTAGAGTGTCTGTAGAAGAACTGGATTTCTTGATTTCTGTCCAGAGAGACTGCTTCTTTGCCAGTTTTTTTAAAATTTTAAAAAGTTCTTACTCTAAAGTATATTGTCACCATGTGCTCTAAGAAATCCATACTAACTTCTTTACTTATTTCAAGGCTGGCATTCAGGCAAATGTCATTGTAATTGGAAAGAACAGAAGGGTCTTTCAAAATCTCTGAAACCAAATCTTAACAAGCCAATTTTGTTTTAAAAGAAGCAGTTCTTGCACAAAATAACAACTCTGATCGCAAAGAAACTTTTTGAACTTTATTGTTCACTCTCCATAAACCATCTCTGTCAAGAGCATTAATAAGAGTTTGGGATTCATCAATTTTGCCGTCTTGTAGAAGAGAAAGAATTTGTTGATATATGTCTCTGCCTTTTGTTTAATAAAAAATCTTTGAATAAAGTTTATGTAAAATAAAACCAGCTAGATATTGTTAACCTTTCTCCTATTTTCTGACCATCGATCAAATTTTGTTTAATATTTTCCGTTTTGATACAGATATGAAAATATGGTAAAAAGATTCGGATTCTCCATTAAATTATCTATATCTACATATATACTTTTAGATATTTGGACGGTAGACCTTCAGTAGAAAAAATTTCTATTCAAAACTATAACAACGTGAAGTTTCTTCAAGATATTCGGCAAACAATCTGCTAAATACAAATGCCCATTTGTGCGATTTTTAAGAGGCTAACGGTTGATTTGCTTTGAAATTCAACGCAAGAGCCATTTTTCATGATAGATGATACACTTTGTGATACACTGCAGTAATGGCCCTCAAAATGTAAGTTTGATCGAATTCTCACAATTGAGTCTAGTGCCCTAAACTGCATACTGTTCCTCTGTTTTGTTTTTACACACGTGACAAGAGAAAATATCCTTTTTGTGACTGCATTGCTGATAGGTAAACACAAACACGACAGCACATATTGCGCAATGTGTTTAAAAGGCTTGTTACCGGTAGAGGTCTGGTATTCCAGAACACCTGACCAAAATTCAACGGTATCCCTTGGTATCTTTCCATTGAAAAGTCGGCCCAGTTCACAAATTGAACTTTCCTATACTGTTTTTTCAATGGCATACTCATTTTCAGCTTTCAGATGGGCAAATGGAAGCTTGTAAAATGGCAAGCGTGCGTCTGGCTCAAAACTTTATCGGGATGAAAGTAGCCCAGCCCTTTGAAAATATTCTTTGTTGATAGAAGTCTGCACTCCACTTCAGAGATAGCAGTCTTTTGGAATGTGACACATCTTTCCTTTATTGCCATTACAGATTTCTCAGCATCTTTTGAAGGGCTAC